>MU179301.1:287282-557582 GCA_016767475.1 Suillus weaverae
GAGCTCGCTGTCCTCAACAGCGAGCTCGAGCATTTTGTCGTCGCGCGATATTACCAAAACGGGAAGTTACGCTATTCCCAAAAGCATCCTGATACGTCTCGGCAACGGTACGCGACTGTATGTGTGAAAATCCTTACTGTGTGTGTGCATATTTTGTGTGTAATAATTGAACTGATCCAGCGCCATAGCACGACACGTAAAGAGTTCGTAGTACGGACAAAGGTTGTCCTGGGACTCTCGTGATTGATAGAGTTGGCTTATCTACTCAGTCCAATCAAGCGCGACATTCATCAGTCCAACAAAACATGCATCCAAAAGCAAAAACAAAACGAAATAAGTAGTCCAAGCACACATCACACTACCTCCGTACCATCCCAACGCTCCGATTACTAATCCCCTGCTCAAAACTACGCTTCCTCCGTCTCCCATTATCAACCGCAGACAACAAGCCAGACTTGAGACTCGTAGCGCTCGCGTTCTTTGCATCCAACGAGAATGCTGCACCGACAGCAGGCAAGCTCAGTCTTCGTATCCAGCCCCTGGGCTTCTCAGGGCGTAAGATGATAGGTGGCTCAGGAGGACGTAGATCGCGAGGAGAGGGTGAAACCTCTGGCGTTTTGTATTTGGAGACAGAGCACGTATCGCAACCGCAAAATGGTGCGTGGCCTTTTGCGGGTAGAGGTGAAGACGGCTGTGAGCGTGATGGAGGTTGAGATCCCCGTTGTTGCGGTGAAGTCAGGTTCGGTGGAGGGACGAGGTGTGAAGTGCTTTGTGAGCCGCGTTTGTGCTGGAATGGTGTCGCATGAGGCCTTTTGAGCGTGTCACTCGTACTGGTAAGGTCGCCCCGTGCGTCAAGAAAATGCATTCGATCAAGTTTGAAATCGCGCGTTTTCTGGTTGAGTTCTCGTTCGCGCTGTTGGAGCTCATATTCTTTCTCCTTGAGCTCTAGTTCCGGGAGCTGTTCGATGCGTTGTCTCCGCCTTCGAATATCCTCTTCGCTAATAGGGATGTTATGGGCGGCTTGGGAAGTAGGAGGGTCCTGATTGACTGCCTGTCTATCGACGGTCGGCGAACGTCGAGGAGTCATTGGTTCATCTATAGGCTGATACCTAGAAGCAAGGTCTGAAACGCTCATCGGCAAGCGCGGTACATCTTTCGGCGCCAGAGACAAAGGCTCGATCTCAATGCAAACAAAAATCAGTCCGTCACATCAAAGAATCAAATACCATCTACTCACCGTACGACTGTAACGATTACGCATGGCAGCAACGATACTCCCATTACTCACAGAACTATCAGTGCGCTCAATCATCTTCTTGGCAGCATCGATACTCCGGCTTTTGAATGCGCTGCGGCTCTCCACTGAAGCACCGAACTCGCGCTCTGAAGGAGGGGTGTGCTCTGGTTGCTTGCTGCTGAGTGTTTTCTCGCTTGAAGTCGCTCGTGCGATAAGGGATGGTCGACGGAGTTTTGCTTCCTCACGGGACTGGGACTGCGTCTGTTCTAGGACCTTCTCGCTACCAGTCGATATGCCCGATCCAGCGACTTCCTGTGCCATTCTCTCTTCGAAATGATTATCAGAGTACGTAGACTGCGAAGACGAAGACATAGGCTGCCCCTGAGACACAGAATGCAACTTGAAATCAACGAGTATATTCGTATCAGAAAGTGTGCTCTCGATTGGCTGCGGAGATTCCGATAATAGGATATACCGTTGAGCTGGTTGATTTGGTGGTTGAGGAACTTGCAAACTTTGCATTTGCGTTCTCTGGCGCTGCAGCTCTGCTTCGTTGGCAGCTAGAGGAATGGGGAAATGCGTCGGAGGGAAGGGGAACGCGCTGAGAGTCGTTATTGAGTTGATGGAGCCCTGGTTCTGGTTCTGCTCGTTGAAGCTGAATGGCGGGTGGGGGCGTTCGAGGTCGGCAGGATTGGTTTGTGAGGGAAAGGGACGCGAAGTTTGGTATCCGTGTTTGCCAGGTGGGATGTTTTGACCCCATTCTGTTACGCCCCGGGTTGTAAGCGGAGCTTGAGCAGGTGCGGGTGATATGTCCGGTAGGTCATCGGGTAAGGGACCCGTCCATGCGCCTTCACAGAGAGCTCGCCATTCGCCTAGCGGCCCGATAGACGGGGAGAATCGACGGATGCTTTCGCATGTCCGCACCCATTCTGCGTCCGCAACCTTCGAGAGGCAGGCGGCTACGCTGCACGTAGTCGATGTATGCTGTTGCGTTACGAGCAAGGCATGATTGCTATCGAATGCAGTCAAAACTAAGGACACTCCAATAGTCATACGGGCAACGTACTATTTCTCCTGAGACATCTCAGGACCAAGTATACTGAGCAGATTAACATAACGAGCGTGTTCTTCTCCAACATCGCGTGCGCTCTTCTTAGCTTTCTTCTCGTACGCCTGACCTTACAGGAACCGTTGAGACAACGCAAGCCAGAGCGAACAACAACATGATGTGACGTACCAGCTTGCTTGATACGAGCATTTGAATCATTCATACGTTCGTCATGAGCTTTCTCTTCTTTCTTCAGTCGTCAGTGAGTGAGCGAGGGCGGGATGGAGTGAGGAACGTAAAACGTACTGCGAGCTTCTTGAACCATTTTTTCACCTCTGAACTGACACTGCCGCATTCCTTATCAGCTATCTTTGCAAACTTGGCATCGACGTCGGAAAGAACGTCGAATATGCTTGCGCTAGCGTTCAAAGCGTTGCCTGCGCACCGTGCCGTTTTGTGAGAACGCGGATTTGGATTGGAATTCGGAAGGTAAATTCACCTGCGATCTCACTAGTGGTTTTGAGGGCAGCAGCTTCTTTGAGAGCTTTTGAGAGCTTTTTTTGTAGTGCGACGATAGCCTCTACAGCTTCGCAGTAGTCATTAAGCATGTTTACGAGTGTCTCGAGCGTTCGGCATGATTTATGGATGTCTTGTCGTTCTGCGGGCTGTGGGGAGGTAGTGGTGCTCAACATAGAGATGCACTGGAGGAGACTGGAGGTGGGGAAGTAGTATTACTATTAGATCTGAAGACTACTTCGCTCGGTGGCCAAGCGCTCACGCTTGTGGTCAGCTGTCCCGCATCATGCAGCTGGTGAGAGATGCGGACTTTGAATCAACACAAAACATGATAAGATAAATCCAAGACAGCCTGATAGTCATACAACATATTCTACATTAAATCATGATAAATTGTTAGTCGTGTGAGGTCCAGCTATAAAACAATGCATATGCATAATATGTGCGGGTCTGCAGATTCATCGGTAATTTAGCGTAAATGAATGCAAGAGGAGGGGGGCACGAACCAGTAAGTACTTAGAAGGGGTGTCTGGTCCTTCCTTTCAATAAGTCCTAGTCTCGTCAGAATGTTGTTCTACACTCGGGCTACATCTGTCAATGATCACGACTCCTGCAACGCGAGTGTATGCCTTACCTTGATGACTTCATGCGCAGCAAGCGTTTCCAGGGCTTCCGTCTGGACCGAGAATTGGTACCAGGATGGAGTGGAATAATGTATTTGCTACGGGGTGGTGAGTGAGACACCAGTGGGTGCTAGTCACAGAACAGTCAGAAGCAGGCTAGGGTAAGAGAAGGGCGAGCTTACATCAAGCGAGCATGTTTCGATATTCCTTTGCTCTCTCAGTCCTTGTTGGACGTGCCCGTGGTCTGATGGATCATACTGAACGTCTCATGAGAACTAGAACATGCCAGCGTCGAGAATACTGGACTTACATCTGAAGCGTCGGATGCGAAATATACGCATTGCACCTTGGTCAGCAGAGCATAATGGTCACTGATCCACCTCCTCCGTGTCAACTTCCCGTATTTCTTCCCAACAGCTATTTTCTTTGGGGTATCTATAAAGATGCCTGGACGAGGCGTATAGACCAACTTGTCCAGTCTTCCTGGTGTGAGCGGAGAACGAGGTTGATACCCCCAAGTGAAACCCCCTTCATCGACACCGCTCCACGCATCCCACAAGCCAACAGATTCAACCAGTGCGGAGTCATTGGGTGAAACAGCGTTAAAGTCACCTCCAACAACTCCTCCAAAAAGCCCATCTTGCGTTAAAGCATCAGCGACAAGCTTGAGTTGTTTTTCCCTGATTGAGGCGCCCTCGGGTAATGGGTCAAGATGGGTGTTAGCAATTCGCAAGGTGACGACGGACTCGGACGATGGGGAAGCTTGCGCTGTGTCCAGGAGACCGCTCAGTTTGACGTCTACGAAAACAGCATGGTGCTGCGACTCAGAGCAGCTGAAATGAATAGTAGTTGACTTTGTGATGCGGAGGGAACGAGAGAGGAGGGTGACTGTGCCATACTTTGCGAGCTTAGGCCAGGCGTCTGTAGTTGAGGGAATGACGACGAAGAAATTCTTGACCCACTTATTGTTGAGAATGGTATCGAATGCAGTAGCTAGGACGCCTTGAAGGAGGATAGAGCATGGTTCAGGACGTCTACGATTCGTCCTGCACTTGAAGACCTGGTGCTGGATATAGGAAAGAGCAGCGTCTAGGCGAAGGTCTGGTTCCGGCCTCATGCAATCAATGTTCCATGATACGACACGGATGAAGCTGGGCATGTGTTCTGCTCTATCTTGACTTGGACCTGGAAGCCATTGTTTCGATTCAGGGACGTAATGTGCTGGTTGAATTTCTCGATGAGCGTCAGCCATGACCCTCCTTCGACACCTGGCATGTGCAGATGAGTTCTGTAGACTGTCCGAGTCAGTGTCAGCGTCAACGTCAGTCAAGCATCAATATAATGTGGCACAGCCAATCATATGTACATAATACGAATAAGCCGATCAACAACCGTCAAACATTTGTTAAACATGGTTGTCATTTTAGTAACGTCCCTAGTCGCCCACAAAAGAGCGCCATGCTGCGGACGGTGGCAGACTGTTGCACGGACCAGAATTGACTGCAGGCAGCTGAGCTGCAGCTCACAAGCGAACCTCTACGACTCACGAGACTACCACGACCATCATTGACCATCATGATGTCTATATATAAACTGGAACTTCATCCGTTCGACGTTTCACAAGCACAGTTCGTCATTGATAGCTCTTTGCAGGTCGCCGTCGTGGCGCAACAGTCATACTTGCCAACTTGATCTTGACTATCTGATCAATTCAAGTTCATGTGCCGCGTGCTGACGATTATAGTATGTTTTTGATAAATCTCGTGGTTTTCAAGGCTATACTAGCATGTGCACTTGTGAAGAGATACGACTTGTGTTTCATAGTGCACAGCGCATACTCGCACTTCGTTTTTATTTTCCTTTCAAAAAAAGCTGCAGCATTTAAATGACGCGATTGCAGATCACCAGCCGCAAAATTCTAACCGACGCCCAAGCACCGGCGGCCAAAACCGCGACTTTGCACCAACAGCACACTCAATCAACCATGAGTCCGACGCGCTGTTCGCCAGAGAAGCAGGATGACCAAGAGTCCGACACGGCTTTAGCAGCCCTATATCTGTGCCCTCTTCACTTTGAAATAAGCTCCATCATTCAGAGTTCATTCTGAAAACATTCGAGCTTGCCGAGGGTTGCGGCAGTGGCTCATAGACGAAGGATAGGTAGAAGCGACCTCACGAGTGTTAATTCTGTCTCCTACATAAGCAGAGTCGAGGCTAAGTTAGTAAGAGTCTGCAGACTCCGATGCGGCGATAGAACTGACAGTTTATTCTCATACTCAAATCTTTGCCTTAATCTTTTTCAATGGCTACCGCTACCTGCTCCATGACTTTCCAGAGCATTAGCAAGTAATTCACAGTTTGTATCTAAAACTACTTGCTCTGCACTGTCTGAACGTGAATACGTTCGCGATTACGGACTCGATCTCTCATGGCAGGACCACATTCTACGTCGCTTCTTCTGCGCGGGCAGGCCGCATTGACTTTCTGCACTTGGAAAGATCGATCCCGTCGCATACTATTCTATCATGAAGCTTCACCATTCAGACAACATAGTCGCTAATCGGTACTTCAATCATTGAACCATACGATCGGACTCGCGTTGTTGTGGGCGGTCTGCAGAAGCGCAGTCACTGCAGCATCGGAGACGTGGGTAGCAAGGGAAGATATTTCCATGCAAGCTGGCCCTTACTGGAGCTGTATGGCGCGAAGTTATGGATCGCTGCTACCCAAGTACCCCTTCCTCGCACGGCACATGTGTTCCTCAGTACTTGCCATCGCAGAACCAAATTCTACTCCTCCAGCATTTCTCTATATACATTCTCCAAATCGTGTGCGGACTGTCATGCAGCTCGCACAAAGCATGAAGAGAGGACAATGGTCTGGCAATGTGCCTCAGACGGAAGCTAGTGTGGCCTCAACCTAAAAATGAACGCTACCTATGACAGCACCCGAAGGCTTTGCCCCTACTGATCAAGCTATGCAAACGGTGGCAAACACACACATGCACTACCCCACTCTATCGACAGAAAGCTCATATCTATTTTCCCTCCACACCTGGTCAATCGATGCTGTCGAATCCAGTCTATACTGAAGGTGACGCTACTGGAGAGCAAGCAAATAAACCAAGCCAGCTGAGTGCAGAGCAAAGTCTCCATCGTTCCTGTTGCCTTGACACATCCGCAGGATGCTGTGGTATTCACCTATCTTGTGTATGTTGCATGGCCGGACCATGGGATTCCTGAGGATGAAGACCCCCGAGTCAACTCATAGGGCGGTGGCAGCGGACCAGGCTGAGCCGCAGCTCACAGGCGAATAGGAACGCACAAGCGAACCTCTACGAGACTACGACCGTCTACCATGCCTACATATAACGTAGAACATCGATGACACTGCTGGTTCCTTTCACTGTGTCTTTAGCGACCGCAATCCCTATTGACCTCCCAGACCTTCGAGTCGCGCCATTTTGTTAGATTCTGATACGTTCGCAATTTCAACGATGGGTAACCGTCGTGCCATCGATATTTAATCCCAAGACTATCTAAATGAAATGGAACTGAGTCATCCGACGATTCACCAGCCCAATCGTCATTGTTAGCTCTTTGCAGGTCGCCGTCGAGGCGCCATATCGGCCATATCGGTTATCATCGTGTGCTCATGACGAACGTACGTCTCCTCTCGGCATCAAGATATGAATGTGACTTTCATTTATACTTTAGCACCTCACGGTCGTATCCTCGGGAGAAGCAAGCTCTTGCACTATTCGAGGAGGGAAGTTCTATTTCAGAAGAACATTGTTCGGTTGCATGTACTGGTCATATGGGACCATAGGTGATGGAGACCAGACATGGAATGGACCCTATCTGTCCTTCTGGAAAGCAAAGGTCCTTCTTTTCATTGTCATATAGAAGATAGGTTTACCAACTTGATCTTGACGATTTGATCGAGTTCATGTGCCTCGTACGGACGATTATCACCCCGTGTCGTTGTCACGATTAGGCCGAGCCATCGTCACGATGATTACAGTATGTTTTGAGAAACGTTGTGGTTTTTAAGGCTATGCTCAGAGCACGTGCACTTATAAAGCGATACGCCTCCCAACCAAAGCAAGCAGGTTTCCCCATGTATTATTGTTCGAATCAGAGAAGGTCTAGTTTTAAATATTCGTGGGTTGGCGTCTATTGTAACTTTTTTGAGACCGACCTAAGGAGAGCACTTTGACGGTTTATGGCACTATCTATGAGCTCAGGCTCAAGTAGTCCTCAGTGGGATAACCGTCATCGTGGCTTTATTTCTCCCGCCGAACTACAACAGCTCAGACAAGCTAGTCCAGGCAGAGGAACCGATCTACACGAGTTTCACGCACGACAACCTGCAACAAGTCCTACAGGCGACAACAATAACCCTAGCGCTGGAGTAGTAACATTAACAACTCAACAGGAGGACCAGTCGGTCTCGAGACCTGCTCAACAACAACCAGCCGCTAATACAATGTCGCACATTCGCACTTCATCTTTCTTTTCCTTTCGAAAACAGTTGCAGCATTCAAGTGACGCGAATGCAGATCACCAGCAGCAATCTAGCCGACGCCCAAGCACCGGCGCGCAAGACCGCGACTTTGCACCACAAAACAACCAACAGCGCGCTCAAACAATGGGTCCAATGCGCTCCTCGCCAGAGAAGCAGGATGACCAAGGGTCCGACACGGCTTTAGTAGCCCGCAGAGATTCTACCTCTGTCCCCCCTCTTCACGCTGAAATACGCTCCATTGTTCAGCTCACTGTCGCGCATGCCCGGAAGGTCTACTTCAGCGGCCCACTAGTCAAACGCGTACAGCGCCAGTCGGATGGCCAACGTCCCAAAGATGATGGATGGATTGACGTCTGGGCACAGCTTAGCGGTACAACGTTGAGCATATGGGACATGAAGGAGATCGAAGAAGCAAACAAGAAGGGCCTCGAGGTGCCTCCTACGTATGTAAATATTACAGATGCCGTGAGTTTATTCCGTTCTCTTTCTATGCTGGTGGTGATGACGCTGGCTGTAGTTCGTTCACGTACTAGGTTCAGTGACTGGCCCCGCCGAGAGTCCAGATCAACCGCGGAAGACATATATGAACGTCTTCACTCTCAACACAGCAGGCTCTAATTTGCTTTTATTCAGCTGTCCTTCAACACCGGCATTGGAGTCATGGGCAACAGCTCTACGACTATCTGCTTGGGAAAAGTCTCGTCTCGAAGAAATGTATACTGCTCATTTGATACGCATTACATTGCTTGAAGGTCAGTTCTCTCACTGGAGTATGTTCGACACTGACGTCATATCTCTCAGGCAAGGATACCCGCACAACCCTCGTCCGTGGCCGCATGGAAGGGTGGGTACTCATACGCGTTGCTGGACAAACAGACTGGAAACGCATGTGGATGGTCATCTCTGGGTCGCAAACTTCGTCCACCGATCCTGGAGCGCCGTCTGCTACTACTGGCACCGTACCTACTCCTAAGAAACGCATGTCAAATCTCTTCTCGCGGGATCACTCTCCTGAACCTCTACCCATGAAGCCTCTGCTTGCACTTTATGCATCCTCTAGGCCAAAGGACAAGAAGCATCCCCTTCTCACGCTTAGGGAAGTTTCACAGGCGTTTGCGGTGTACCCAGAGCGCCCGGAGTTGATCAACCGTAGCACGCTCATGAAACTTGAGGGTCTGATTGGTGATGAGGAAATGGCGGGCACAATGAAACGAAGGGAAGGGTGGTTGCTCATTATGCCTGAGCTCGAGGCAGGGAATACCCAAGCATCCGAGATGCTCAAGTGGCTTGTTGGTGAGTAGACTATCTCAGTCGTGCAGAACATGATGACTCACCGTTTATTCAGCGCTTCATGACGCCTTTGAGCTATACGGACGTCCGAAAGTGTACACCTGGGACCCTCGTGATCCAGTTTCGCTGATGTTCGCTTATCCAGTCAATCCCGGGAGAGACGTAAGTACAAGTTGCTCGCTAGCACAAATTCACTGATTTACTGGACGATAGCTCCTGTTCCTTGATCGTGAAGTTGCAGAGTCTATGGACCCACGTGATGACCGTACCTCCGCCATTCGCAATCGTCTCCTAAACATCCTCCACTCGCGTATGCCCGAACTGCGTGCCAAGTCTGCGTCGCCCCCCCTGCCACCCATGAGTTTGGGTTCTGGTCCCAATCGCCCACAACAGCAACAACCATCACAAAATGTTGCTCAGCCCCGATCACAGACAGAGAACGGTCAGCATGTTAACGTTCCCCAGCTCCCTACGATCAATTTCGACTTGCGCTCGCCCCCAGACCTCTCTGTCGGTCACGCTCTCTCCCCCATTACGGAACGGAGCGCAACGCGCGAAACGCTTCCGGATTTCCCTCATACGCAAAGCCGCTCAATGTCGAATGAGCGCCCCGGGCCTGAGTCGATGATGATCAGCAGCTCTATGTCGAGTGAGAAGCCAGATTCGGTGGGGCAGTCGATGAGCAGCGGGCATCAGGACTTCATGTCGCGTTCCATGTCCGAGCATAGCCAGTCGCAGATGCTTTCTCCGCTTTCTTCGTTGAACCCGGTCCTAGAGAACGTACCTGGGTCGATGTCGGGACTCCGACTAACTGGAAGCCCTCCTCCTACCTCATATTTCGGCCCAGGGCTTACGCCGAGCTTGGAGACTGCGCAATCGAGGAGCGCAGAGCCGTCAAGAGCTGCGAGTGTAGATGTTGGCGGGTTTAAACTTCCTCTTACGCCTGAGTCTCCTGGGTCACCTACATTTTCTACGGGCTCGACAAGCCCCAGTTCGGGAAATGGTAGGCCTACTTCGCCAGGAATGTTGTCGGCCCTTGCTGCACCTGTTCCCATCAGATCACCGGCTTCGAGGACTCCCCCTCCTGCCTCACCCCTTTCATGTCTTACATCGCCTTACTCTCCCAAAGGGAAGGATAAAGAGTTACCTTCTATTCAAGATATACAAGATGTTTTACAGCTGCCCCCTCGAGCACTGTCTCCGCCTCACACGTTTATAACGCATCTGCATAATGCAGGCTCACCACCCTTGCCTCCCAAAGCCCAGTCACCAACCCCAACACCGCGGAAGCCTGTTTCTGTAGCAACAGTTCCTGTCGTTCCCACACAGCCCATAGCACAAGATACTCAGAGTATCTTTTCAGACGCTCTCTTCTTCATGCAACAATTTGACGAAAAGCCCCAAAACCCGCCACGGCGCGTCCCAACCACCATTTCTGAAGCCTCAAACTCCGAAGAGAGCTCAGCGTCTGACAACCCATTGCGCCCATCACCAGCGCGTCGGGGAACGCCGATGTCATTCTCAGAGCTAGGAAGGACGGAAGCTAATATTAGCGAACCCAGCATGATTGGCTCGCGCCCTTCTCTCGGCCGTAAGCCGTCCGGTGCACGTGTTCAACCTACTTCTAGCCGAGGCCCAAATGTGGAAGCCACCTTAGTTTCCTCACCTTCTTTAGAGCACGTTCACATCCAGGCCATGACGGATTCGCAGCAGGAGATCATCCAAAAGCAGAACAGCGGCGACGACGTTAATGTAGATGCACTTGCTGCATTGTCTTTCCTTGATGGTACATCCGATGTCGTACCCCCGCCTGCAACTGCATCCCAGCCGCCGCCGATAGAACAAGACGTGTCATCAGAGCCTACTGTCGAGGGTAGCGCTGCGTCTGAGAGCTCTGATGGCGTTACGCAGTACAGGTCGTCGTTTGCACCCTCAAAGCAGGCTGCACAGCGAAAGGCGCGTGCGCAGGCGCAGCATCAGGCAGTGCTTCACAAGCCTGGGAGAGCGAACGGGAAGCGTGTCACGCCTGGGAACAGGCTCTCTGGGTGGAATGAGAGCAGTGATGAAGAAGAAGAGGAGGAGGAAGAGGATGACGAGGATGCTGATTCTGACGAGGAACCCCCTTCGACGTTGGAGAGCAAGAGGCCGGGTCTTGTCACGCCTGTACCGGTTCCGGCTGTCAGACCTCTACGTCCCGGTAGTGCAGGTCGTGCTGTGACGCCCGGAGAACAAGCAACGGACGCGAATCCCTACGCGCAGTTACGACATCCTCGTAATCTGCCGCCTGTTCCGAGGCCGATGACACAAGGTCAGGATACCTCTCTTCATTGAATTTTCTGAGCTGATGGTCTACAGGCGGTGTGTCAGATGACTTCATGAATGCCATGCCACCACCTCGACGACTCGCATCCGATCAGCACATGCGAACACCAGATGATGCCCCTCACCTACGTCCACAGTCTGAGTATACTTCCCAAGTCCTTCGTCCACAAGCAGACTTTAACCAACATGCTGCCGCTCGTCAAAACATTTGGACACAGGTTCTCGATCCTGGTCGCACGCCCGGTTCTCATTTTCAGCCTGAAACTCCATCACACCAACGAGACCCTTTCATCCAGTTGGAACCTGTTTCTCATTCCATGACGAAAGCTTTCACCCCTCATGGTCTGCTATCTGCTGGGATGCAGGACAAGCAGGACCGGTCTGCCAAGAGACAAGAAGAGCTTGCGCGGGAAACTGGTGCCTCACTCATCAACGTTCCTAATAAACCACCACCCCCTCAGACGGGTCTCTTGGGCGCCATCACTGCTCATGAGCGCGAGCGTAAACGCGAGGGTGGCGTCGGTGCTGCTCTGACGGAGCGTGAGCGCGAAAAAAGGATGGCTGAAGATCGGCAACGCAAGATTGACGACTTCCAACGCAATCAACTGGAGATGCAGAGCATGTATGGAGGTGGCCAGCAGTACCCGAACATGATGGGCAACCCGATGATGGGCAATCCTATGATGATGGGCATGAACCCGATGATGGCTGGTGGGAATCCGATGATGGCTGGTGCCAACCCCATGATGAACGGTGTGAACCCCATGATGACGGGTGGATATATGGGTTATCCGGGTATGATGCCAGGATTTGGAAATCCACAGTTCTTTGCGCAGCAGGCAGCGCAGGCTGCTTACCAACAAGCTATGATGGCATATTCCTCTGCCGGGTCACATGTTGGCGATGGCATGCACCCTACGCCCATGAATCCCATGATGACCGGCGGTGGAATGGGCTACGATCCTCGAATGTCGATGATGGGCGTGCCGATGATGGGCAATCCCTTGGGCATGAATCATGTGGGCGCAGGGATGGGGATGGGGATGGGAGGCGGTGGCATGGGAGGTGGTGGTATGGGAGGCTTGGGAAGTATGGGCATGCAGATGACAGGTGGTTCGGCGTTCGACGCACAGTATTCTCCAGCTAATATGGAAGACCTTCGTCCTCCCGGCTCGCTCGCGCAGGGTCAGCGCACTGGCCACAGTTCGTCGCGGAACAGCTCGGCTGGTCAAGGATCGCCCGCCGGACCGCGCCCCGTCGATGCTCGCGACAGTCCGAAAAGCTGATCCGCAGTCCCTTATTTCTACACTCCTCGTTTAGGATTTTCTCCTTCTCAGTCAGGCGTGCAAGGACAATTAATTCAGTCACGCTTTTTATGAAGTTTACGACCATAAAATGCCTTCTGCCTAGTTTATCACTTTTCATAGCTCCACTCTTCATGGACTTGGTCATCTCAAATTATCCTTTGCATAGTTATATCTGGGTCCTTGACGAAATTGTTACGGTAGTATCAGGTATTCTGTCCACATGAGATTGTTTTTCACTGGTGAACGTTGTGCGAGATTTCCAGCGGAATCAGCGGATCCTGCAATATTCCGCCCACGTGAACTGGCAAGGCGCTCGGATCGGGCGTCTTGTCCGAGTCAGTGACCAACTAGTGTCAGTCTGTCACCGACCCCCAACGGCTCATTAGTGTTCGTCGAAGTTTCTACGCCACTACGCCCATATTCACTTGCTTAGAAGACTGACAGATGGGCGTGAAGTCACTATGGGATCTCTTGTCCCCAGTGGGCCGCCCAGTACCGTATGTACTTTATGATTTCCGGGGTTCTGACATGCTTAAACGTTGGATTCGTGTTAGGCTCGAGACCATCGAAGGGAAAGCTCTCGCCATTGATTCTAGTATTTGGATTTACCAGTTTCAAGCTACTATGCGTGACAAGGAGGGACGTGCGTTGGTTAACGCACATGTGCTTGGTTTCTTCCGACGTATCTGCAAGCTATTATTCTACGGGATTCGCCCAGTCTTTGTGTTTGATGGCGGAGCTCCTGCGCTGAAGAGAAACACGATTGTAAGATACTGTTTCTTTCTCACCACAAATGCTGACCGAACGGTATAGATCGAGCGTAAGAAGAAGAAGAGTGGTGCGGTTGCAACTCACGCCAAGATTGCGGAGAGACTGCTGGCGGCCCACATGAGACGGGAGGCTTTGGTACATGCTCAAGCGTCACAGTATGCGACCTATCGTATCCTGAGCGAATGTGCAAATGCTTATATATGTGAGCCAGCCCTTCATCGTCAAAGGGCAAGCAGAAAGCGCCCTCAGGACCCGTGGTCCTGGATGAGAATGCGGTTTACCTTGAGGACATTGATAATTCTGCACCGAAGACACCGGCAAAGAAGAAGGCAGAAGAAACACCTTCGTCAAAAAAGAAAGCTCGCTTTTATGATCATGATCCTTACAGGCTTCCAGAAGTGGATCTCGAAGAGCGCGTGGCGAAGGCTACTAGTTCGCAGGCTCCAGACCCACGCCTCGCCACAGAGGAAGAGCTCCGGACATTCATAGAGGAGATGCGTCCAGAGGACTTTGATGTCTCCTCTGCAGCATTCCGGGAGCTGCCCACGGAAGTTCAGTATGAAATTGTTGGTGACCTTCGGTTGAAATCACGTCAGACATCGTACAAGCGCCTGCAGAACATGCTACAGAAGGCAGAGACTCCTCTGGACTTCTCTCGAGAACAGATCAAGAATCTCAAGCAACGAAATGCTCTGACTCAACAGCTCTTGACGACTACCGACAGTATCGGTAAAGCACACATCACCATTCCTGTTCGAATTGCCAGTGAACGCAATAGAGAGTATGTTCTCGTAAAGAACGAAGGGGCGGATGGTGGTTGGGTCTTGGGCATCCGAGACGACGGCACGCGATCAAAACCAATTGAAATTGATCAGGACAAGCCCACGCTTCAAAGCGACAGCGATGATGACATGGAGATGGAAGAAGTCAGTATGTACGCCGTCGGAATCCTTCGTTATCATTGGTCATCCGTTCATTGCGTTGTCAGACCAGGAAATGCAACCCCTGACCCTGATCTTCGGGAGTTCCAGGCAAGTATGGCATTGCACGCGATAGGCAAACGCTCGCAGCCATCCGTACCAAAACCTGTCCAGAGGCGAATCAAATCGAAGCCTTTATTTGACCTGGATGACGACGAAGACATATCCAGACCTTTGGACGACGAATTTGATCACATCAGAGACCCTGAGCTTGCCCTTGCCATTCAGGCTTCACTAGAAGATCATACTGCAACCTATAAGCCTAGTACGTCTTTCTAGAGCAGGGACATGGCGAAATATGACCTTCGTCTAGTCACTCCAGAACCTTCTCCTTCTCAACTTAGTCTTCCTACAACTCCTCAGTCAAAACCTGCTCTTCGACTCCATGATTCTGACGATGATTTATACACGTCCCCTTCTCGGCTGGAGACCGTACTTTCGATTGCGGGGGCTGGTCCGGTACCAAGGCTGTCTGGAACTTTGCATGATCTTCCATCGCAATCTGTGTTTGGGAAGGCGGCTTTGTTAGTTTCACCGAAGACATCATCGCGTCCCATGCCAATCATTCAGTCATGCTTGTCAGAATCAGAAGAAAGCATGGATGAAGTATTGTCTGTCCAGGCAATCGAGGTACCACACAGAAAGCCGTCGCCTGTTGCTACCAGCGCCCATGTCGAGCCGCCACAATCTTTCAAAGTTTTGCAGCAGGCCGCACAAGATTCGGATAACGACATGGAAGAAGTCCCAGTCATTGATGGCGGTCACGTTCATGATATACCCGAGAGTTCTGTACCTACGGCAATCTTAGCACCGGAGGATGCGGCGAAAGAACGACAATCAGTGTTTCCTGCATCTTTTCAGCTACCGAAATCATTAGAACGTCTTCCACAACCTTCGACCTCCAGCGTGGTCACGCCCGAGGCTCGGATACCTGAGAGCGACGATGTATCTGATATCGAATGGTCGCGGTCTCCGTCTCCTGTGCTTGGTACTGTTCCGGAGAGTGTTGATCAAGGAGCGTCTGCTGCAGTGGAAACGTGGGATGCTGCTGAGGAAATGGATCCACATGCTGAAGAAGGCGAATTTGCCCGGTTCATCTCACAAGTCAAAGGCAAAGATTTGGATGCTGTCAGACATGAGATCGACGAAGAGATTCGGACGTTGAAGCAGCAGAAGAAGGCAGCAATGCGTGATTCAGAAGACATCACTCAACAAATGATCTCTCAAATTATGGTATGTGCCATGCTAAAGGTAGTATCATTCATTTGAACTCACCATCGGGTCCAAGCTCTTACTCCGTCTCTTCGGGATTCCATACATAACCGCACCGATGGAAGCCGAAGCACAGTGCGCAGAATTAGTATCGCTGGGTTTGGTGGAGGGCATCATAACGGACGACTCGGATGTTTTTCTTTTCGGAGGCATGCGCGTCTTCAAGAATATGTTTAATCAATCCAAGACCGTGGAATGTTTTCTTTCCTCAGATCTGTCGCGGGAGCTTGGGCTGGAACGCGATACGCTCATCCGTCTGGCGTATCTGCTCGGAAGCGACTACGTCGAGGGGCTTCCTGGGATTGGCCCTGTAATTGCCATGGAATTGCTGAAAGAGTTTCCGGGCGAGGACGGCCTTCATAAGTTCAAGGACTGGTGGACCAAAGTCCAAAGTGGGCGGGACCGAGCAGATGACAATACTACCAAATTCCGCAATCGTTTTGTATGTGCCTTGCTGAAAATTTTTGATGCTAGTTTATATGAGCTTATCTCTTGATCTAGAAAAAGAAGTTCAAAAATTTATTCCTGCCCCCGGAGTGGCCTAATGCGTTGGTGGTGAGTGGTTACTGCTGTTGTATTGGACCACAATCATTGGAGGGGCAATCTCCGCAACGTAGAGGGATGCTTATTATCATCCGACGGTGGATTCATCAGATGAGCCGTTTAAATGGGGTATGCCCGACCTCGACGCACTTCGACAGTGCGTAATGACCACGTCCGGTACTTGAAAAAATTGCTCACAGGGCTGCGCAGCTTTTTCCATGAAGAACTACGCTGGAACCAAGCCAAAGTTGATGAAACACTTCTGCCGATCATCCAGAACATGAATAAGCGGAACCAGGTATGGACCAAGCCATGTGACGTATCATTATATGATTAATTATTCAATATGTTTGCTAGGCCACAGCTATGAATCGGCAGGGCAACCTAAATAGCTTCTTCGATGTTGCGCCCGGTAGCGGATCGTATGCTCCACGGAAACGACAAGCATATGGAAGCAAGCGTCTTCAGCAAGTGGTTACAGATTTCCAAAATCAGCAGGCAAACCGGAATACAAGCACACCAGTATCTGATGAGGCAGATGACCTTGCACCGGAAGACGGAAAAGAGCCTGCCACCAAAAAGAGGAAAACAGGTGCTAAGAGCCGAATGAAAACTAGTCCCGTGGTAGCACAACAAAAAAGACAGGGGACAGGGACTGGCCACAGAGGCAAGGGTCGTGGCACCGGAGCGCGGGGTTCGCCCTCAAAAACAGTTCAGGAACCCGAGTCTGAAAACGGGGATGAGTATGTTGGCAATGTGATTGATGACGGTCCTTCCGCCAAAGAAACGTCAAAACCCCGTCTCCGCCCACGGGCGAGACCAGTGGCAAAAGGGTCCCGAATATCTGACAGATACACCATACTTGCGGCAGAGTCCGAGGGTTCTTAGCTTAAGCAACATGTACATAAACTACCATCATAGCACATGTGCTTCCTGAGATTCGAACGTGCGTTATTTCCAGGAAAGACAATTGCATTTGGCGGAGTTCAGTGAACGGTGGCGAATTGGCAGACTCATCATGCAAAGATAGCGAAACGTGTGAGATCGAAAGTCTCCCGGATAAGCAACGCGAGGGCTAGGTACACCGCAATATTACTCGTCGATCTCTTCATTAGTCTCTTCACTAGCCTGGAATAAGAGTCAAATTGACCCATTAAGTGCACACGTGGAGCAGGCCCACCTTGTTTTCTTCAAGTCCGCCAAGTTCACGTACAAGACCGGAGTACGGGTATTCCCGGGGTACGGTTGGTCTCTCTGGAACGAGCGCGTACTTGCATAGGAAACCAAAGCCAGTGAATGCCGAGATGGCGAGAGAAAGCTGGAACAAAGCTTTATGCGGAGGAACCGGAGGAGCATCAGGGCCCCACATAGACAGAACTTCGTCGTATTCTTGAATCTGAAGAAAGGTAAAGTCTGAGACGCGATTACGCGCCGGGAACTTGGGTAATGTACTGACCGGGTCACCGAAGTTCCGTCGCATTTGTTGATCCCACCAGCCTCTAGCAGGAAGTTCCTGGTTTGAAACCCATGGAAGGTCAGGGTAATCGCCAAGCTGAGGGTCTTTTTCTTGATGTTTGAGAGTCGCAGGCGTTGCATAGGCGCGCCATGATGTGTGCGACAGTTTCAAATGTCGCTTGGACGCAACGCTGCTGAAAATACGTAGTGAGCTCATCGAAGTCGAGGCGAAGTTCAGACTTACAGTGATCATCCAATAGGACTACCGTCGAGTCCCCCAGAAACAAATCTGAGGACCCCGGACACTATGCGGACCCACTCAATTATGAGAAACCGACGGGTTGACAACTTGAAGCGAGCTCAAGCGACGGCATCTTTCCTATCTTCGCGGCCCTGCAAGTCTATGAATGGTACAACCTTCATGACATGCTTGGAGAAGATGCGGCCTTTCTCGGCCACCATCATATCTAAGTCCCCAATTTTTTAAGGTAGATCAATTTATCGTGTTGACTTAGGCTACACTGCTAACTTTCGAAGCCCCTCAGTCCTATTCGCATTTGCGTCACAGGTCCTCCCACCTACATATAAACTGGCCCATCTGTAGTGCCAACTATCATATACATGGCCATTGGCATCTCATATGCCCATGCACCTTCTTCCTTCACCATGAACGATAGCCCACATACGAATATCGACGTAGAGCTGCTTTCATTGCCAAAATGTAGGCGGCTTCCCGGCGAGGTCATTTCGCCCTTGACGTATACAAATGACATCGTGAACTTGTGAGTTTTTTTTTAACAAGTTTCTACCTTCGTCGTTCTTACTAATGATGCCCCAGTGATCACTGGGATCATATGTTCATAACAAACTGTTGCAGGAGCTTGACTCTTTACGATTTCGATGGACCTCCATCTACAATTCTTGATCTCGGATGTGGGCGCGGTCTTTGGGCCATCGAAGCCGCCAAGCAATGGCAGGTTGGTGAGAATACATACAACGCAGCCGTATTTTTTTAAGGGAGAGTGTAGGGCAGCACAGTTGTTGGCTTCGATATCGAGCGCACGCAACCACGCTCTGATGTCCTCGAAAAGTCTGTTTCTCGTCGGCTAAGATGGGTTCAAGGCAATCTGTAACGTGTTCTCCGCGTATTTCATAATCCGCGTTATATCTGATGTGCTTCTTCAGACTAGAACAGCTACCATTTTTGACCGGCCAATTTGACTTCGTGAGGATGGTTCGAATGGGTTTGCACATCCCAGAAGATGAGGTCAGTGATTCTGGCGTCGACTTGTTGACTTGCTAATGGCTCTTTCACAGTGGCCGTCAGTTCTGGCGGTAAGCGAGTCATCTGTCGCATGTCGTAAAACCTTTTGAATTGCTTTTACCCAACTCACATCAGGAGATCGCCCGCATCCTCAAACCTCACGGTGTGCTCGAGGTGCGGAGCTGTTCTTCTGTCGTATTACATGTTGAGCTACCCTGACAGACTTTCAGGTTATTGAAGAAGACTTATTATTTCCCTCCCAATCTACACGATCCCACGATGTGACACCCAGCAGTGGACAGTCTTCTGGTAGCTCCACCCAGGGCTCGAATACGGCTATGACCGCAACCTCTTATCACAAATCTGTTTCGTCCTTGAAAGTCAAAAATAACGCAAATACCAGTCTAGATACATTTTCTGGAACTTCGTCAACCTCACTACCCTCCGTGCTGGATAACAAACTTAGGCATCCAAAACCCCCAGATCCTCAAGATCACTCACGGCTTCAGCGCGCGTGGGAGGAAATGCTAGATACGTATTTCTTGTCACCGCAACCACTTTCCGTCTTGCCGTTGTATCTCTCCTTATCATTCTCCAATATTCGATCGCACCCCCCCCTGCAAATTCCCTTGCCACTCAACTCCTCGGACAGACAACAGCTCACAACTCAACATTTGATATCGACTGTGCAGCTTGATCCTGCAACTCTTTTCGAGCTTCGAGCCTTGTCAGCCCAACCATCATCTGAAGCCGATTATAGCGCCCGTGCTTCTGCAATGACGGCAGGGGGTTCTCAGCGGAACATGTCGTCATGGGCATGCATGCACCTGGCTCGGACCGTGCGGACAATCATGGGCTGTAAAGAGTCGATCTGGAGTGCCTACGAAAGACTGTACGGCGATGACCCTACGCCCTTAGTCGTCCGAACAACACAACAGAAGTCCACCTCAGCTTGGTCCGACCTCCGCCCATCGCCCACCAATCCGCTTCGCGATTACTTTGAACGCGATTGGATCAATTGGGCAAAGTAATTCGTTCGCTTTTTGAATGAACGAACCTGCGTAACTGATTTTTTATTTGCGTTCGTACAGCGACATGGCGGATCGCACCAGCGTACGGGGACACATGCAAGCGGAATTGACGTGGAGCGAGCCCGTCGGTAAACCTCCAGATTGGCGCCTCTGGCGTAATTCTCTGCCGCAGGAAGATGCATGTTCTTCTCCAGATGAATCGGCGGAATATTGCCGGAGCCTTCGTGGCTTTGTATGTTTTAAATCATGAGTCATGACACGACTTCATACATATACCCCATCATCACACACAATCTCGCATATGTTTCAATGAATGAACTGATGATATCATGCATTTTCGGCACATTTGTGGCTCCGTATATTTCGGTGATATAAGTAGGGCGTTCTGTACCTAAACCAGTATTGATATGAGTGATCGGGTCCGGGCTCTTCGGTCATCGTCGATTGTCGCGGCCGTGACGCTCCGTGACGTTGTGAAATCAGCCTCACCTGGGACGTGTAGACTTAAGGTTTGTCAAGAAACAGCTGTGATTATCTATCTGTATAGGGAAGAGCTTGTGAGGAATGGATCAAGAAAAGAATATTTGGACAAGATCCATATTTTAATATTAGTGTCGTGGATCGATGGTTTATTTAGGTATAAAAATCGGGTCGCGCGAGGGCTATAACAATATGCGAGAAATGATCGCAATTGCACTTTTCCAACGAAATCAAATGCCACGCTTCCGATTGTGGCTGGCAAGAAGCTCAAGACGGTCGAGAACGTTCGCGTGAGGAATGAGATAACGTTTTTTTGTGCCGAGTTGCGACGCAAATGAGACCTCATAAGTTAGTGGGCACGATGCAAGACTTGCATTTTGATAGGGCAAGGGAGTGTGATAAGGCGAGGGACTGCCCAATCAGCATCCCTCCGGATCTTTGTCGGTGCCTCCAATGCAAGTGAGCGACAGTTCGAGGTTGTGAGCAACGTTCGCGAAGGAAAAACCATCGAGCGGTGGAGGGAGCGAGGTAGACTCAGGTTCAGGACGAATGAAAGTGAGATCAATAGAGAAGAGTCCATCAGACATGGGAATATCCCCAACGGGAGTTCCACGACACACGAGCTCACTGCGAGGTGGATTACAACGAAAATTACAACTCCAGCCCTTAGTGATCATCCGCCCAACCGAAAGGATATTGACCATCGTGTCAGGAGCATGCAGACAATTTGCCAGACGGATACGATGGCGATTTCCGTTGATAGCAAGCCAGGCCACGCAATCACCACGTCCAGAGATGGCTAGCTGCCCGCCGTTGGCCGTGCGCACGGTGACAGGATCGGTAGTGGAATACGACCAAAAGAATTCACGGTCTCTAATGATCGTGAAACGCTACAGTCCAGGATGGTAGAGATAACATGAGCCGCGGTGTTGGGTGGCGAGGGAATAAGCGGCGAGAAGGTGGACTCCGTAGATGCATAAGAGATCAAGGTGATAGGCGCAGCAGGGTTCGCTGGTGTGGCAAATGCAGGGATCGTGGCCGGTACTGACGTGGCGGCGGATACGGCAGCTGTGTCAGTCAACTTCTTCTTCTTTTTGCACTGCCATGGAGCTTGACCTTCCCTTTCGCATAACAATGATCATGGTCATGATCTCCCCTCCCGCATCCAGGCGTCGTGCAAAGTACACCACCTGGATTGTGCTTATGCTTGGGTAGCTGGGTGATAGGGTTGGTGTTTGACCCCGCTCTTGCAGCTCTTTGTATGTGTGCGTACTCGGATTCCGGGCGGGACGAGGACGCGATAGTTTGCATGTTGACAAGACGCGATGCCTCAGCAATGATACGTGCCGCACAACTCTCAAAGGTGTGTGGCGCGAGGGGGTTCGACTGCGTCGAGGAAGATGTGGAGATGATGTTGCTCAAGAACGCATCGTGATCCCAGGATATGCGCTGTATGAGTTCTGGCTTAAACTGTTGCCACACAGGCGTCGCGGGCAGTCCCAAGAGTAAACAGAAGACGGCTTCGTCATCGGCGTAGACATCAATGGCCAAGAGTCTTTCGCGAAGAAAGACGTGCTGCCCGATGAAATTGGAGGCGTCCGCCGAGTCTTTCATCTTCAAGGTATGAATTGCCTGGCGAATATAATATGGAGTGTTGATAACGTTGCGATGGAAAAGGTTTTCGGCTATCTTGATATCCTCTGGCAATCGCCCCGGTATTTTGATCATCACTGTAGGTTTTCGATGTCAAGGACCGATATTAATGTTTCTGACACGTTCGAGTCTTGTTCGAGACTCGAGAACAAGTACTTTCGATCAGCGCAAGATCAGCGTTTATCTCAGCTGGGTATGAAATAATTGTTCACGTGGTGCATTTCCAAAAATCACACTCGCGGATCGAAGGGACCAAATTGATTTTTTGAGAGACCATCTTATCTGCAAATTACGAACTCCCTAGACCCTCTCCGTTACGTGCCACGATGACTGTGCTCGAGTCTTACAAGACACAGCTCCTCGAGCAAGCTGCCCAAGTTGGCGCTCTTAAATTCGGTAACTTCACGCTCAAATCTGGCCGGTGAGTGACATACATGATTGTTTCCATCGACTTATCCTGGACTTACACACCAGTAAATCACCTTACTTCTTCAATGCGGGTCTCATGTCCGATGGTACCATTTTACACACAGTTGCACAAGCTTACGCTGCCACCCTCTGCGCTGCGGCCTCTGATGACACCATGGTCAACCCCTTTTCCGACTTCGATATTCTCTTCGGACCTGCCTACAAGGGCATTTCCCTCGCAGCTTGCACCACACTCGTGCTTGCATCCATGCATGGCCGCGATGTCAAGTTCGCATACGATCGGAAGGAAGCAAAAGATCACGGTGAAGGCGGCAATGTCGTCGGATGGCCGTCAGGTCGCAATGAGAAATGGCGTGTAGTGATTGTGGACGACGTGATGACCACTGGCCTTGCAGCAAGCTCTGCGATAAAACTAGTGGCTCGGCAGGGCGGAGAAGTGGTGGGGGTTGTACAGCTTCTCGATCGGGAGGAGTTTTCCGAGATAGATGAGCAGGGATGCAAGGTCAGTTCGGTGATGAAGCTGGAGACTTTGCTGGGAGGCAAGGGGAAGGTACGAAGTGTCTTGAAGATGCGGGACTTGGTACAGTGGTTAGAGGAGAAGGAAGCACAAGGGCAGACAACAGAGGAAGAGAAGAGGAGTTTGCAGGCGATGAGGGAGTATAGAGACACATATGGCATATCTTCGTCTTGAAACTGTACACTTCTTGGAACTTTGATGGATTAGCAAATGTAACTGTGGGCAAATTAGAATATCGATTTATGGTAGCTAGAAGAAACATCGCGACTAATTACTTGGTAGTACTCATGGCGTTCCTCCTGTTTATACCCCACCGGTAGAAGCACGTACTAAGATAGTCTCCTGACCAGAGGTACCTTTCAGAGAAGGGGCTTAATAAAACTGAGACTATCCAAGAATCAAGATCTCAGAATTAACGCTCCGCGTAAGTACCACACTGTTTGGACCAGATATGGTATGTCAAAGGATCTTCCCGAAACGCAGCAGCCTGATTATTCCTGAGCATGGCGGCATGCATGGGCGACTGAAGCTTCGTCGTTAGTGCTGGCAGTGAACGCAGAACGTACGTACTCCAGAGAAAGACCAATATCCTGTGCATCTCCTGCCGGTGCCCATCGCACACTAGACCTGGCCCGAACATTGCACCATTCGATCATATGTCTTCCCACCTGAGAGAGCACCGGACTGCCAGACTCTCCCTGAGCATTGGCAGTTATACTGCATGGATATTCATGGCTACATCAAGCCTCAGCGCCCACTGCAGACTCGTAGGGCTCCCCGGGTAGAAACGACGCTTCAGGTACAGCGACTGAAGATTCACTGGCAGAGACTTGTGCAGCACGCCACCGTCCTAAAAATGAGGAAAAATCAGAGGTGGTATGGGTATATAACACTCTAAATTCATGGAGGATAATATGAAGTGGTTGACAAGCTACAAAAGATTTGCTGAAAAAGTTGCAAATTCCCTGGAATGATAGTAATGCTGGGAGCCATGCAATGTCCGTCGGCAAGTTCCATGAAGTTCGAGAGCGACTTTGAAAAAAATTGAACAAATGAACTTGTCTGGCCTACGGGAATGGATGCTTGTCTGTGCCAGGAAGTTATCAGTATTATATTGAAGAATCTTCCATACTTTCTAACATGGAGGGAGGCAAATAGGCATCGAGTCTTGATGATAGATGCTTTTGGAAAGAGACATACCATATCGGGAATACCAAGTTTGAAGGTGCCTGCAAGTCAATCTACTATCCAATCCTCGCGTGCATTATCTTCTTTTGACTATTCCTATTCTTACATCGATCTTACACCATGGCTGAGACTACAACAGACACGCCAAAGCCTGCTGAAAAAACCCGGCTGATCAGTGAAGCCGATGTAACAAAGTACAAGGTATGAAGGGCGTAGTAATCATCGTGTTTGGTTCATCAAGTCTGATCGAACGACTGCGATGTTGTATAGACTGCTGGTGACATCGTAAACGATGTCATGAAGAAGCTGATCGAACTCTGCGTCGAGGGTGCAAAAATCATCGATCTTTGTATCGAGGGCGACAAGTTCATCGAGGAGGGGACTGGTGGAGTTCACAACAAAACCGTGAAGGGCGTTAAAATGAGCAAGGGTGCGTCACATCGCTTTCATGTTTTTGAAATGATGTTTATGACTTTTCGACAAAAGGCCTTGCATTCCCCACGTCAATTTCTGTGAATAACACCGTCGCCCATTTCTCCCCCCTGGCGTGCGTGGATTTTCATATTTCATCGTGTGCACCCTTTTAGAACTTCACTCTGTTATAGTTCAGATCCCCTATCATCCCAGACCCTTGCTAAAGGCGATGTGGTAAAGGTCCACATCGGTGCACACATCGACGGTTTCGCTGCTATCAGTGCGGAGACCATTGTCGTCGGCGCATCCGAGCAAGAACCCGTGACTGGCAGAAAAGCAGATGTAATCAAGGCAGCTTGGCATGCAGCTGAGATCGCCATGAGGCTCGTGAAGGTCGGCAATAAAAACTTTACAGTTACCGATGCCGTCGCGAAAACCGCTGCGGCTTGGGATTGCAAGCCTGTCGAAGGTGGGTTTTGTGATGATCTGAAATGCAAGCAGTTCGGATCTGATGCTACGAATTCAGGCATGCTCTCTTGTCAGCAGTCGCAAAATGTCATTGATGGCAAGAAGCGCGTCATTCTCAACCCGAATGAAACGCAGAGACGCGATACCGAGTCGATCACGTTCGCGGAAGACGAAGTTTATGGAATTGATATTCTCATTTCTTCAGGAGAGGATGGCAAGGTCTGACGCTGACTGCAAACGAAAATGAATCTTGGTCACTGAACATTCGACAGGCACGTCTCGAGGATTCCCGGACGACTATCTACCAAAAAGATAGCTCAGTAACTTATCAATTGAAGATGAAGAACTCGCGTGCTGTGTTCTCTGAAGTGCAGAAAAAGGCTGGTGCCTTCCCATTCAATGTTCGTGCTCTGGAGGATGAGAAGAGAGCAAGACTTGGTCTTCAAGAAGCCGTGCAACATGGCTTGATCAAGCCGTATGAAGTTGTGTACGTGGATCACGTCCCTAATTCCTAACGCTCTTCATGACATCGCCGTAGGTACACTCCTGCAAACACATTTGTGGCAGCATTCCACTTCACGATCGCATTACTTCCTGCTGGCCCGCTGCTGTTGACTCACCCACCGGTGTGGTACAAGCCGGAGCTGGTGAAGGCTGAGAAGGAGTTGGAAGATGATGAGCTCAAAGGCCTGCTGTCCAAGTCCCTCCGCGAGAGCAAAAAGAGTAAGAAGAAGGCCAAGGAAGCTGAGGGTAACGCGGACGGCGCATAGGAAGCCAAATAAAATTACGTGTAAAGTAGATGATCGCAGTTCGGCGATCGGTGAACTTTTTCTGTACCATGAAGACTGTTCAAAGGGAACTCTGTCTCTCTCACAAACCATTGTTTCCACATGATCACCTAGAAATCTCTTGTTTTCGTTCCGAGTCCTCTCCAAACTCGCCAATAGTCCGGGCTATCAGATCTACGTTCTCCAGAAAGCCATTCGTCGTCAGCCTCGCCAGTCGAACAGTCGAGGTCGCGAATGACCTGCGTTTCGTTAAATATCATGTGTGATAGGCTCGAGACCTCTCGTGAATACATACGCGACAAGATCATTGCCATCCACTGTCAAAGTGCGTTTGACGGCTTCTCTCTGAAGTTCTGGATCCACATCAATCACCTGCATTGCTATCGTCGCATGTTTTGGGTTTGCAAAGGGGACTCGTATGGTACTATCATGATGGTACAGTTTTGGACGAGACTGGAAGATGGGAACGACATGCTTACACCGTATGCCATGGAGTTTCGGACATGATGATGATGGCGATAAGCTCCCTCCTTGGCTGCTTTGTAGCTGCTAGCAGTAGTACTTGTTGTCTAACGTTGAGGTAACGCGGTACTACCGTTGCCGAAGAGTCGGAAGACGGCGATTAATATTGATAACCGCGAGCGCTCCTTGTTTGATTTTCATTCTACTTTCCGCCCAACATCCACCACAGCAATAACCTCGTTCGCCATCGGCGTCTGATGATCGCTGATCACTAGGAGACTGTACTGCGATGCGTTCAACCTCAGTGAACGTGAACGAGTCCGAGGGTACTCTCATGCTCGTTGATATATCAGCGTTCAGCTTGGGAAATATGGTGCCACGGTGCTGCAAACGACACACACGCTTGTCTCGACCGTTTTCTGGACCAGATAAATTCTAGCTCAAGAGTCGAAGCTTCCTTTACGGCGTACATAACTGTGTTCCGAACTTCATAAATCAGGAATGGGTTGGTGGATTCCTTGATAACCTGAATATGGGTTGAATCAATATGCTGCAGATCTATCTTGGACGACTGCGACGACTGCATTAGTCGCAGCAGTCACAATCTCAAAGGTCTTCAAGTTCGTGTCGGGTTTAAAGGTGCGAAGCTTATGACTTCATTATTTTCTAGGATCATAATTGATATTAATCTCCCCGCTTAGGCAGTGGATTACCTTCCGGGGTTACGGGTGCCATTTCAGCCTCTCGGGTTGCTCGGTGTGCTCGTACCAGAAAGGTCATGGAACCCGGGTATGATAGATTTTCTCTTTGAAAGTACGATACTATCGCCTAATGCAATCCACCAGGTGTAATCTTCGTCTGGACGTGGAGACATACCAGAAATAGTAAGTGCTGACATCCTCACTGCACATCTGGCGCATTCACCGTTGTCCCCGTCCGCCACTAGTTTATCGTCGCTTTGGCAGTGACACGGTCTCGGTGGTACCTTTTATCTCTGGCGCACCGTCAATATATACACGATCGATGGATGTCACCAAGCAGGTCGTGACCGTTGGTCATAAGACGGGTGCATTTGGGAAGACTGATGATATGGGTCGCGCGTTTCTGTGAGTTGACCTCCCTCCGTCAAATCATCGCATCATCCCAATGAATGTCAGATTTTGGGGTCCGAGTATCGTTATAGCAGCGTCCCAGGATCAATGGAGAAAGCACAGGAGGATCGCTGGACCTGCGTTTAACAACGATACGTGCGTTTTGTGCTTGGCTTCTGGAGAAACCTACCATAACCTATTCTCGCAGCTATCAACTTGTCTGGAATGCTACACTTAAAGTATATTCTGACATGATTGACTGTGAAGGATGGGGAGAGAAAGGGACGATAGACGTTCGACGTATCCAATCACTGACAACCAAGGTAAGTGTCCTTGTGCAGCGCTCATCCTTGAGGCTAATTGTTTGCAGTTCACCCTCCTCATCATTGCCACTTGCGGCTTCGGTCTCCCGTTTTCCTGGGAAGAGCCCCCCTCTCATGATGGACAAATGTCGATTCAGCAGTGCATGGAAATTATAACGCTTAGAAATACCTTTGCGGTTGCAGCTCCAAAATGGGCTTGGAAATTGCCGCTGCCATGGTAGTTCTTCCTGCTCCAATCTTTCGAGTCGAATACCATTGACATGCCGATCCATAGGGTTCGGCAGACCCGTAAAGCGTTCGATACCATGAGGGCATTCATGAATTCCCACGTCCAGGCGAGGCGTGAAGCCATAAATTCTTCAGATGATGACACTTCGAAAGACATCCTTTCGTTGTTTGTTCGAGCAAGCGAACATGATGAGGGCAAAATACGTCTGGACAACAAAGAATTGGTACTCCTTTCCAAATTTGGGTGAATGTTTTGCTAAGTGGTCGTCGTAGATCGGGAATATCTTTGCATTACTATTTGCTGGCCATGGTGCGTTTTGCCACATTAATCATACTGGGGTTTTAAGGAATTATTCGCAGAGACCACATCACACAGTCTGGCAGCTACTCTTGGTTTCTTATCATTACACCCATCTATTCAGGATGAGATAGTCGAGCAAGTTCACGAAGTCACTAAAGGGCGCGCAAACGGCGAGATTGTGAGCCTGTTCAAAATCAGATGTCTCTGATACATATCCATAATCGCATCTTTAGACATTCGATGACTATAGCAAACTGGACAAGGCTCTCGCAGCATTCTATGAAGGAGTCAGAATGTTCCGTGCGTGACTTTTCTTTTAACCAGTTCCGGACTGAGCTCCTCTCAGCTTCTGGTGTCTATCTTATAAGGGAGGCGAAGCAGGACACAGTGCTCAATCTTTCGGGCATTGGCGAGGAACCGAAGATGTTGCCCGTCAAGAAAGGTACACATGTAAGCTGCAACTCGTGCACCGGAAGATGGTTACTTATCTCATGCTGTTGATCAATAGGTCGTGGTCGACATGATTGGCGTCCGTACGTGTGGCTATTTTGTTCTTGGATCCTCTTCACCTTACAGGATGGTTAGATTACAACCCACAATATTTCCCTGACCCAGAAGAGTTCAAACCTGCACGATGGTATGCAAACAGCACGAGCAATGCATATATTGCAGACGGCGAAGATCACACTGGTTTCAGCGTCGGTATGTACCATACTGCCGATTTCGTTCATATCACTCAATGCTGGTTCCAGGGCCGCGCTCCTGCCTTGGCAAAAGGTTCGCGACGACTGAGGCCGTTTGTTTCCTAGTACTACTTCTACGCGACTGGCGCGTCAAGCCTCTTCTGACTGTCAACGACCTTACAGGAGAAAAGGAAACCAAAGAGGAATGGCGTGAAAGGGTCATGCAGGCCAAAATGACTCTTACAATGGGTGTCAGGGATGTTCCGCTAACATTTACAAAGCGGGTTTGAGGACTTTTTTTTTTTGTAATTTATGATTATATTGATTCATCTATGTTACCGTTTGTAACAGTGCTGCGTAATATGTTTGTTATCTTCGTTGCCTACTGGTAGTTCTGTGGTTGTTAATGTGACGCGTACTGCCAGCAACTGCCATTCATGGAACACATCAGAAGGGAATGGAGTCTGGACCAGGGCCCTGATGATCATCTCATTCCGACCTCGAAGAGCTACCAGTGCTAGCATGGTTGTTTTTACTTATTATAAGGTTCTCTGCTCATTTGGATAACCGTCTGCACTAGGTTTCGCTTACTTATCTTCAGGCCTAGAATTGAGCGCTTGTTGTGAAATTCCGAGCCTTCACCTTTTGACGCCCCAGTGGCGACCGGGCCAGTCTTGTCAGTTCCCTTAGGCTTATGCCGGAAATCCTTTGTAAACCTAACACCGATTGACATGCCATTGGACGTAACCATGAGTACTGACTCGAGTGGCAATGCACATCGCATGACTATCCGTCATCCATGCTGTAAGTGTACCCATGCTTATTTCAAATTTAGTTTACTTGGCTAACGAAACTTGGCAGTTCGCGGCTTCAAGGTCGCGACTTTTAGAGGTGCGGGAGGTGCTGAAGCCAGGGTCTTATTTCTACAGATAGGCTTCGAGAAGTTCGGTCGCGCTTCTGATGGTCGGCAGAAGTGTATGCACGGCACCAACGGCACTAGAGCAAGACCTTCAGGAACCAGTCAACTTTGTTCTGACTGCAGACTCGCAAGCCGACATTCCGCACTGCCGAAGGTCGACATGCACCGCTATTGACCCACAGAAGACAACAATTGTTCATGGCATATTTAGAAACGCTGCACAGCGAGCATCTCGTCCTCGATGGCTTCCATCTACTTCCTGTTGGTAGGTGGCACCCTGGACTTGCATGTGTGCAATATCACTAACTCTTTTCCTCGCATTATTTTGCTATAGTAATACATCATGCTCGCAGCGGCCTCTCACGACGGTGCCTCTTCCAATTCACCTGGAAAAGAACATATCCATAGAAATACTATTGGCAGCCATGAGCGACGGGCATGGTGTGTTGCCCCTTTTCCCGACAACGAACGGGTGGTGAGCGCCTCCGATGACGACACTGTCGTTGTTTGGAAGTTCAGAACAAAGGAAAAAGAACACTGCTGGCCTCACAAGGGCGCTACTGCTGTCTCAGTCTCTCACGATGGCAAAAAGGTTGTCAGCGGGGGTCGCGACTGCGCTCTCCAGCTCTGGGATGCACAGTCCGGCAAGCATCTCGCTGGACCCTGGAAGCTGCATAAACAGAGAATCTGGTCTGTGTCGTGGTCTCCAGATGGAAACCACATTGCGTCCTGTTCAGCAAATAGCACTCTCATAATCTGCAATGCTGATTCAGGAGAGCCTATTTTCGAACCTCTCCCAACCGAACAGACTGCTGCTCACGCCGTTGCTTACTCCCCAAACGGGGAGAGTGTTGCTACTGGGGGGCAAGACTCTACGATCAAAATCTGGGATGCTCGCAAAGGGCACATACAAGCAACACTGCGCGGCCATACGATGGCCGTCTCTTCAGTTGCTTGGACCAAGGATGGGAATCAAGTCATCTCTGGATCTGTTGATCATACTGTTCGAATATGGGGCATTGCTGAGAGAAAGGAAGTTTGCCCTGAGATACGAGCACATTCGCATGCGATCAACTATATTGCAGTATCAGCACACGTGTTTGTGACTGCATCTGTTGACCACGCATACCTTTGGCATCTCAAGACTCGCCAGCGCCTTTCTGGCCCATTTGAGCTCTCTAAATGTGACGAGGCAAATGGTGTTGCGCTCTCTGACGATGAAAACACTCTCGCTGCTTGTACTGAAAGAGGTAAAGTGTACACTTGGAACATCGGAAAAATCACCTCCGCGATTCACAGGGAGGATGCAGAGGATGTAAGTGCTAGAATATTATTACGATATATGTTGCACTCACATTCTTGCTAGAGCAATTTCAGCGATATCGACGATGTTAGGATTTAACCCACGAGACTCTGCGCAGAATTGACTCAATTGTGTGTAGGTCGATGTCACTGGATCGCCCGATCAAGATCTTCCGCCTGGCTTTTTCAGTGTATGTGTTCATCTTTCTATCTCATACAACTGCATCACAAACTTATCTATCAGAATATGGGCTCAAATGGGTCCCGAGAGGCTCCCTCACGGTCACGGAATGGTAACAGGAGGGCAAGTGTCACTTTGCGGCAACGATTGGTTGCCCCATTGCGCATACCACGACAAGTGGTAGGCGCACCATTTGCGAGAGGACCGGTTACTATTAGAGCCAACCAAAGTGCCAATGGGCGGCGTTCACAGGTTTGTATTTCCTGCCTTCCCCGGTGCCACCTTCCCTCACTGCTTTCGTGCGAAGTTACGGGCAACCACTCCAGAATCTGAGCTTGTCCCAGAGCGACCGTTGGCAATGACCCATCGTAAACGTTTGTCTTGGGCCAGATTGTGGGCTGCTGTAAGTCTGAATTTAGAATCGCTGCTCCTATTGTAACATATTTGCATGAATAGGTTCGAAGAATATTCCACCGTCATGTATGATACCCTCACCGGTGTTGTGCTTTCGTCATAGATGCCCTTCACCTGGTAAGCATTCGCAATTTTGAAAAGCACACAATTTGCATATCAATAATTGCTCCCAAAAAGGTTTCATGAGATATAGTGCACTTTGCGCTGTAGTATACAGATATTAAGTTTTATATTCGTCTTTCTCCAAATCCAAATCCTATACTAGCTATAGTCCAAAATGTGCAAAGGCGATTCTTTGTCTGAGAGACAACTCACCCTTAGCCGTTTCCTCCAGAGCATCATGTAACGCTCGCGCAGATCGGGTACAATCTGGGGTCTCAGTACAAAAGATAGCCTTATAAAACTTATCGATGATTTCATAGGCCTTGGAGTCATCCAAGTTTCCCATCATTCCGATAACGCTCTTGAACCCAGAAAACTGCAGCCCGGCAGCGAACTGGGTGGTCTCGTTCTGCATCCATCTGAACCGTGATCCAATCAGTCTCGCAGATAGGAAGGCAAACTCCTTTGGCTCAGAGCAGGCCAGGGGGATGTCGGGAAGCGACAGCAAGCCGTAGCGCATCAAAAAGGAAGAATTGAATAGTTGGTAAGCATTCTGTGTAGCATAAGCTACCAGATGAAACCAACCATGGTCTTTGAAGGCCTCGACAGCGTCCTCCTTCGTTGCGTCGGCGAATCTTGTGAAGAAGAGCGACGGGGGTAAGTTGCGTTTCACTATCTCGGGCTCCATTTCTGCGAACTCGATCGCAGGGTATTCAACTTCCTTCCCTTCGTCGTTTTCAAGTGGTTTTGCTTGGTAAATTACAGCAAACCTCGAAGATTGCACAGAATGGTCTGCGCACTTGCGAGCGCGAACCAGCGACGAGATAGAGGAGGTGTAGGATGAGACGTATTGCTGTGATAGTTGTTCCCCTTCCACGGTATAGTCCCCTGCCGCATGCATCGGCAAGGTGGAGAAAAACGAAGTGGGGCACCACCATATTCGAGAGTTACGCCCTGGTGGGATTTTCTCTTTCAACTGAGCGATCACCGGAACCACAACGTCATCCCACAGGCGGCGTAGTATCTTTTCCAGCTGGTCTTCTATCGACTCGGGGTCTTCTAATACTGAAGAGGTGCAAGCTTGGAAAGCAGTCGACAATGCTGCGAGAGAGCTGAGGGATATCTTCAGCCGCACGTGAAGCGGCTTGGGGTACGTGTTGGATACGATGATGGCATCGCATGACCGTCTGCTTGCGATGAGCATGACCACTGGGCCATCCTGTGTTGCTTTCAACAGATCAGATATTTGAGGATGTGACCGTGATGTGCCCTCCGCCTCCCGTATTTCGTGTACTTTTGCATCAGGCACGGCGGCGCTTTTGAGGTTAGAAGCCTCTTGCGAGGTGTCTAATACACCGCTCACAAGCAAGTGCAGCTGCTCCACTTTCGAGAATTTTTTCCCATCCTCTTCTTGGTCCTGCTTCTTGTCCTCTTCTTCCTTTTTCTTTTCCTCCTCCTCTTTTTCGCTGGTGCGAGACCGTGCGACGTACGTCCACAGTAGCTCTCTCCCCCACTCCAATAACTCCACAGCTTTGCTCACTTGCCCTAGACCCAGTGCCGTCGCTGCTGCATCGACTGCAAGAGAAGTTGAGAGATGCTCTACCGCCCAGTTCACGGTGGGTGTGGCAGATATATGCGATTGCAGTAGTTGGAGGGACATTTCATATGCCTCCAGCCTGAACTCATCCTCCCCCACAACCTTTTCGGCGATCCGAGCACACGCCAGCGCTATTTGTAAGCGGCATAATACACCACTGATGGTATCGCTGAAGGATTTTCTGTACCAATTTTTCGCGCTGGAAATGGTATCTGGACATTTGTCTGTCATATACTTGGCTATGTCGACAAGGCTAAGGTAGCTGGAACCCGTGAAATGAAAGGGATCGTTGATATCGACCGATTCCATGCGAAGGCGAAGGCGTTCGATCGTATTCGAATTCTCATGGTCTCTTTGCCCGGTGCCAATCTGAGCGATGACTGCGGTAACTTCATGGAGTGAAGAAGTTATGGAAGTGGGTGGGAGTGTGGCGAGGGAAACGTGATACAACTGGATGGCATCATTAAGAAGGCGCTGGTCTCCTCGGGTCGTTTTTTTGAATAGGTTAACGAGTGCTTTCGCTAGCTTATTAACCGACTTCCAGCATTTTACAGGGTCTGAAAATGCGGGCTGCGTATGCGAGGGTATCAATGAAGATAAGTTGTAGACGTTTGCGTCATCAAGATGTGCGGTGTATATGGAAGCTCGACTAGACATCTCAGGAAACTCTAGTAGGAAGAAGTCTCAGTTTCGATGGCCCGTATGCAACATGGTTAGTATGCCTTACCTGCAGACATGAACGGGCGCGCTCGACCTTCAGCGAATTTAAGTGCTTGCGATGCGACAGGCCGAAGCGATGGGAGCGACAGCCAACATTGTAAGATAAATATCCAATCTTCATCATGGACGTCTCGTGATTGTGGACGCTCAGGTGTTTTTCCTGTCAGGATGAGAGCAACAGGTATTTGGCAATCTTCCCAAGGAACGTCACCGGAAAGAACCTATCATCGCCGTCACTGTAATCCGTTTGCTGGACTCCCAACAAGCTCACCTCAAACATAATGCAGCCATAGGAATACATGTCACTTGAAGGAGATGGTATATCTCTCTCCTTGACCTCTCTGTGGTTGAAAGAATTGGTTGCATCTTCGTCTCCGTCTCCATCTTCATCTTCATTGTCCTTGATTTGGTTAGTGATTAATTCAGGTGCTGAGTAGCGAAAAGCTCCAGGCATTTTCGCGCAGGGGCGGAGGTAATTGAATTTTTCACCCATCTTGACCATCGATGACAGCCCAAAATCAGTGAGGCACGCTCGACCTTTGTCATCGATCAATACATTCAACTGTCAAATACAATGTCTTATTCAATATTGGCATCCCTAGAGTTCACGGTAACTTACGCTCGTGAGGTCTCCGTGCACCACAGATTCCGAATGTACTGGAATCGCAGAATATGAAAAACCGCTGGATAGTGTCAATCATGAAGCACTGACAGTAGTGTAGGCCGTTCGCCACATTACACAACTAAATCAAGTTAGTAAGGAGATAAAGTCCAGGGATGCTTGAAACAACTTACCAGGAGGTACCTTTCCGCCAGTGTTATTTTGCCACGGAGATACGAATTAAGCGTCCCCTTAGACATCCAAAGTGACACCAAGGACACAGGCTCGGGTGAATCGTCTCTGGTATAACCTAGAAGTGGAACAATGCATTCATGGCGCAACCTCTTCCAAACACCTATCTCTCTCCTCAGCGCCTTCAATTCAAAGATGTTGAGGGACATCGAATTGAAATGAATGGATACTCTCTTACTTCTCTGTCTTCAATTCGATAAAACTTCTTGACCGCCACCTAAAAGTTTGTCGGTTACATAGCTCGTGACTAACGCGAATTCCTAAAACATACTTGCAACAGCTGCTTCTCGCGATTATAGTCCCACTTGTAAACTGAACCGAATCCACCAGATGCCACCGGATGGTCACTAGTCTTAGTTATGAATTTCGTCAGATCATCCAGGCTGAATTGACGGTATGAGCTCAAAGTCAAGATCAGCACAGAGAGACAGACTTAGGTTTGGGGATGGCCTGATTATCAACAAGTGTAGCAGTCATAGATTGCCGTCGTGTGTGGGCAGGCCGTTACAGGGGCGAAGAAGGGCATGGACTAAAAAGAACTGGCGATTTATAACTGTTCTGTGAATAGAGCAGCGTCAATCTTTACGGAAGCACCGAGTGTGCATGTCCGGTACCAGTGATATGACTTGCGCCTGACTTACACGTGCCTTCACGAGATGTTCCATGCAGTAACTTAAGCGTCTAAACGGTTGATAAACATATCTGAATCCACACGGTTGGTAAGATCAGTACTTGAATGCAAACACCTGGGTCGAGATCCAGGATGTTTTGGCATTTACTGATGAATCGACACACCGCCTGTCAGAGTAGCTAGGGAATTCAAGGTTGACCGTGACAGGGCAGTGGGTACTCACGCTTAGGCTCTGGTAGTATATAAGCATCTGTCTTCGACATTACATATCTTCCCTTTCCTGAGCGCCCGGTGTGTCCACTGAGGCAGTCACAAATGATTGCACGGTATGACGCATCGATTTTGCGAACCACTGTACAATTTTAAGCAGCCGGGCGTTTGGTGGGTTGTTGGCATTGCTACTCGGATCATCCATATATCATGTACTGCTGTTGCAGCTTGTGGCAGTCAGGCGTACTTGACTAAAGCTTTGGCGGCTGTTTGAAAGCCATTCGAAAGTTTTGTTATTTTGACTCCACGTGCGTGCGTGCTGCATGTAAGGCCTTAAGGCCTCGGTCCGCTTGCGGTTCTAATTAGAGACATATATATGTGCCAACCGAACGTTCTGTACCCGAACTCTCCACCAGCTTGTGGACTCTCCTCCGCGACGACATTTCACGAAAAACGACTTATATCTTGCTCTTACAACTAACTTATAGCTTTTTCGAACCTTTCTGTCAATTATTCGCACAGGCCACTGAACACGTTGGGCTCTATATGTGTCATGGCTAGTTGTTGGCGCGCCGCGGCCGTGCTGCACTACTTGATACCACTTGCCCTATGTCAATATACTCCACTACCTAGGTACGTTAATTATGTTTGCTGACGGGCACTTATCAGTGACAGTGCGATAGATGGGCACAGGCGGTAGCTTTATTAGAAAATCTTCTATATGTTCACGGAGGTCTGACAGATCAGTATGATCAATACTCGTACACATCTGCACCGCCCACATCAGAACTATTGCTGCTTGACCTTTCCATATCCTTCAGTGCCACTTCCCCGCCGTGGCAGCTGCTCTCAAATACCACCACCACCAGCTCTTCTCTCAATTTAGGATGGCACACCCTCTCTGCATTCAACACATCTTCATTCCTGCTTTTCGGAGGTCAACCAGGACCGAATTCACAAACAGTTCTCACTTCCCTTAATGATTCTGCTACACTTATTTCCGCTTACGATCGCACGGACCCGTCATTTGTCATAGGGCCTCAGAACTGGGCTGGTGAACCAATGAGGAGGATCCGTCATTCAGCATCGTCAACTGGCGGGAAGGTCTGGATTGTCGGCGGTGAGAAGGTTGATGGATCCGGAAATGCGTTCTTTGATCACTACCTCTTCAATCCTGTGTTACAAGAGTTCGTGGTTCTTCCATCTGGTGGTAATGCTCCGCCTGACATTTATGGGCACGCATCGCTCATTCTTCCTGACGGACGACTCCTTATCTTGGGTGGATATTGTGCATCATGGGGGCAGCTTGTACCACTCAATACCATTTGGTCTCTCGACACGACACAGGCAACCCTCGCATGGGATACGATATCCGTCTCGAATTCCACTATGCCAAATCCACGCCGCGACTTCGCAGCTGTTGTCCTCGCCACTGGAGAAATCCTAATTCACGGGGGAGGCGATGGCGAATTACAGACGACCTATAGTGATGGATGGATACTAAATACCACTCAAAATCCAATGGTCTGGCAAGAAGCACAGTCTCTTCAGCAACTTGGTGCCCGCAAAGACCATCTTGCAGTACAGTGTAACGGTCAAGTGCTCTTTGCCTTTGGTGAGTCCCTCCCTGTTAGCTCTTTGTTCCTGTCTCATGGAATCCAGGCTACGGATCCTCTGCCCCTGTTTCTGCCACCATGGAAATATACAACCCTTCTAGCTCGTCCATGGTCTCCTCTTATAGCCCGCCACCTGCGGGTTCGACACCGGCCATTATTTCTCTCCCTGCACCTTCTCAAACTGGCCAATCTGGATCAAGTGGGGGGAGTGCAGGTGCACCCTCAGTGGTGTTGCCAACGAGTACTGCTGGTGCTGGTTTCAGTTCTAGTAACAATAACATAACTGCTATCGCTCTAGGTACCACCTTCGGTATCATTGGGCTTATTGCTGGTGGACTTGCAACTGTCTGGTATATTAAACGTTCGCGGGGGCGCGAGTCTTCGAGCAACAGGAGCTTCCTCCTTCTTGGTGGTGACCACGAGTACGACAGTACTGATGGTGGTCCCGCTAATTTCTTGTCCATGGGTTCCGAGACAGATTCTCTAAGGAGTCACGGATTTCTAGGTGCACGCGCCCTCCCGCTGGCTGCATTTCTCGCTCATTTTGGGCTAAGCAAACATTGTTCCCCACTGCCACCTCGCCCGCGCCGTGACATGTTCGCCGACGAAGACACACGACAATTCGGGTGGGTCAATCCTCCGGATGTGTTACGCAGGGAAGGCAGCGGAAGAACTAGTGCATGGTCCATGCACTCAATGGGCGCAATGGTGCGTGGCATGATTTCCAGGGAGCCCAGTGCAGGCAATAGCGGCCGAGGTTGGGATGATTGGGAGAAAATTGAGGGTGATCACGAGGGCCTGATGAATGAGGAAAACAACTCGTACAACGTAATGCCCAACAGCAGACACCCCAATGGACGAGATGGCAGCTCAAGGTCATACATAGATCCATTCTCAGATTCTGTGCCACACGATAAGGAGTACGACTCGTATCAGCCAGACCATGGGGCACTCAAACCTGATGGCGAGTGTGACAACATTAATGTTGATGCTGGGAGCCGAGACCTGCCACCCCTTCGCCCATTGAGGGCCCCTCTTCCTCTCTCCACACCTATTCCCACCCTCAGTCCTTTGCATGAGGTCGCATCCGACTCAAACAACACCCTAGCATCATGCCCTGGCTCGTCACAAGATAATTCGTCTTCCAACGGCCATTCTTCCAATAATACTTATGCCTCCCAACCAAGCTTTTCCTCGCAGCCGCCTTATAATCCTGTGGCACCTTCCACATTGTACTCCTCTGCTCCAACCATTGCACCCTCACGGCGCCACTCATCCATCCTTGACTCGTATTCACCTCCTTCGAACCCCATTCGTCGATCAGACAGCTGGTGGGGGCGATTTATGAAGACACCTCTACTTGATCGACGCAATTCTACCGGTCAGAAACAACTAGATTTACGGGACCCTAACCCAGCTCCGCGACTCATGTCGATCAACGAGTCGAATGCTTCCCCGGACTCTCTTGAGTGCAAATATGAGCAACCAGTCAAACATATTCGCCTGATCTCTCCATCTGTCCATAGTGGCCGGACAGCGAACACTGAGGTTGCAGAGCGGCTAGGTGGAAGCTACGATGTCGTACAGCGAATTGCTTCGGACGGATCCACGTCACATCGAACAGCTTCGATTGGTTCGATTAGTGCAAATGAACACGGAATATTGAGTGGCCTATCATCCGATCAAAGCAAGCTTACCTCTTCCCGACCCATATCTCCGGCATCATGTCCCTCTTCTTCCTCAAAAGAGTCTTCGAGGACTGGACCCACCACACATGGTTCTCGGTTCACAAGGGCCGCAGGTCATGCTGTGACATCTAGGGTTCAGGAAATCGAACGGCAGATGACGAACAATCTGGTGGCGGAACATTCGCCACCTCCGCGGAATACCCGCAAGCGAGAAGAAGTGCCTTCCCGTGCCCGTCTAAGTATTCAGTATGGTCTAGCTCCGCGAGCATCATTGTACGTTGCCAACCCTGACAAGCAGGGTACCTAAATTGTGACTTCTACCCCTTTGTTAATCTCTGGCCTCGTTCTGGAAGGAATTGTATTGTTTACCCTCCTGTCTTTACTGCCGTTGTTGTAGTAGCTGTACCATCTGACTGAGGATTATTCTTCACTAGCTCCCTTTTCTAGTCTGCATGATATTCATACTATTACTACTTTAACTACCGTGATACCATCGGACCATAGATGTATGCATCTGAAAAAAATCATTTGGTGACTGATAAATCTCGATTCATGCATTGCGCCCTGGACATTTTTTGGGAGCGTGGTTGAAAAATAGGACTATGACCTCAACTATCAGGATAGTGTCCAACATGGTACGTGTGCCTTCTTGACAGGTAGATCATTCGGGCGTGCCATGTATCCAACAATCAAAGATGATGTCCACAGGGGAACGTCAGATGATTGGTTACGGTGTTCGTGATTCGTGATCGGTCCCTGTACTGAAAGCCGATAGCGACGAGTACGCGAGTATTCAGAACAGCCATGCTCGGTGGTCGAACAACGAAGAACCATGAGCCTGCCTCCACCTAGCACGCGGTCACATTCATGAGAATAAAACATAGAAGGGGCTGTTCCAGAATGATTCACTGAATCCGGATACTTCTTTGCGACTATGAGAGAATTAATAGAAGGATCTGCCCACGTCTGTCATTTGTGAAACCCCATGTTCCTGTGCGGAATGATACAAACATACAATCAATCATGTTCGACAACACTGTCCTCATCGCCATTCTGACAGTCAACTCGGTTATTGACTTGTAGTGAAGCGGCGCCCTTCCGCCACAATGATCGTTTTTGTCACGGATCACATTGACCACGAATGCGGCATTGCCCCGACGGAGTGACAGCGTGCAGAACGAACCTGCTATGGGTACCCCTGTCCCTGTCAGGCTTAGTGCACCTGTGCTTGACATGCGCTCCGACAGCACAAGACAGAGTGCTACGGCTGTTATAGTAAGTTCACTTACACGAGGCAAAATTTGAATTGCTATTCGTCAATGCTTGCTGTCATTGCTGGGGTTCACAGAATCTGGTGACCGAGGTAGAAGGTTCAGGGTTGGTCCTAGTTTTAGGACCTATAGTTGGAATTTCCTAAAGATAAGGCGAAAGCATGGCTTTGGCTGCACATCCTAAAAGGGGCGCTTAAGTTCCGACGAACTCGATAAGCCAAGTCACAACCTTACTGACCTACATAGGGTTCAACGGCGCCACTGGTAGCTAGAGACACCGCGATGGGCACTTATAGGACAATCGACTTGCGTTGTTCAGGAGCGCATTGCATAATGCATTGCTATGGCTTACGTTCCCTTCCCAATTGGCGATCTGCCGTTATTTTATCTGGATCATACGTATATGTGACACCATTATCAGTGCTGTGATTTGTCAGTTTGAGGTTGATTGTGAGTTACGGTTGTGTGGGTATAAGTGGGCTCATGATGACCAAAGCGCGAAGCTAGATCTAGGGTCACACTGCCGTCGGGCTGCGGAGAGTATCTTCCCTCAATTCTTCGGATCTTCACAGGGTAGTTCCGGCTCTTGAGACATTATTGAGACATCTCTCAGGGCAGGATTCCTTGATCGGACTCTACTGGTCAAGTACAAAAGCATTTGAATGAATTGAACTGTTTGACCAACCGCTTACATGAATGAAGTCTTCGATTGTTCAATCAGCCCGCATTAGACGGTGCTTGAATGCTTATGCGGCAAGCGATTAGAGAGTGAAGGGGCGCACAAATTCGCGATTTTTGCGTTGTCAATTTGATGATCGGTGGCACTACAATGTGCAATCAGATTGTGGGGTTCGAGAACACGACCAGTGACTGAGCGCTGAGCGCTGAGCTGGTCCATCATCACTGCTATCCAACACGTGCGCATCAATGACCTACATAGTATCCAGGCCAGGCCTGACTCGGAATTCAAGGACTCCCAGCGCGAACTGAACTGGGTAGTCAGGAAGCGCCCTTAGCATTTAGAACTAGGATTTGCTACTATATTTGTTCGCCGGGAGGTTTACTTCAAGGATTTTGACTGGTCTCGACTGCTGCTCGGTTCAGTGTAAAACCGACGACACGAGTTGAGTTCCATTGAGAAATTGATTAGGGGAACGAGGCTGTGGAGACTGGCTAATCTTGTACTTGCCAAAAGCGAATGCACTGCGGCAGGCTAGTCTCCAGTCGAATGAAAATGAGGCCAAGTACTTACTATGCGGCATGGAATAGTACCGCTGTAGTAGTACCACTGTGCGTGGCACATCTCGCTGAGCTCAAAAATGTTTGTGGAATTTTTTCCAACCTTTTCTGAGTTCAACTTTACAGCACTTGAAAATTCGAGAAGCTTTGATCGCCAGGGTACAGCGATGATCGCATATATACACCTGGGTGTTATGCTTACCCACCGTGTGGCATGACACTGCTAAAGCCCGTCTATAGGAATTCGAAGTTCGTTAATTAGATGCTGTTTGTGTTAGACTTACCCACCTGTGACATGAAACTGCTTCTTGCAAGAGCATCTAGTACTACTAGTACGAATCGAAGCTCATTAATTCGATGCTGTTCGAACCTTGTTCAATCCCCACTGCACTGAGTCCAGCAAGGCTGCCGGCAACCGGGGTCACCGTGGACCGCACTACGAGGACCACTACGTCATGCACAACTTGGCTCCACTGATCTAGGCGGCAGACTAGGCCTGGCCACCAGAAGCACAACGTTGTTTGCCATCTGCCGCTGTAAATGAATAGAACGCGATAGTTATCCGGGTGTTCGTCATATCCGTCCGATCATCTCGAATAAATTGCGAGGTTCTTTACATTTAAATTTCACTTCTCTGGCTTCTGTGGCAGGTATGAAAGGCGGGCGCCGAAACTTACCACAGCAGACCACCCGGAGCTGCCGGCGTCACCTGACAGGTCCTCGAACACCCCTTCATCATCATTTTGAGTGATCTTGAATCGGAGATTGCATGTGGTAGCCTGTGGTAGTAACTCAAGGCACCTAACTTATAGCAGCACGTCCTGAGCGCTTTCTGATGGGCGTCGTTTGAATTTCATTTGGGGCTGCTTGTCGAACACTCCTATATGTTCGGGTGAAGTGGCAGCTTGATCGCTTCTTAGTTGAATTATAAAACACGAGTACGCTACTATCCACGTGTCGCACAGCGAGCAGACAGTTTAAGCCTCGAGCTCTTTGAGGATGGGCTCATCGGGGTGCTTCTCCTTGAGGTACTGATTTCATGGTCAGACGCAAGATCAGCGGGCGGGGAGTTTCACGAACTTTGATAAGCTGTTTCACATAGTTCTCCTCTGCTTCCTTCTTCGGCATTCCCTTGATGCCGTTCCAAGCAACCCTGCAAGACAGATCAGGACAACTCATCCAGGGTTGTTGTTTCCACTCACCATTTAGCACGCTCGACGAATTGCAACCTAGAAGGTTCCTTGGCCGGGTCTGCATCTCCCACAGTAGCTTTGATCGCCGAGAAAAGTCAGTTTATATTCTTCTACAGAGGTAACACAGGAACCTTGCTTGTAGAATTTATAAAACTGTGGATGCCCGTATCAATCAGTATCGCTCGTCTACGGTCTTCAACGTAATGATAACTCGCCTCCAACTTGGTGGTAGAATCCGGGCCTGCTCCCTGCTTGTCCAGACCTTGGACGTACGCAACAGCTTTTTCGAATTGAGAGGACATCGTCAAAGGCGAGAGATGAAGATGCGGTTGGACTCGGAACAGATCTAAGTGAAGACAGAACGCAGCTCTCTGGCAGCGATTGCCGGATCTGGAATTGGCTGCATTTATTCCTTCGAGATCTTATCAGCTCACAGCTGGCGCGCAATATCGCGTTTGTTTCAGAATCGCTTTGAACAAGGCCATTGAATGCACTTGGTGTTAACTTGTAGCAGATGAGTTCATGGAACGTGAATCACTCTAATCATCAACATCCAAAATCATGTCTAGCCTATGATACCGCACATTTATGCAACAAGTACTCACCGGCTTCACCTTTTAATCGTTTTTCCTTTACAAAAGTCTAATTGGTCGAGGGCGCCGGCGAGCGCTCGCCGCTGAGCGCAGTTGCTAGTGTGACTGTATGTCACGAGGGATTGTTGTGACCTGTTGGTCACGAAAACCCACACACATCTCACTCCCACCCATGACGACTAGTAGTACTTCACGGTCAGCTCCACCGCCGTCACTACAGGAAGTACAAAGAAAATTATCCGTTCATTCAACAGCCAGACCTAAGAAGGTTAGTATGCATTCAACCAAGTCCACCCTCATTCTCCTGATTTTGTCACATAATTCGGATCGATCTAAACCCTGCAGGCCCTTGTTGTGTCACAAGCACACATTTCTGGAACCGAGTCTGACTCAGATTCAGCTCTATCCCCCGATCTTGTCTCCCCAACATCTCAATCATATGGTTCTAATGCGGTCTCTGGCAGCACGTCTCAGCCTCCACTATCCTCCATTGCGGAGGGAAAATCAGGAAGTGGTGAGGAGTCTGACGAAGACGAAGAAGAAGAGGAGGGTGGTTGGAGGACCGCAACCAAGGCCGAGAAACCGCACAGTTCTTTCGACGAGAAGATGATCAAGTCGGGCTATCTATGGAAGAAAGGCGAGCGACGCAAGGTTCGTACATCGGAGACCGTCTTCTTCGCATTCGGTGTGGATAGCAATTATCACAGACATGGAAGAAACGATGGTTTGTGCTTCGACCCGCACATATCGCGTATTACAAAACCAACGCGGAATACCAACTATTACGCCTACTGGATTTATCCGACGTACATTCCTGCACTCCAGTCACGCTCAAGAAACACACCAATACGTTTGGTGTTGTCTCTACTGTTAGAACATTCTATCTCCAGGCTGAAAGTCCAGTGGAGGTCCAGCGGTGGGTCCAGGCAATACAGGACGCCATGGAGGCTCTCATGACCATTTCAACTCAAACATCGTTAATAACACCCCCTATACCAATCCCCGGGGCTCAATCAGCACCTTGTCGCATTATGGTCTCGCACTCACCTCCACAAGCATCTCACGCTCAAAATATAACCTCCTCGGAATCAGAAGATGCCTCGCCAAGTGCGCAGCGGACGTACTCCACCTCATCGCAGAATCGCCCTGCAATTTCTTCCTCACCCACGCGAATACAAACTATGCCAAAAGAAGCTGCCAAGATAGTCCTATCTGGCTACTTGATGAAATGCGGTTCGAAGCGACATAATTGGCGCAAACGGTGGTTCATGTTGAATGGCGAAAGATTAGTCTACTCGGGAAGTCACATGGTAATGGGTATTCTTGTACTTGCCACATTGGATTATTGCTAACACGGGACCAATTGAATGTGGCTATCAGGATACAAAACCCCATCGGCAGTTTTCATTTTCGGAGATCCTCGATGCGCTAGAGTTCGATACGCGGAGTCACAAGCATAGCGCACCCATTCCTCCTCCGTCCACTTCGCCACTATCATCGTCGACAGCACCCGACGACTCGCACGGCCACTTCACGTTCAAGATAGTCACGACGAAACGGACGTTGCTGTTATGTGCTCCAAGCGAGGAGGAAGAAATTAAATGGCTTAGTGCCATTCGTGCTCTTATAGCTCGACGATCAGGCGCTGGTGTTGTTCCAGGAGACTCAAGTGGAAACGTCGGTAGCGCTCCCAAGCCGCCGGCTTCTGGTGGAGACGCCAATCAGGGCTCTGGGGGAGGATCGGCATCGAGTAGCGGGTTGAGACACAAGGTCAGGAACTTGAGTATAAGCGGACCGAGTGGCATTTCCGCAGCGCCCATTTCGGAGGACTAGAACAAAGTACAAGCAAGATAACGGCATTTTTCAGGTCACCTCAGTTGTCCTTCAATGTAACACTCTCACGTCAGTATTCTTCCAATCATGCTTCCGCGGCTGTATTTGAACTCGACTGTCATCATGCATTGCCTCACGGGCATCAGTTCTATTCCTCTTCTAGCAATATCTAGTCTCCACAACTCTGGACCTATTCAATATGCCTCAGTCTGGTGTTCTGCAGTTTATGTAGACAACCTCTATTCGCTTGTGCTACTTTGGTTGGACGAATGGGAAATCTCTTCCTGACACAGCTATGTTTGTTTGATTGTTCGGCTGTCTCATTTCATATACAATATACTAGTTTGATAATCATTGGCAGGGCCAAAGCGACAAGCGCGGAGGATTTGACAAGCGGATCCATTTTGAGCGTTATTGTTGGTCCATGGGGTCTCCCGACGGCATTCAAAGTAAGAACCGGAGAGGGTCGGTCCTTGAAGGGGGTTCACTCTTCTCCGGGTCGCTGATGGATACCACTCCGAGCGTAGCGGTTGTTGTGAGGCATGAGGCAGGTCAGCACATGTTTTTCCCGAGAAGGCTTGCGGTATGGGTTTACACTGCCACTTGGTTCTGCCACTTTCACATTCCACAAAATGTGTCAGGGTGGCGGGGAGCAAGACGACACAAGGAATTATCCAACCAAGAGACCCTAATATCGTACAAGTGGCTATAGAAGGGATGCTGTACTGGACTTCGAAGCGAATTGACATCTGGGGGATACACAGGCGTACACTGTCGTACACAAGCCGTACAACTGATTATGGAATGATGATCAGCTAGCGCCTGGATTGGAAGGCCGCGATGCAAGAGTGCCGTTTAACGCGCGGAAGCAAAAGCGCCCCTTGGCAAGTTCTCATGGTATGGGGGTGGATATTTGGTAAGGAAAGACCCCGAAAGTACCTTCTGTTCCACTTATCTTGATAGATTTACTATTTTCCTTTTTTGGTTATTTTGTTCGTTGAACAGGTGTTTCCCCGTTCTCGTCGAACGTTATGTACTTATACTCTCCTACATAGAATGCGTCCTGTGTCGCTTCCTCTTGTCTCTTTCTGTCTCATTGTATACCATTTCTCTCTCTGTATCTTGGTTACCCCACACTCTTCCCTTATATCTCTATCTTCCTAATCATCATGCCCGCCGCACCAAAGTCTCCTACCCAGGCTAGACGCTCCGGAGCGCCCAAGGCTAAAGGCGCTGTGCGCGCCAAGTCGGGTTGTTACACGTGTAGAATCCGCCGGAAGGTATGTCCTCGCACGTCACTCCTTCGATCTGCGATTGCCGCTTCTTTGTCAATAAGCGCTCAATGACCTCTTCCTAGAAATGCGACGAGCAGCCCAACACAGATGGCAGCTGCCAAACATGTGTTCGTCTTCGTCTACAATGTCTTGGTTTTGGCGCAAAGCGTCCGGAATGGCTGCGTGTATGTTATTTATATACACCATTCCCTTATCATTTGACTTATTATATTCCTCAAGGCAAGCGACAAGGTCGTCGACCTACGAGAAAAAATTAAAAACTTTCTTGCCGCACAAGGAATGATTAAGGGGCATTCTGGTGCTGGACCTCGTCCAAATGATCAGGAACCTTCTATTCTATCACTATCGGCGGACTATGCTTCCCCGAGTACGAGTCCGCAGACCCCGACGTTGTCGATCTCCAGCGACGACCGACACCCGGGTACCCGTAACGATTATCTTCGGGGGGATACTGATGCTCGTAAGATTCTTATCGTGGAATATTCTCGCTTGTTTTCTCATATTGTCGTAGGACTTCCGGTGATGCAGGACATTGATTCACCATTGGACGCTCGGGAAAATTATCCTGGGGTTATGCTGCCTGCGTATCCGTCTTCCACTACTTATACGACTAGCTTAGAACCATCATGTAAGACCCCGTATCGTTACTAAGTATATGTATGTATCATAGTACTCAAGCCCTCCTTTTGGCAGGGACGCAATCAAACCTGCCTCGACCTCACACCAGCGACTTCTCTGCGACGTACCATGCATTCTACCCGGACTACGACGATTATAACGTCGTCATACCCTCCGGGTATCTCTTGCCGCAACGCGTTGACTACAACAACACCATCAATTACAATTCGGTGCACCTGAACATGCAACAAAACGCATCATTGCAACACTATATGCAACATGTTCTCCGTATCCAGTACTTGCATGCCGACGGGTCCATTGATAAACTCATCTGGAAACTCATACATTCCAGTGATTCAGCCCGAGAGGCTGCATGTTTGCTTGCAGATTTGCACCGCAAGAGCACCCAAGGTGCAATTGGTTTTACTGCGCCTGCAGATCATGATGTGTACACACGCATCCAAAGTGCACCAGTGATACCTGTGACTGAAGGAGACGCTCTTGCGAGCCTATGCATGGTCTCCTATTTCCTCTTCTCTGGGGGGCAAGGGCAGTGGCAAGCATTCCTCGACAGCGCTTGCGAATTTTCGATTCGAGTTCTCCAGCGGAATCATGTTGCGCCAGACTGGGCACTGAGATCATGCACTGACAGCATGCGGTTTATCATCAAGACGTCCATGTGGTTCGACGTCCTCGCCTCTGCGACGTTGATCCGTCGTCCCAAGTTCCTTGACATCCTACGTTCGCTCTATGATCCCGCTACTGCCGTTAATGATGGCAGACCAGAACTTTCTATGATGGGCGTCATGGGATGTGAAAACCGGATCGTCCTCGCCCTCGCCGAAATTGCTGATCTCGCGTGCTGGAAGGACGAATGCAGGCGCGCTGGTAGACTCAGCGTTCCTGAACTCGTCAGACGCGGGCAAGAAATCGAAGCCATCCTGAAGTCTGCCAATGACCCTGATCACCTCCCCGGGTTTGACACAGAAAAATCACGCCGACGGCGCCTGACGTCTGACGTATTCCGCGCGTCTGCCCTCGTCTACCTCCATTCCGTCATCTCTGGGGATCACCCTCAATGTCCAGAGATCATGAGCAACATCACAGAAACAGTCAAGTGTCTCAGGCGTGCTGAAGACGTCAGCACAGCACGCCATGTTGTGCGCAGCGTCGTGTTCAGCATATGCATATGTGGCTGCCTGACAGATGTCCCTCAATATCGGGAATACTTCCTGCGGCGCCTGCAGGAGCAGCAGACGGAGACGGTGGGGAACTGTGCTCGGGTTGCTCAACTTATGAGAGAAGTTTGGAGCAGTCGAGAACGAGGGGAGCCCGTGGACTGGCGTGTTGTCATGCAACAATCCCAGATGCTTCTTGTCTAAAGGCTATCTTATGACGCATGAACTTTTTCTCTTCATTGCTACTTGGCTCCCTTCATGATCTGTTAAAAATATTCAGCGCCCCCCCTGGTGTGCAGCGCGGCCAATTATTTCCTCAAGATTTTCATTTTCATACCACACAAGCTGTATATCACACTACATGCCTCACGCACTTGCATCTGTGACCCATACTACACACAACATACAAATGCTATGTATTGTTTTTCTAGACATCTCTCTACAGCCTCAAGAGGCACCGCCATTTGACCGCCATCAAGGATTGTCTCCTATCGCACGTGATCTGCCACCAAGATGCCACCGCATGATGGCTGTGATGTTAGCACCGCCGCTGGTACCGGGTGAGCCGAATTAATTTGCTTATCATTGTGTAATACTTTCCTCATCTGCATATATGTGCATGTAGTTTCAAATTGATCCTCTCTCAAATTCGGTCAGTCGGTCATAACGTTTTGGCCAGAGTTGGTCCCATGACAGTCTTCTGCGAGCTACTCGGAACATAGTGTGTGCTATGTGGAGTCATAACATCCGATTGCTGTAGAGGTCCCTTGCTGCGGTATTCAAATCAAATTGGAACAACCTAATCAAAGAACACTGGCGGGATTTCATCATCTCGAAACTCTCAAGCCTTCAAGTGTTGTATTCTCGTGGAGTCTTCTACGGATCATTTACGACTTGTAAGAAACAAAATCATTCAAAAGTGGTGCCTCAAATATTAATCCATCTAGGACTCAGGACTGCTTTGACAAACCTAGTAATTAGCTAGGCTCCGTTACATAACTGGTGTTTGCAGCGACGCCGAAACGTCGCAGCAACAATTACCCCGAGGCGCTGGCGCTAGTAGCGCTGCGACCCTCCTTGATAGCAGTTTCTAGGACCCTGGCATTGAATGTGCGGAAACTTATCCATAAATTGGCTCGGCCACATCCCGGCGATCATCCACTACCGACGTGCACGGACCACTCACGAGTTGGAACCTGGCAGGGTGCATCATCCAATTGTCGGAGATTTGTCGTGATTGCCTTCCACGGTGGTGCTGCAAATAGGTTCGCCCTGGGAGTATTATTGTTATTGTTTGCAGATAGCACACCATATCAAACTCGAGTTTCCTTGGCGAACGTCGAAGATTGCAGGGTCTGGGGTGACCGTGACAATCGCGCGACAAGTGCCCAGAATTACAGAGTTCGCTTCTTCCAAGGTGAAGCACATTTCCTTCTAAGTTCTCATTGTAATATCAACCGACCAAACGTTAAACGTTATAGTGAACATTCCACCGTTACGGTGTGTTTTCACATTGGCCATATTAAACATTGACGTCGTTCATACTGTAGGGTGGCTCATGGTCCTGGCCAGACTGTATTGAAGGAATACAGTCGTTCATTTGAGGCGGGCCAGTCACAGCTCAAAAACTCTCGGCAGCAGAAACCTGAACCGAGTGTCGCGCGAGTTCAGCTCTGAGGCTTTGCAGTTAAGTTGTAAGTTGACGTTTGTTTATATTTTCAATTCAGCCTGGGACAACTCAATTTCTAGTTAATCAAATGATGTCAAAGCTCACCGTAACCTCGTTTCCTCGGGCTGCAACCAGATGCTTGCCTACCCGTCCTTCGCCTGCAATCTGTTCAGAGGGCTATAGCCTTCTCTTTACTTACACAGGCCTCAGATCACAGCTTAGCACGTTCTTCGAAATATCGATTCCAGCTTTCCCTGTGCAACGCCCGGCCTCAGGCCGCGAGCCGAGCCGGAGCCGGCTTGCTTACACTGAGCCTTGAGGACCTAGTAGGAATTGGATGTCGGTTATCATGTCATCATTATCGGGTATATATAATGCCCTAGTCCTCCTTTGGAAGGGCTCTAATTAAACGCACTATGCCATTGCCCCAACCTCACACCAGCGAATTATCTCCAATGTACAATGCACACTGGTCAGACGACGACGACGACAACTACACCGTCATACCCTCAGGGTATCGCTTGCCCACCCCCGTTAACCCCATCCATCAGAACTGGATCGACTCGAGCAGCTACCAAAACTTGTTATTACAACATTATATGAAACACGTTCTTCCTATTCAGTTCTCTCATGCCGACGGGTCCGTTGACGCCATCGTCTGGAATCTCATATATTCCAGTGATGCGGCCCGAGAGGCTGTATATTTGCTTGCGGATTTGCACCGCAGGAGTACCCAAGGTGGTTCGATTGGTTACAGCGCGCCGGAAGACCGTGATGTGTACAGACGCGTCCAAAGGGCCATAGAGCCAGTCACGGAAGGAGACGCTCTTGCAAGTCTTTGCATGGTCTCCTACTGCCTCTTCTCCGGCGATCAAGGACAATGGCAAGCATTCCTAGACAGTGCTTGCCGATTTTCCCTCGCCTTCCTTGAGCGGAACCCCCCTTCGCCAGCTAGTGCACTGATATCGTGCACCGACAGCATGCGGTTTATAGTCAAGACGTCCATGTGGTATGATATCCTCGCCTCTGTAACTTTGATCCGTCGTCCCATGTTTGAAGCACTCCAGTTGCTTTATGATCCGTCTGGCACTGCCCTCATTGACGGCAGGCCGGAGCTTTCCATGATGAGCGTCATGGGATGCGAATCCCGTAACGTCGTCGCCCTTGCTGAAATTGCTGATCTCGCATGCTGGAAGGAAGACCTCAGGCGCACTGGTAGCCTCAGCGTTCTTGAACTCGTCAGACGCGGGCAACGTATCGAAACCATGCTGAAGACTACCAATGACAGTGATCACCCCCACCCTGCTGACACGGAAAAATCTCGCCTACGGCGCCTCACCTCTGACGTATTCCGCGCGTCTGCCCTTGTTTATCTCCATTCCGTTATATCCGGGGACTACCCACAATGTCCAGAAATCATGGACAACGTCACAGAAACAGTCAAGTGTCTCAGGCGGGCTGAAGACGTCAGCACAGCGCGCCATATTGTGCACAGTATGGTACTCAACATATGCGTCTGCGGCTGCCTGACGGATGTCCCTCAATTCCGCGATTACTTCGTGCAGCTCCTGCAGGAGCAGCAGATGGAGACAGTGGGGAACTGTGCTCTGGTCTGTGATCTCATGAGACGAGTTTGGACGGGCCGAGAAGGAGGGATACCTATGGACTGGCGCGTAGTCATGCGAGACATGCTTCTTGTCTAAAATCCCATCTTACGACACATGATATTTTTGTTACCTCTCTTCATTATTTGCTAAAGGTGTTCGGCACGCCCTTAGTGTGCTGCATGCAGGCTGCAGCACGGCATTTTTTTTCCTAGAAGCTCTTTATTCTCATACCCTACAGGTTGTCATCCATGTACATGCCTCACGAATAATCTGCTGATCTATGTCTAATATTAATATCTATCTATCTATGTATGGATTATAGGGACAGCGTTTCATTGTAAGTTAACCCCATAACTTACTAATAAGTCCCGCATGGCCACATCCGTGGCAGTGCCCGCTACTATTAGTTACCACAAGTTCGTGCATCCCCACATCTCGTGCATCGTTTAAAACAACGCTTTTCTACTACAAATATTCAAACTAATACATGCATATGCAATCATAAATCATAAAAATACCCTACGAGCTTTAACGGATGCGATCCAACAAGAAACAAAAGAGATAATTTTTTGGTGGTGACAACGGTTTGTGTCACTCTCAATGTCACCTGCCGGTACTGCCGCAGCGGAGTTTGGAACTCAGACACGCTTGTGGCAACGTTGTCGCGACACATCTGAAACGACAACGAGGATGAAAGCCCGCTATGTTACAGCTCCGGAGCTCAAAGAGGCGTTCGAGGCAGATGCAGGTGTGAGGAAGGAGAAAGAAAGGCTCGAGAAGGAGAAAAAAGAAAAGAAAAAGCTAGATGAAGAAGCTCGTATTGCACGCATTCACAACAGCATCGCGGCGAGAACATTTGATGGTCCCCTCAAATCATATAAACGGAAAGAAGATCTGGAAGCACTTGCCGGGGCACTTGGACTCTCGAGAGACGGGAAAATTGCTGATCTTTCTGCGCGGATCGCAGCTCACTTGCAGGATCCTGGCACTCGTCAATCCCTTGCAGATAATCCTCGATTTTCAGCGCTATATGGTTTGAAACGACGTGGGAACCGTGGGCACCGTGGGCACCGTGACATCACTGCATCTACCTCAACTTCAACTGAAAGCTCAACTTGGACACCTTCAGCAAATATCTCTCTCCCCCCAGCAGCCAACAATGTACCCCCTCCACACATGCCGTTTTTCTCGCAAATACAAGGATCCATTCCATATTCAAACCATTGGCCAGGGCAACATCACATTGGTGCTGGATTTTCACCAACTGCTCCGAGTCCTGTTGCATCCACGTCATCACAACCATTGCCGTCTGGGCATCTTAATAATGATGACAGTTTATATTATTCTGGTAACCCGCAATACATATTTTAGATTACTACATAGGCAGTACACTTCGTATATACAGTATATCTTCCTTAATGTCTAGCGCTGAACGGACTTTGAAACCGGCCAGTGTGACGATACCGTGACTTTCCGTTACATTTGTGTGACTGCACGAGATGTGGTGTGCACGAACTTGTGGTAACTAATAGTACCTTGTCCAATTTTTTATGATTTATTTGTAATTGTTATCAAGGTCCGTGATCCCTGACACCCACTTTAGTGAGGACATTGTTCATCTCATACAGATTTTCTGTGATAACACATTAAAGTAAATAACTTAGTAGGTTGGTGGGTGTTACGACCAACTAAAAGAGTCAAGAAACGAACCAAGATTTTCCGACAACGTCCACTCACATGACAAAAGCCGCACTTCAGGATGATTATGCAGAATATCACGACAAGAAGCATACCAATCACGACCTAAGACGGCCGTGACAGGCAAGGTGCGAATCACGAACGAAAAATCGGTAGACAACCGAACATCTCCTTCGAGCAAAGTTACGTAATACGAGCGCCCGAAAGACGCCCTCAAGAGAACGAGCGAGCGTATATGAATTCAAAAAAGACACAGAAATTAGCGAGATTTCCGAGGAGTCGTCTCGCGCAACAGATACATTTATACCCTCGAGCATGAACGACATAATAGCAGAATGAAATTCAATGAATCAACGTTCAACGTTCAGAACGTTCAACAATCAAACAATGAAACCAACGACGAAAAGCAGATATCAGACGTGGGAAAGATCCACTGCATATATCCAAATTGCACCGCCACTGTGCATTCTCGGTTCTTTTCTCATTTTCACACCCAGCTACCTAAAGGTAGCGGGAATACAATTTGAAATATTGAATGCAGCCGAGAGTTGCCTCTTTGATAGCTGGGTCAGCGATACCAAACACGTTTTGTCAATAGACAACCTTTGGTCGCTCTTTACAGTCGTTTGCAGAACGCTAGGCCAGTCCCAAGAAAGAAAACACGTCGGTAATTAGCTAAGTCAGACCACGAACTTTCAACTTCTAACAATGATCAATCCGCGATCAAAGCTGACAGGTCCTGTGACATGTTTTATCTTTGACGATTGGTCTAGTGTTCTGCAAACGGCTGTACTATACTACCCGAGAGCGCACTCCGATGCCTATGGATCAGCGTTCACAACACAGACTCTACATAGGTTTCCTTTTCGACGATCGTTGAGTATGGTCGGATCATGTCCAGCGGGACACTTGGTGCGCCTGTCACTGGCACCTGCTTTGTTCTGCACAGTGCAAGTTTCAATGTCCCTTCGGTCACCACGTAACTTTTCGGAACGCCGAAAGTACCAATCAGGTACAGTTTATTTCTCATTGTGTAATCCTGTATCAATTGACAGTTGCCTCGAGGCCTCAAGTATAAGGGCTTCATGCTCCATCCTTCCCACCGATAAAATAGCCACTACTCGCAGACTACAACAGCTATCTTAGCCTTGCAGGAGGAGATGGACACGCAACCAGACTCTGATCGCGCTTTTCCTCCGGACATAGTTTCTTCTTCCAGTACAACAACCAACTTTGGTGCACAGCATCGTCCCCGTTCGACGGTGCAACATCGCCAACATCCATACATCAAGCCCAGAAAGAAAATTTCAACCCAAAAGCTTCGCGGTGTCCCTAAAAATTCAAGTCTTGGAGCGGACACTGGAGTTAGTGGTCCTTTGACAGCAAATCAGCAAAGATTTACTGGTACTCTCGAACCATCCTCACTTTCTACTCCCAATGTCGCTCCCTCCACTCAGCTGATCACCCCAACCCTCATCCCAGACTTGACTGGGCGTATCACTCGATGCAGCACAGACCCGATTGCCGGCGGCGCATATGGAAACATTTACAAATGCATATACCACGGACCAGAGGGTGATGCAGAGGTTCGTGCGGATGTTACAGTTCTTCCACGCTCACTAACTCAACACTCGCCCGAAGGTCGCCGTCAAAGCAATTCGACCACAACTCGTTAGCGCTGAGGTAATGTTCTATCTGAGGGACCGGTCAGATTCTCACTAAGCTTTCATAGATGTTTCGGAGAGAGCTTGGAATTTGGAAGAGGTTGCGGCACTCTCATATTTTGAAGTTCATGGGTACAACCTCGGACTTTGGTCCCTCAGTGGCTTTGGTTGCTCCGTGGATGACCAACGGCACTCTGACGTGGTTTCTCGACCAGAACAACGAGACCCTCAGGCTGCATGATCGTCTGCTTTTGGTGAGCACTTAAAATGAGTTCCCAGTTTGCACAGTCGAGTTCATTGTTTCGTGCACAAGCTTCGTGACATTGCTGCTGGCCTCAACTATCGTGGGTGAAAACGTGCATGTCCAAGAGAAAATGAATAATTTGTTACGTCAGTTCATATGTTCAGCTTGACAGAAGACGAACATAACTTGAACCCCGTCGTTCATGGAGACCTCACTGGTGTAAGATCCATTATTTATTATATCCCTCATGTACTAATGACCAGTTGCAAGACCAACGTCCTTATCGATGGTGATAGAAAGGCATATCTTGCAGATTTTGGCCTTTCCGGAACTTTTAAAAAGTTGACCGGCATGACGTACCTCGCGAAGATGACTTGTCGTCCAGGAGCAGTGAGATGGGCAGCTCCTGAACTTCTTGCTGAAGAAGAATCAGCTTCTGCGCCTACCCCTCAAAGCGACATGTACTCCTTCGGTAGTATCATGCTTCAAGTAAGTCGTTCCCTCTTGCTAGCGCAGCTCACTAAGATGTCCTTTAGGTTTTGACGGGAAGTGTGCCCTGGTGTCACTTGACCCGTGACTTCCAGATCTTGCGCCATGTGGTTATTGAGGGCAAAATACATCCCCGCCCACACAGTGTCTATGTCACAGACCGGCATTGGAATTTTATGACCCGTTGCTGGTCTATGCCATTTACTGATCGGCCTCCTGCCGTGGAAGCAGTTCAATTTGTTGATAACACTTTGCACTCGAGCACGAGCCCCCAGAGCCCGATGTTGTCGATCTCCAGCGACGAGCAAAACCCGAGTACGATCCACCAGACCCCGACGCTGTTGATCTCTAGCAACGCGCGACACCCGGGTAAAGCCCGTGATGTGCGAGCCAAGTGGGGTTGTTACACGTGCAGAATCCGCCGAAAGGTAGGTCCTTGCACGTCACTCCTTCGGTCTTCGATTGCCGCTTCTTTTTCAACAGGCGCTCATTGACCCTTCCTAGAAATGCGACAAGCAGCCCAACGCAGACGGCAGCTGCCAGACATGTGTTCGTCTTCGTCTACAATGTCTTGGTTTTGGCGCAGAGTTTCCAGAATGGCTGCGTGTATGTTATTTATTTACATCATTCCCTTATCATTTGACTTATTCTATCCCTCAAGGCAAGCGACAAGGTCGTCGACCTACGAGAAAAAATTAAAAAATTTCTTGCCTCACAAGGAATAATTAAGGGGCATTCTGGCGCTGGGCCTCGCCCCAATGATCAGGAACCTTCTATTCTATCACTTTCGGCGGACTATGCTTCCCCGAGTACGAGTCCGCAGACCCCGACGTTGTCGATCTCCAGCGACGACCTACACCTGGGTATAACCCGTAACGATTATCTTCGGGGGGATACTGATGCTCGTAAGACTCTTATCGTGGAATACCCTCGCTTGTTTTCTCATATTGTCGTAGGACTTCCGGTGATGCAGGACATTGATTCACCATTGGACGCTCGGGAAAATTATCCTGGGGTTATGCTGCCTGTGTATACGTCTTCCAACACCATCAATTACAACTCGGTGAACCTGAACATGCAACAAACATTGGACGCTTGGGAGGATTATCCTGGGGTTATGCTGAATGCGTATCCGTCTTCCACCACTTATACGACTAGCTTAGAACCATCATGTAAGACCCTGTTTCGTTACTAAGCATATGTATGTACCGTAGTACTCAAGCTCTCCTTTTGGCAGGGATGCAATCAAACCTGCCTCGACCTCACACCAGCGACTTCTTTGCAATGTACCATGCACACTTCCCGGACGAAGACGATAATAACGTCACCATACCCTCTGGATATCTCTTACCCCAACCCGTTAACTACAACAACACCATCCATCAAACCTTGGTGCACCTGGACATGCAACAAAACGCATCATTGGAACACTATATGCAACATGTTCTCCGTATCCAGTACTTGCATGCCGACGGGTCCATTGATGAACTCATCTGGAAACTCATACATTCCAGTGATTCAGCCCGAGAGGCTGCATGTTTACTTGCGGATTTGCACCGCAGGAGCACCCAAGGTGCAACTGGTTTTACTGCGCCTGCAGATCATGATGTGTACACACGCATCCAAAGTGCATCAGTGATACCTGTGACGGAAGGTGACGCTTTTGCAAGCCTTTGCATGGTCTCCTATTTCCTCTTCTCTGGGGGGCAAGGGCAGTGGCAAGCATTCCTCGACAGCGCTTGCGAATTTTCGATCCGAGCTCTCCAGCTTAATCATGTTGCGCCAGACTGGGCACTGATATCATGCACTGACAGCATGCGGTTTATCACCAAGACTTCCATGTGGTTCGACGTTCTCGCCTCTGCGACGTTGATCCGTCGTCCCAAGTTCCTTGACATCCTCCGTTCGCTCTATGGTCCCGCTACTGTCGGTAATGATGGCAGACCAGAACTTTCTATGATGGACGTCATGGGATGCGAAAACCGGATCGTCCTCGCCCTCGCTGAAATCGCTGATCTCGCATGCTGGAAGGATGAATGGAGGCGCGCTAGTAGACTCAGCGTTTCTAAACTCGTCAGATGCGGGAAAGATATCGAAATCATGCTGAAGACTACCAATGACCCTGATCACCTCCCCGGGTTTGACACAGAGAAATCACGCCGACGGCGCCTCACGTCTGACATATTCCGCGCGTCTGCCCTTGTTTATCTCCATTCCATCATCTCTGGGGATCACCCTCAGTGTCCAGAGATCATGAGCAACATCACAGAAACAGTCAAGTGTCTCAAACGTGCTGAAGACGTCACCGCAGCACCCTGTGTTGTGCGCAGCGTCGTGTTCAGCATATGCATATGTGGCTGCCTGACAGATGTCCCTGCTTACCGCAAGTACTTCTTGCGGCGCCTGCAGAAGCAGCAGACGAAGACGGTGGGGAACTGTGCCCGGGTCGCTCAACTTATGAAAGAAGTGTGGAGCAACCGAGAACGAGGAGAGCCCGTGGACTGGCGTGTCGTCATGCAACAGTCCCAAATGCTTCTTGTCTAAAGGCTATCCTACGTGGCCTTTTACTTATTGGCCCTCTTTATTATTTGCTAAAAGTATTCGGCATGCCCCTAGTGTGTAGCGCGGCAAGTTATTTCCCGAGACTCCATTCTCGTTCCCTACTAGTACAAGCTGTAATCTATTTATGCCTCCTGAACAAATCGCATCTGCACTTGCACAACCTCCGAATGCTATGCGTTGATTTCTAGACACCACGACCACAAGATTTAAGAGGCTGTCTCCTATCACTACTCAATGCACCGCCGCCAGCCGGTATGTTATGTTTCTGATCTGGCCTGATATAGATAGTCCATCTCAGCACTGCCACTGGTCTTCCTCAGATCTGCACATGCACATGCAGCCTGGCTTATACTGCTGCCATCGTACCACGGATAGGTCGCGTCAAAGTGGTCACGAGTCTATTTGGCCATGACGTTTTGTTAAGCTGGTCCCACACTCTTTGTCCACAAGCGAACTCCTCGGAAGTTGTATATCTTCGAAATCACATTCAATTTCCTGTAGAGATCACCAGGCCTGTCGTGCAAGACCTGCTGATACAGCCCTGGCAGCGCCACTCAAATCTGATTGGAGGGATCAAGGAGGAATAACTCTAATTGACGAACGATGTCAAGAGAGATAGTTATGTACTTATCGAGAAACTCCCAAGCACAGAAAACCGATGAAGGGTGCTATGTTCTCGTGAATCACAGCCTGTCACGTACATAACTTTGAAAACTAATCTGCGACTACATACTCGAGAACTGACTAGTGGTTGAGGTGCTCCTAAACATCGCAACGACGGGCACTGCGACCCTCCGTGATGGCAGTATCCATGACCTCGTACGTGCGGAAACACCCTGCCTTGGCTTCGGCTACATCCCGGTGACTATCTACTACCGACACGCACGAACGAGCAATCATCGGAGATTCAGCGCAAGTTGCCTGATATAAATGTGTAAATCCACCGTGCCTAACAGGCCTGGGTCAGGCCCTTCGATTGCTATTGAATGAACGTTCTACTGACGGAACTTTTGTTGTATTCTTGAATTCGAGAAGGCCAAGCTGAGTAACCGATACCTCCACGATGACGACGGTGTATAATGCATGCAAACCCGAGGTGGTCATGTACCCCAGAGTCTGCTCCCATCGTATACGTTCATTTTATTCGTAGTCTGCGATATGATCGGATCACACGAAATTGCCAAGTGATAACGAAAGTATTAGGGACTACGCCATTTAAATGTCGAGAGCAGGCCTATCTGACCGCAATTCCTTGTCCCCTTTCTGCTCTAGCCTCTGACATGGGCCTGCTGTATAACAAGATTATATTACTATATCATTGCCGTGCAGGGACAGTGCGGCATTGCTGAACAAGCACCACCCATACGCCGACGTATCGCATGATGAAAAGTATCAGATCATCGTTCCATGGTCTTCACTGCTCTGTTAATCGGGCTGTGTACCATCCATGATGGAATGATTCAGAACACTTTCTAGATGGAATAGTTGAACAAGAACACCTCGAGAACGCAAGGCACATTAATACCGACTTGTTCTCAGGTACCTCGGGACTCGGTAAAGATAGACTGGCTAGCTGCGGTTGGCGAAACACATGTACACTTTTGAGTTCAGTAGCGATAGTCTTTCCTTCGAGCTCGGAGATTATATAAGCAGATGCCTTGTATCTACCCTGCGTGCAGCATGGATTCCGGGAGATGACATATTATTTCGAGATAGAAGAGCGTCGTTCGTTTTTCTTACCTACGTGAGACGGAGGATGGGTGGTGACCCCCCTCATCGCTTGATGTTGTGCACCGATGGCCCCAACCGACACCGATGCCATAGCCTTTGCGGAGTTAATATTCGAGAAGTCGTCCTTGGAGACCAATCCATGAATGAGTCCAAATTGGTTTGGGGATGCACTTCTACATGCTTCTTTAGGTCATAAACATCACGGTCTTTTCTTTTGCGGACAGAAAGCCCAAAGTGAACCTCCGACTTGTCACCCGTCGGTAATTTCTCTAGGTTGACCCGACTTCCCATCTGGCCGTAATCTCTTCTTAAGACATCTTCTTCACAGAAATTTATCTTGCTTCATTATTACAACCCCCCAGTTGTGGCGTGAATGTCATACCCATACTATAGTTCGTCAGCCAGCGGCAGTCCATCGCCCTCATCTGAGACGCCTTCCAACAATACATCTCCTGCCCACATCTCCGCACCCCTCTGGCCATCGAAAGCGTCGGATGAAACAGATTCACAAAGCACACATTCACGAGAAACCCCAAACAGAATGCCAGCAGATTTACCTCGCGGAGGGTTGACAGGGAGAGGGGGATGCTGGTGCGCATCACATCTTCCCAGGCCGTTTCAGTTTGCTAACATGTCCATTCCAATCGTAGGACATGCCGCCTACGAAGAAAGGTGAGTTTTGACTGAAACGGAGCCGTTCACGCGTCTTGACCACGGATGTTCTAATAGAAATGTGACGAACAACGAGAGGGCAACTCCTGTCATACCTGCAAGCGGTTGAGAATAGACTGTCTGGGGTGGGGAACAAGACGCCCAGAATGGATGCGCGTGAGTGCAGTTAGCATCTTCCTTATCACCGTCCCTCATCGTTCTACAGGACAAGAAAGCTGTGGAAGATTACAAGGCTGGCATCAAAGCTCAGCTAACACGGGCTGGCCTAATCCGCGGTCAGCCCAAATCGTCGATACTGCAAGCCAATTCAGCGAGTCCGTCATCCGCGCCAGCTTCATCGTCATCTGTTTTCGCTTCGCGACAGTTTCAAAGGTCTGCAAGTTCTTCAGGGTCTTCTAGAGTCAACGATTTGGGAATACCAGCGTACGTCGATCCATTGGGCGACCCGACCGGGATGTCTGCGTTTGGTGGGTTTTTTGGGATGAGATAAATGAGCCTACGGCAACTGACACCGCATCCTCAGGTTCAACATTAAACTCACCTCAGATCATTCCTGTCCCTCTGTACACAAGGGATGGGAGCTTTCAGCGTTCGAACCACAATTCCCCCTTCAGCCCCTCCGGTTCTCTTCCCTCACACCCATCACCTGTGGCAGAAATGCACTTTAATCCTGACTTCGACACCGCCACCCAAAACCTGTATAACCCTCCAATGACGTCGACACCAGACGATGGCATCCAAATGGAGCACATATTTTATTATTTCGAACATGTTCGGCAGTTGCAGTATGCGTTTGCCGGCAATTCTGTAGCAAATATAACATATTCAGTAAGATTTTCTCTAAAAAATAGATACTTCGTCGCTAACCGTTATTTAGCTTGTATTGCAACACCCACAGGGCCCTGTGGCAAATGCTATTTCCGCATTAGCATCATTGCACTGCAGTTTGATTCGCATCGCCCACGGTTTGGAGGCGCCAAACCCCACCCTGGAGCACTCAGAAGCAATCCGATTCTATGATAGTGCCCACCAACAGATCTATAGAAACAAGCAGACAACGCTAAGCGAATCCGACGCCAATGCAGCCATCCACATGTTGAACTTCTCGCTCATGTCGGGTGGAGTAACAGATTGGCGCCCAATGTTGGATATTGCGAGCGAATGGCTTGTGAGGACGGGGATAACAACGAGCGACAACCCCAAATTAATGATGATAAACATGAACGAGGCGTCGCGACTGGCACTGAAAGCCACAATGGTGAGTTTTACAGGGACTATGGGCAAACTAAGCTCACCTGAGGCACGCAGTGGTGTGATATCATGTCAACCCTAACCCTGAAAACGACGCCAAAGCATCTATCCTTCTACCGGCGACTGTTCCGCGGGGGATCGGGTTACTGGGGTTTAACGCAGCAGGGCATCGGTGATGAGTCAGCCCTTCGTATGGATAGCTTAACTGGTTGTCCAGACGAAGTACTTCTCGGTATCGCAGAGATAGCTACGCTATCATGCTGGAAGATGCAAGAACTTCGTAAAGAATCTTTAAGCACAAGAGAGCTCATCCGACGAGGGGACGTTATTGAGCGACACCTTCGTACCCAAACAGAGACAGCGCTATTGGCAGAAGCGGACCAGACACCATTACATCCTGAATTATCATCAACGGCTGCTGAGCATGACAATGTACAAAATTCACCTACTGGATACGCGGGCACATCCCTTCCTGCGGATGACACTCGGAGGATAGTGGCTGATATCTTCCGAGAAGCAACCATCCTCTACCTACATACAGTGCTCAGCGACCCTAATCCAGGTGCGTCGAAATTGAAACGTAATTTTGCAATGCTCATGACTTTGTCACAGGAGTGCCCGAAATTGTGAATTCGATAGATGTCATTGTACAATTGTTGAACCGGCTGCCCGTGTCGAATATCGACCGCTGCCTAGTGTTCCCAATATGTCTGGCTGGGTGTCTCGTGGACGATCCCATGAAGCGCGAGTTTCTGAAAACACGGTTGCAAGGTCGACACGATGGCTTTGGTAATACCAATCAGACTCTGCGAGTCATGCAAACAGCATGGCAAAAACGGGATAGTCAAGGGGGAGCAGTCGAATGGCAAGACCTGCTCCATATCCAAGGGCGCTATTTGCTCCTGCTAGTTTGAGCTCTGACGGGGTTTTCACTCTGCCACTGTACGACGAACGACCTGTGATACCATACACACCTAGTTATTTAACGCCGTCGCATTGGAACTACAACACCATCCTACAGTACTCTGATTAACAAAATGTAGAGCCTTGAATTTGATGAATTTTAATTTGACTTACATGCCAACGCCCCGTCGAGCCGTCTCTAGGGAGAACGATGTGCTGTTGACCACCAGGATAGCTAAGAAAGACAAGGAGGACTTGCTGGGCCGCTAGAGTAAAATGTGTGCATGCAAGCAGGGAAATGCGTCTGTGCAAAGAGGGAAAGTTAGTTCTCGCCATGGGCAAAGAGTGAAAGCTATATACCGAGCGACCGGAAATTAGCATTTCCTATGTGAGGCATGGGCGCTCCCACATGGACCAATAATATCCAAGTAAAAACCTGCCATCAGTTCTGCACAAAGAACGATAAAGGATGTATGCAGTGAAATTGATGGTGTGACACTTGTGAGAGCAACGTGAGGAAGCTCGAGCGCCGGCGGAGATGAAGGGCGTTCTTGAAGGCCTGATGGATCACCTGCATGCCGTTCCTAAGTACCGAAAAAGATTCCAGCTGTCCAACGTGATGCATTGATGACTTTATGGGCGTCGGCGCTTGAGCTTGAGCTTGAAGTAAGTACTAACCCAAGTTGACAACGGTGGCCACAACCCAAATAGCAGAAAATAAATGCACGTGACAGTCGCGTCGAAAAAGACGAACCGCGTGCTTGTCACGTCACAGCCATATCCTCTACATTGACGACTCACCACAATTACGACACACACTAAGCATCTGCAGTCATGTTCAAGGCAATTTTACCTTCATCAAAAAGAATATCTTCCCCAGACTTCACCATGATCACGAACCCTGGGGATCCACTTAGCGGAAAGGAGAATCTACCTGACAATAATGCCGTGACTCTTGCACTAACAAAATCAGGCAAGGGATTTCACAAGGGAACTTCGAAGCAAGAAAAGTTGAAGACCATCAAGGTCTCGCAGGACCTTGTAGTTGAGCCGGTGGTAATGAACCAAGCCTTTGACAAATTACTGGTAGGACTGTGCAGTGATGACATCAATTGACGGTATTTAACAGCACATGCGCACAGGACGAGCTACAAATCCCTTCCACTGTTCGACTAAAGCTAGCTGGCATGGATTCAACCGTTAAAGCGGCCATGCTCAAATCGTCACATGTTATAACATCAAACCCGACGTCTGGGCCACCGAGCACCCCAATGACGTTGAGGAAAGCCCGCAGTAGCGAATCTATGGGCCCGCCTCTTCCGCCCTCTCTGAGCTATGACCAGATGCCTACGAAAGGCAGTTGGTTGTCTGGTCTCTCTGGAAAGAGTACAACGGATCTGCACGCACTCGATGACAAACAAGGACATGACCGCGGGTTATCCTTTGAAGCTACACGGACATTACCTCGTGGTCAGAATTCTCCGGTTATTCCAGGCGACCTCATTACGAGCAAATCCAAAGAGAAGGGCTTCGTTAAGAGTATAACTCCCGTCAAATTTTGTAGTATTTTGGCATCAACTTCTAGCACTCAGCTAGACGTGGAAATCGTCAAGAAGCTCCGATTACTCCTACGAAATGAGTCAGCAACGTGAGTGCTGAGCGATCTGAAGCTCTTGTGCCATGTTAGCTGATTAAACTTTGAACAGTTGGTCGGAAGACTTCCTGAAATTAGGTGGCTACAATGCTCTGCTTACGCGATTGAACGAAATACTCGAAGTTGAGTGGCGGTGAGTCAATGCCTCCAACCTTCAAATCATATTCTCATCTTTTTATTCAGAGAAGAGCAGCATGATGACCAGATATTATATGAATTACTTCGATGCTTTAAGGCCCTGTCGACCTCTGCAATTGGTTGCTTTGCCTTGCGCAGCTCGTGTCCGACCCCATTCGTGCAACTAGTCTCCTTGCTTTACTCTGACAAGAAGCCCGGAGACGTGGCAACGAGACAGCTCATTGTCGAATTGTTGCTCATCTTGTTCGAGTTGTATCCTTCCTCGTCGCTCCCATCCACTGGTAACCGTCCACGTCGCGAAGCTTGGGAACCTGAGGGTCGCTCTTCCTCAAGTCTCATCACCCTCCCAGCACCACACAAGAATTTTTACTCATTGATCCGTGCTCTCCTTCTGACACCCGCGCCTCCTCCAACTGAATCGCCTGCTTCGCCTGTATCACCTCATGCTTTTATTGAATCACTACATCGCCCAAGGATCTACAAAACTTACCTTCAGGAGCTTTCTGATATCTGCCGAGATTACTTCTGGGTATTCTGTCACCCGAATAACACGGTCTGGAATTTAGAAGAGGTAGACGAGGGCAAGGTGGAGCAGCCTAAAGCACCTGGGGGCATGACTGGAGGTGTCGAATTTGAAGCTATGGGGTACTTTGTAAGTGGATGAAGTACACGACTGTAGCTGACTTATGATTCCTATCCGAGCAGACGATGCACCTCAAACTTCTCAACGCAATTGCTAGGTCTGCTCATGAGCTGAATCTGTCCAAGGAACATGACATGTCTGCGCATCGCTTCCACTCTGATTTATTTGCTTCTGGATTTGAGCGGATCATTTTGGTGAGGTTAACCTAACCTGATAGTGGAATGAATATTCATTATATTTGGTTCTACAGATATCGCGTAAGACGTCTGCGACGTATTATCCGACGTTGCATCTAGAACTTTCCCGGTATATTGCCTGGGCGGGAGCTGCAAAATTCGAGCTGCCATGGACTGTATCACGGTTGATCGGTACTCCCCCATCGGCATTAGCCAAGCCGACTACCAGTCAACAACAGAGACCAACGCGACAAGGTCAAAGCTCACAGAGCACACCGGTCAGGAGACCCCCTCCGGGCTTTATTGGGCTGCCGTCTCCTAAGAAGGTTGAACCTATCAAGTTTGAATAAATGCAAGTACTGTGCAGGGAAGCTGGCTTCGCGGCAGTAGTTTATTTCAATGTTTATCTCAAGGCTTTCATTTTTCTGTTGTACGTTTTAGCCATGCTTTGTTTGCTCGTCTTGCAATAAGTGCACGAAACATAATAAATTAACATCAATGAATTGTCGACACTTGTAGGACTGTGCTATTACAAACACGAACATATTTTCGAGTCCATATGGTATACAAAGATAGGGTTGAAAGAGAAAGAACTACGCCTCGCCACATGGCACCAACTCGCGTAACGCGCAACATCCCATTCCACTTACGGTGCTGCTGCCTTCATTTAATGCCCTCCCAAAAGTCGAGAGCCCTCGTGGTCATTAGCACCATGAGCGAACCCAAACCTAACATTGTTAGCGTTTCTGCTCCTGATCTTGAGCTCCAAACCGATTGCACTCCGCATGAGCCAGCACAACGACAGGATAGCAGCGCCAAGCGCACACCAATGCACAAATGGCGACTTTTCCGGCGTTTGGTGTACAAAGATAGCCCATATGAACCAGGAGACTGCAAGACAAGCAGGAAGGTCGCCCTCTGCGGACGCATACGCATAGGCGGATGCAATGGTCTGGAGGGTGAACCTGGGAATACGGGATCAGATATCACCCAGATCAAGTGAAGTATGATTTACAGGCTAAGGAAGACAAAAACTTTGGTCCAGATCTTCACCGGCTCAGTTTCAGCATCCACACCAAAAGCCGCAAAGGCTGTGCTGAGGATCAAGCATGTCGTCCAGCCGTGGTAGAGGGAGAATGGAAGATGCAGGAAGAGTTCGTCGCAGATATTGCGTACAGTGCTCAATTTCACAAGCCGGTAAATTTTCTGAGCAGACAATAAGTTGTATCTCTTAAGTTGTTCGACTAGAAGGTGGCGAATAACGACCTACCGATACGACTGAACCAGTAAAGACCATGAAAACCAAAGCTATGACGCACGTCAGCAAACTGCACGACTCAGAAATCAAGATGACCGACCATATTTGTACTCTTGGTTAGTCCAGGAATAAATGTACATAGCATTCAGGAAGTCGAGAAGCGGGAGATTCCACCCGATGATGTCGATAATGAGCTCCTTACCCCGTCCGGAGAACTGGTAGGTGCACGTTCCGAGAACCAACAAGTGAATGACAGGCCTGTTGGCGGTAAGCGCCTGACACGTGAAGCATACATATTTCTCACCAAAGGAAGTATGCCCAGGGTGCAGGGGTAAAGTATGTCTCTTTCCCCGTGTAGTAGACATCCAGAGGAGAAATAACTGTGTAGCCATTTGCTCCCATAACGAAAAGTGCTCCAGCAATATTAGCCAGCTGTAAGTGAGCACAACATAACGTCAAAAATGGTCATATTTTATCAATATATTTACTTTACTTTCAAAGGTAAGTGGTCAGACCACGAATTATTGGGGGCGCGACGGAAGAACGATGCCATGATTGAATTTCTAGTGTTAGGGAAAAGAAAGGGCTTACAACGAGGCGTCAGATCTGCTGACTTTATGTAGGCCCACCAGCAAGCTGGGCAAACACGCGCGAGTCAGAAACGCGTTGGATGGGCGTGGTTTGTCACGTGGTAAGATCTTACTATCTCTGCATGTCACTGAGGAATGGAAGCACCACTAGTCGACTCACTGGCTCTTCCTTCTGAAAGCCCTGCCCTGCAATGCATTACACCGGTGATGGCATTTTCCCACTTGGTAGTGTTTGGCACGCCGACCGGGCTCAGCTGAAGCAGTGGAACTGCCTTCACGCTTCCTGCCAGCGAAGGGTATACCATATACTTGTGGATATTCGTCTAACACAGCTCGTCGATCGATCGCGACCTTGGTAGGTGGTGTTCGAAGAGATTTGAAGATATGATCTTCTAGTAAGTAGTGCGGTGTTGGTGTGGCGCTTATATACGTAACAAATGTGAAAACCTGGCGGCGACGTGTTTGTAAGCGCTGCCTCAGGCTTTAGGGGCCATTGATCATCTCGTTCTGAAGGTTTCTCTAAACGCGCATCTGATCCAGGCAGGACTGTGGATCCACTCAGGTGTTCTAAGTACCCCCACTCAGTTCTCGAGCGAGTTGACAGAAGTCCTAAATTTCTCACCATCTGCCAATTTAGCAGGATCAAAGTTAGATCTTGACGATGTTGACAACGAACAGTACTTGGTGAGTCCCAAAAACGAAAACAGCGAAACCGCAAGAGCCCTCCGCAAGAAGCGGGTACGTCACGCAGATGTGGAATTTTGTACAGTGTGGACCTTACCTGAGTTTCGAGGGCTGTTGACGAGAGCACACATTTCGGGTCAGTTTCAATGAATAGTCCTAGTAGGTGTACATAGAATATCGAGGTGCTGTAAAGGCGTGCAAGATATCTACCTCGAGGTAGAGTAAGTCACGTTGCAGCATTTGATTATCATAATAATTCTCAGTGGGTGGCAAGTTGTTCTTACGTATACGGTATAAGCTAACCTTTCAGTTCCGCCGATATGGCCAGTGCCTGCGCTTTCTGTGCATGAGTTGAAGTGATACAATGAGTGTTATATTCCGTAATGATAATGTCCATGGCATACTTGATGGATACTGTACATTGCTAGTTGCATATTCCGATGCCTCGCCTCTGACATATGACGCCGCCACGCGTCCAATGCAATATGTGTACATATTCCCATAAGATGTTCATCACAACCATAATGTCCCAATTGATTATACCTTGATACGCAGAGCTTTCTTGAAGTTCTCCCATTTGCTGGGGTGCGAGAACACCACTTGCCATCTAAGAACTGTTAGCCACAACGGCACGATGTCCGCAGCTGCGATCTTACCTGACAATCAAATCACCACGTCGCACTGTCTTTCGACCTTCCCGAATCGGCATGCCTGCTCCTTTAACTAGTAATTGTCCTTCGGTAGACTTATCGTAGATTGGATAGGGCAGTGCGAAGATGATCTCTTCCCCATCCATGCCGTCGATACAAATATCGGCCCCTTGTTCGGCAAGGGTATCCACCCACGGCACGCAAATGTCCAAGAACAGGTCGTCTTTTACCCTAGTGAAACCACCATGGGGTACCTCTTCAACCAAGAAGATTACGTCCTGAAGAGTCCCATCCTTGCGCTGGTGACCTGTGCGGGGACAGACAATCCTAGTCCCGCTTCGAATACCCGGAGGTACATCGACATAGATCTCGACTTGTTCTGTCTTGCGGGATAATAGCTCCCGTGTAATGAGAAATTGGAAAGCCGTCCCATAATACATCTCGTCAAGTGTCAGCGGAAGAGGAAACAGCCACTCCTTGGATGTGCCTCGAGGCGCACCAAGAGGTCGTAACGGGGAGCCATACGTGGGAGCGTTCTCCGAGTAAGTTGAACCCTCTTCTTTTTTGTACTTCGATGACCCCTTGGAAAACTTTTGGAGCAGCTCCCTAAGGAACAGTAAATTAATTGTGATAGTGTTGAAGACATATTGCTCACTCTCCCAGTCCGCGCCGAGATAGTTTATGTAGCTTGGATGACGTCGGTGGAATCACGGGTTGCGAAAAATTGCCTGTTTGACTTCGCAATGGCTTTGCATCGTTCGAACCGCGTGTGCGACCTTTGGAGTATATCAAGGTAGATCCAGCCCCTTTGTTGTTTTTAGACCAGTTCGAAGTCTCTGACTTCGGGTCGCGTAAGACCGAAGGAGGCGCTTGCCTTGATTGCGGCTCATTCGAATTGCGTGAAGGATCACGTAAATTGTCATGTGACTTTGAGTGGGGAAAATTCGTGCGACTAGTGCTGTGAGAGCGGCTAGCGCTCGTGGCAGAGGACGGCGCTTGATCAGGCGCAGATGGTCGTGGTAGATCACGTAAGTTATCGTATGATTTTGTTCGGGAGCGGGAACGAGAGCCATTGCTGCCTGTGCTACAAGGCTTATGGGAGTGGTGCGTTAGATTGGGGTGATGGGCGTATGAGGCATAATGAATGGTTTTGTCGTCTGGCGAACAAGGCTGAGGGTTTTTGTTGGCGACAGAGCCAGGAACGGAAGTGGAGGAGAACAGATTGGGGGTCTGCTCACTCCTCTGTGAGCCTGATGACTTTGTATGACGGGATGACTGAGCATTGGCTTGTGGTCGTGGCTCCGCGGAAGAGCTTCGGGCTGTGCTGCTTTCAGTGGGTGTAAATAATGGTGAGACGCTGTCTCCACAGGAAGGATCCATGCTTTCTGTGCCATCCATCAAGGAATGGTAGGCAGTGTTGACCTGGCAATGATGATGCTGAACACTACACTGGAGGACACGACGACCACACCGCTTACTTCAACAAACATCTGCGCTGCATATTCTTTCCCGATCTGATGACGGTCGGGGTGCCATTGAAGGGCCTGTTAAGAGGGTGAGCACTGGTTATGCGCAATGGAACCTGAAGACACACCAGTTTTTTGTATGCAGTTCTAACGTCTTCGTCTGTAGCGTCAACGACAAGACCAAGCGTATTGTAGTGTTCTGGTCGGTGAGAAGCCACGGGCATTGTCGGAGAGTAATGAAAGTGGGGTTACAAGGCTCGCAAGTCGCACAGTGAGGCAAGCGGGAAGGGCTCCAGGAGTGGGGGAAGGATTGTCATTTCTTTTGCAATGGAGGTGGAATTTATATGTGAGAGAGAAGGCTCGTCAAAAACCGATCAAACGTACATTAGAAAAGATAGCTTCTAAAGCGATCATGAAGTGCAGATTGCCTGCAGGTCACATACCGAAAACAACTCTGCCTCATGTTCAGCACGGAAGTTCCGCGTGTTATTGTGAGTAATTACTCGCCGAAGCATGATCAATTTGTGTCGAATGCTAGCGCTGCTGTGCACCAAGATAGTAGGACTGCACTACAGCTTGCATTTTGCATCCGCCTGTTGGCTTATCGTGTTCCTTCATTAACTAGCGGCACTAAACAGTAGTCAGAAGTTGCGGGGACACTAACGGCTACTATAGATAGCGGCAGTCCTACTTACTTCAACTTGTTCCTTTTTCGGTGCGTGTAAGCTTTAAGAAGGTTCCTCATGGCAATAGTACTATACTCCATCCGACATCGTGCCTCAGGATCTCGCCCACCAGAGGCCGAATAGACAATCGATCACTGAAAAAAAACCATTGGTCAGTGGCGACCACAACCGTCATCGGTGCATCATTACTCCATCAATGCGTGGTCAAGTTGTCCCTTCATATCGAATCAAAATATCAACAATCATCCAGCAGCTGACTCACATTTCCCAGAGGGCCTGGCCTGAATTCCTAGAACGTCATCCATCGGATTCCATCCTCGTGTGTGCTTGAGGTGTGACAATGGTTTGGTTCGGTTCTCCGCTGCTTTCATAAGCTTTAACGTTCCTTAAACCAGATGAGTCTCTGAGCAATCGCTTCTGCTCTCCATACATTCTTCTCCGAGGACCTTTCGCTCTTCAGCGCCTCTCTAGTTTCAGACTGCTGGCCTCAGTAATTTTACCCCACACCAAGGCCGTAAGTCTAGGACTTTTATGAATTTTACCCAGTCGGCCATCTATGAATACTCCGAGTTGGTCGCAGTCTATTCGATAGTGCCGCCTCGTGTCTCTTATATTCATAGCTTTACCCCAATGCTATCGGGACTCCGCGTCTCATAAATCCTGGGCGTGTATTAGGACGGATAGATTTCTTGTGGCGTTCCGAATCGCTGCAAGGATAGTCCGCTACTTATCACCTACACACTCTGGTGGAGTGTGGGGCGAAAAGGATATTAATCCTTGACATGTACCTCCCCAAGGGTTTGGTTGTGAATCACAGCCTACAGGATCCGGAACTGGCATACTTGTAGGTATCGCGCGCACTAGTGTTCATTTCATTTCCTCGAGACTCGCACCTCAGTTGGCTTACTACTGGTCTCGCCCATATTCTCGGTCAGCCCATCACACGCATTCTCATCGGTGTTTAGATTTCTGCTGCGCCTGGGCTTCGTGGCCCTTCCCTGCTTAGTCAAAGTGCTAGTCTATACATTCTTTCGCGGGAGAATCACCCTCAGTATGTTATTCGAGTCAATACTATTTTTGCTCGTCAACCATGCCTGTTCTATGTTTGTACCTGATCTCTATGATCCGGGCCACGCACCTCATCCTATCGACCGCGGACTGGACTCTGGAATGTCACCGGCTTCCGACACTGCAATTCGATGATCATCACGCCCCGTGATTTTGTCGTCGCACGCTGGCACTTCAATCAATGTAAGTAATTTGGTCTCCTAACTCGTGGTCTGCTCCTGAATACTCTTGAATATCACTATCTAGACGCTCTTATCGTATGACCACACTACGTGCGACAGCAATCACATCTCATGAGACTAATCGTGCAATGAATTAACAAATACAATTGATATGCTAATCTAACGAGTGAAGTCGACCGGAGGTAGATGATTCCTAATACATGATTACCCCAACAATTTCTTCAGCCCCTCTTTCTGCGTGGGCGTAAGACGGTCTGGGAATGCGACATCCCATCGCACTATGAGGTCTCCTTTCCTCTTCGTGCTGCCCTGCTTTCTAATCGGCATCCCTTCGTTGGGAATTCTTGTCTCCTGATTAGGTTTCACGACGCCGCCAGGCAACGGGACCTGCAATTTTCGGCCGTCCAAAGTCACGATGGTCCTCTTTCCGTCTACGCCTGTGAGTGCGTCCACCAAGGGTATCCCGAAGCGGCAAATCAGGTCATCTCCTTCCCGTGTGAAAACCTCATGTGGTTTCTCCTCCACGACGAATACTAAATCTTGTGCCTCGCCGTTCGGATGCTCATTGCCGGCTCGAGGGAAACGTATCTTCGTGCCGCTCTTCCAGCCTGGGAGAACCTGAATTTCAAGCACCTTTTCCTCCGTAGAGCCGTCCAATAGTCGTCTGCTGACCTTCAGGTGTTTAGTCGCACCCGAATACAGTTCTTCAAGTGAGAGCTTCAATGGGCGAGTAGTTTCTGATGGGGCTGAGGTTGATGATGATTGGCGTCTGGGAGATTGTCGCTCCGATGGCATGCCCCCTGGCATTCCAAAAAAAGACCCACCACCACCTATATCATCGTCATCATCAAAAATGTTTGAACTTCTGCCCATGCCACTCGTACCACTCCTGCCACCGCTCATGCTACCGAACCCTGAAGAACCACCCATGCCACCAAAGCTTGGAGAACCGCCCATACCTCCCATACCTCCAGAGCTACTCATGCCCCCGAAACCTCCGCCCATACCACCAAATTGGCTGAATATGTGCCTATAAGAGTGTCCAGTTACTGAATGCTGGGCAATACTTGCATGTTACTTACTCGAATATTTTTTGCGGGTCAGTTGGCGCAAACCCACCTGTCTGCGCACCAGTACCAGACGAGAATGGAGAGCCCCCGGGGCCAGACGTGAATGTAAATGTGGACCCCCCTGGGAAGCCTGAAGCACTAGAGAAGCCTGGACCACCAGCGAAACCAGCGCCAGACCCTCCGCCTTTGAGGCCTTCTTCACCAACTTGGTCATATATGGTTCGCTTGTTCTTGTCACTGAGGACTTCAAATGCTTCTGAAATCTAATAATCCGTCAGCCAGGAGCATACAGCGGGATGCCCCACTTACCTCCTTGAACTTTTTCAAGGATTCTTCAGATCCTGCATTGCGGTCTGGATGCCATTTCAGAGCCTGTGGACGAGACGTCAGCTAGAGCAGGTGCGAACATGAAAGAATTGCATACCATTTTCTTGTATGCTTTCTTAATTTCATCTTCGCCGGCGTCCCGAGAAACGCCCAGGAGCTTGTAGTAGTCGGCACCCATATGGTGATGTGTTTCGTCGTTATACTAGACGACTCAGAAGTCAATACTATATAGTGCTGCGGCTGTGAAAGCGTTAGATTCCGGAAAGTGAGCTCTCTGTCTCGATTTCCCCAGAACATCCCAGAACTGTCTGGAGTGTCCGAGTGACGTCAACTCCGCGAGAGAATGAAGCGCACACGTGGGAAGGTAAGTCCATGGACCCGACGACATGTCCACCAAACACTCAGGAAGCACAACAGCATATTCGTCGTCGACGCACCCAACTCAGAACGAGGGATTACTCGTACTATGTACTTGAAAACAACATTCGGCATAATTAAAATTGTAAGTGATCATTCAAGTATAGCCCGGAACTTATCCGAGTCAGACGACAATATCATGATTTAGTAGACCGCTCCCTTATAATGCTAAAGCCACTAAGGAAACTGTTGACTGACGCCCGTCGCTCCATGGCTGACCTCTTTATCTGCACTGTATCCGGACAATCAAGATTGACCTGGTCCAAGTTGGGAAAGAGGCCGCTGAGGATGAGAGCTACCTTTAGTGGGGTCCCGAGCGGTGAATTTCCGAGGACGAGGTGTTTGAGATACTTGTTGCAGCTTCCACCGCCAGGACTTTTGAGATCTATGCCGTCCAGATTGGTGGCATCAATGACAAGAACGAGCGAAGTTAGAATAGGGCAGAGCCGAAGTAATTCGATTAACCCATGTAATGTGGGCATTGTGGTGTTATTGATGGGATTATAGCAACTGATTTTGAGCACCTCGAGCTTGGGCCAGCCTCTCACTAGCTGGCAGAGTTCCTCGTCAGATATGGAAATGTCACAGCCCCTCTCGACGGACAGCCGAGTTAGATTGGGGCATGCCTGTAATGGCACGAAGACGCCCGGTTCTGCGCGTACCTTTCCAGAAATTCCAAGAAGGGTGAAATCTTCAAGTTTGTCGGCGTCGCATCTCTCTTGGAGGATGGTGAAGAACTGGGATAGAGTCGTAGATCCACTTGTGGATGGATGACTTGTGGATGGATGAGCAACTTGATTGAAGTCAATCTTGATTTCTTTGCTTTCCATGACCCGAAGTGAACTCAAGAAGTTCGAGGCGCGCTTGAACGAATCGGTAGAAAGGCCCAAAAAATTTAAATCATGAAAGCCGGGAAATTCTAAACACGACTTTCTCTCGCAAGCCAAAAATGTCCTTAAGTCCAAGGATAGTGACCGCAGAGCTCGTAGTCGCATAATGTGCTTAATGCCTTGGTTTCCTAGATCCCATACCAATAACGAGTGAAGATGGTGGAGCTGGGAAATAGGTTGTGCGACGAAGGGCGAGATTTTACGAAACGATTCGTCGGTTACAGGTTGAATTCTCAGAGCCATGTCCTGGAGATGAGGACACAAGGCCCCAACAGACGAAAGGACCGAGAGAAAGGCGGAAGAAGCTGAAGAAATTCGCACGTCTAGGACCGATAGAGAGGGTACCAAAGTCATGCGCAAAAACCCTACAGCACTGTGGGTTCCATCGGCAAACCATATTAATTTGCGAAGGTTCGGAAACAAAGATGCTGATGCTGAAGGATATGACAGCATTAGAGAACTGAGAGGCTCGATGATAACCGCCAAGCGGCGTGATTGTGTTGCAGTGATTGAGTGTACGCGGGACGTGTATTTGCAAAGAGTATCCCAAATCATGCCGTCAGGAGGTTTTTGTAATACCTAAGAAGTGAACTCAGTCTGAAGCCCACAAATTATACGAAATCTGAGCACCTACCAAACGTTCTCGATCAATACTAAACAGGTCATCTGGTAAACATTTGATAAGAGGCTCCGGGGACTGTAAATCCATCCAAAGAATATTGAGTGCTGGACGCTCAAACGCGCGGCATGTGGATGCAAGCGCAGGAAGTGACCCGAGTTGGATGTGTGAACAGACTGTATAGATTACTTCGAGATTTCCCAAGGCCGCGTGCATGATAGAGGTGATAGACAAGACCAAGATGAGTCTCCTTTCCGATTTTCACAGCCACAGTCTAAGCCCACTGCACAGCCTCAGAATTCCCGCTACGGACAGTAGACTTTTGCAAAGACTGACAAACTTATAGCAAGGCTGAGGACATCCGACACTGGCTAGTGCATACCGCAAAATTCGGGAACACACCGTACAACAGAACCTGTTGAATCAAGGTCATGAACAATCTGGAGGATCAAAGGAACGACGGTCCCAGTCACGAACACTGGAGCGACAAAATCAACTCAGTCGCATGATTTATCAGTTTATCTATAACTTATACACACTGGGAAGCAGCCCTGAAAATGACACTGCGAAGACAATAAAGTTCTTTTGAGCTTTGTTGAATCGGCCGTACACATTCAAGTCGTCAGCGACGTGCAGATCCTCTAATCCGGGCTCTTTTCTGAGGACATCTGAAGCAAGGCCAAAGCCATTTCCCTTCCTTCAGAATTCGCATTGCCTGGGACGAGAGCTCGTTGAGGGAAAATATGTTGATCCGTCCCGACGGTCTTCGTTTTGTCCTCCTGTGATCTGGCTTATAATAAAATGGCAAGACATCGGAATTTGTCCCGCTGTGTATAAAGTCCGGCCAGGTTGAAAAAAATTCCGACTCGAGGGCATAGAATTAGTGACGGAAGTCGAGTACGAGTAGGATCGCACTAGTAGTGATAAGTCATGGTGCAGGATTATTAGTAATCAACTCCTTAGAGTCTCATCTTCCAAGTAGCGGTCTTGTGTGAACCATGGCCTCAAATAAACAGCCTGAACGTGATAACGTGCACGTCGGCCTGTTCAGGCGACCATGGACTGGAGTATTTCCGTTCTCTTCATCTGCGCTAGCGTCTCTCCCCGAAAACACCCAAAGGCCCGTGCGCTACACGAGAGAAGATGATATTCCAGACGTGGACCACGACATTGATGGGCAAAGACCTACCATCAGAGATTACAATGCCATCAATTCTGTGCCGCCCCAGATACGTGTTCCCAAGAAAGTAGCGACGTCTCTGAAGATTGAGGGAAAGGTATGGTTCGCCAATGAAAGGAGTTAGCGTTTATCCTCTTCCTCTCCTGTTATTTGCTAACGCCAATTAAAGCATGGATATCCTGGTTGAATCTTGCTGTGCTATTGGGAACATTGGCGCTTGCCCTCTTCAATGCGTCCAAAGACGTGGTAGCCCGAAGATTCGCATATGCTTATGCCTTGATCAGCATTGGTGTTGTGGTGAATACCCGCAAGTCTGCTATTCGCAATAAACCGATGCTCATGCTGCGAAATTTAGGTCTACGGTTTTGTAATCTACCAGAATAGGATCACGATGATTCGCAAACGCGACCCTGGGCATTATGGTTAATCTGATGACTTCATAGTCGATCCCAGCTCACTGTCAATTTCTAGACCACATCGTTGGACCCGTCTTTCTCAGCGCGCTTCTGTTCTTTGCAGTCTTGGCCAATTTTGTAATTCGAGGTGAGCATCAACCAATCACACGTTCACTGTTCTTAACGACTCCCTTATTGCAGTGCGCGAGTTGTAAGTCTACTCCGATACTTCTGAGTTGCCGCCCACAACATTCTACAGACAATCAAAAGAGGTCCCTATTCCTGGTCTAGAATTTCTATACCGCAATGCCAGCGCGCTCGTTATGTCTGGCAGTGATTCATAGCTTCAATGTGCCAATGACATTTCAGTCTCTTCTGGCTGCCCACTCAATCCCATATCGAGATCGACTTGCTGGTACTAAAAAGAAACACTAAACCATCCAGTCATTCCAATGCCTTGTCATTGCTACATAAGCATGCTACTAGGCCTCGCGTAGATACACACGCCATTTTCTCCCAATGCTACATGCACCCGCTTTCTATTCCCTCAACCCCTGGTCCACACTCCAGATCCAGAATTTACAGTACAAGATTGCACGCAATTGAAACTTCCATCCAGCCACGAGCACGTGGTCAATTAAGGTTGCAAGGCGACACAACATGATCAGAAAGAGAATACAACAGAGAATCCACATCCGGGTACAAAAGCAGATATTACTTCAATGCCTTCTTCATTTTCTACATGGCAATGAAATCAGATTTCGTAATGATAGGCGATTCAAAGATTATGTGCGCACCTCTTCCATCTCCTCCAGATCGTCGGTCTCTATTCGGATAATCTTCTTGTTTAGTGTCTTTTCAATCTCCTCCATTTGTGACCAGGTTTGGCGGTCATGAACGAAGTTTATTGAGATACCCTTGCGTCCGAAGCGACCAGTGCGTCCTTGAGAAACAGGGTTGTTAGTAAGGCACGGAACGAATCTTCGAAACTCCCTACCAATACGGTGAATGTACGTCTCAACGTCGGGTTTTGCGTCACTAGAGTGTTGATTCCCCCGCTCATTCATCAGTGGCAGGTCGTAATTCACTACCATGTTAACCTGCATGATGTCGATGCCACGCGCGATGACATTCGTCGTGATAAGGACTTTGTCCCGTCCTTCACGAAAGTTGTCGATAATAGCGTCACGCTCTGCGGCGTCCTTGGCACCATGCAGTGATGCAACCTTATGACCCTCAGCTGACATGCGTTGTGATATTCTATCTGCTGTATGGCGATGCTAGGAAGAGCAGATGGAATGATTAGTGAAGTACGAGCAGGCGCGCGCCATCTTGCTAACCTGGCAGAAGATGATACTCTGGCCGATCGTCAAAAGCTGGTACAGGGACACGAGGATATCGTATTTGTGCTCTTCGTTTCTGCAATCCATATAAAATTGCCGTATGCCTTCCACAGAGAGTTCCTCCCTCTGAAGCTCGATCTTGTTCGCACTGGGAGCAAATTTACTAGCAAAATTGCGGACGTGATCGGGGAAGGTTGCCGAGAACAGGATGATTTGAACGCCTGCTCGGGGAAGGAGGCTTATATCGATTTTTTTTGGTGAATTGTAGCTCGAACGAAAGAAAAACGTACTCACTTCTTTACCCGCAGTGTCTGGTCACCAAGTCCATCCTGATCAAGCATGTTATCCGCTTCATCAAGAACGAACACCTTGACCTCAGATGTATCGATGACCTTTCTTCTTAAAAGATCTGTCATTGTTCCCGGAGTCCCGACGACAACGTGTGCAGTTATCCGTGATGCGCCCTTGGGAAGGTTATCCTTTATTGCGTACTCCGTCTGAACTGGAGTAAATTTGCCCATAGCAACGACAACAGACATAATCTGACGTGCAAGTTCTCGTGACGGAGCTAGACACAGTGCCTGCAGCCAGTATTAACGGAGAGCCGAAACGGTGCGCATCTAACTGACCTGTGTCTTGTTCTTAGAGAAATCTACACGACTCAGCATGGTAAGCACAAATGCGGCAGTCTTGCCTGTGCCAGATTGCGATTGTCCGATCATGTTCTGAGGACTTGAGGTAGTAATCAGTAAGATAGTTCCATGTTACACGAGATGGTGCACACACGGATTCGCGAGCAGCAACGGCAGAGCACGCTCTTGGATCTTCGACGGCTTCGAGAAACCAAGGTCATAGAGACCCTTCAATAAATCTTGATGGCTACGATCAATCGTTAAAGCTGCATGAAATATTAGGATACGACGACGCACAGTCCAAGCTCCTCGAATGTCTTGGCGCTAAATAAAGGGGAATTCGGATCGGCCTGCTGGTCTGCAAGTGTGACCTGAAAATGTAGTGAGTCATTTAACAATTTAGTGTTGCGGCTCCTAAACGTACGGTGACCTCGAACGTCGACGCAATCAAGTCGGTTCTAGCTAATAGCATAGCATCAGTTTCGTTGCGAGACAATTACGCGACCCCCACGCACAACTTGAAGGTGGAACAGGCTCAGCAGGCTGTTCCACTTCCTTCGTACCCTTGTGTTCATCCTGTGCAAGTGGGGCAGAAGCTGCAGAGTGTCAAGTTTATGGTACCTGGTAGTGATGCGTCACAAACCTTCCAGTTTTGGGGTATAAAAACCGTCTGCGTCTTTCTCCATGAGTGATGGTTGGAGCGAAAGATGTGACTGAAGGTTTGCGTCGTCCGATTACGGAAGGTAATCAAGCTTGTCAGATCTAACTTTACATAAGTCCATCTTGTCTCAGTCACTTGGTGGGTCTATCACCATGAAATACTTGTCGACTTCAATGAAATAATGCAGGGCCAGATCAAATGCCACTGCAGCAGAAATAAAATATGAACGCAAAACCGTTGTGGCCTCCCGGTCACGCACTCAAACTCCTCCAGAAAGTACAGAGGCACGAGTCTCCTATGGAACTCGTGTACACGTCCCATGAACGTTGGCCTTGCCCTCGACTGCCCATGCACCCGCAACGTAAACTTGACACCATTCGTATATCTATCTTAGACTCTTCTTTCAATCCGCCGACATGCGCCCATCTTGCTCTGGCAAACTCCCGACCTCCATGGTACACCATGAAGTCCGGCCTCGCAGGCTCGGTTTTGGCATCAGCAGCTGAGCTTGATTATGATGCAAGGCTGCTACTGCTATCCGTGCGGAACGCAGACAAAGCACTGAAATCCGGTGATGCAACATATGAGCAGCGTTTGGAGATGATGTACCTCTTATCAAAGGACATACCAGCATCCGCCTCGCAGCGCCCTGAGGATGAATCTGAGTCTGCGCATGCCAACGTCGCAATAGCCATCGTCGATGAACCCACTTTTGTCGGGAAAGCCGTAGTTCTTCGGCAGTTCCTGCATGCGTGGATTTCGGGCTTGTATCCTCCGGCGACTGCTCTGGACGGAATTGCAATATCACCCACCTCTGGCGAAATATCAATACCAGATCCACGCCTCGTATTTCTGCTAGGCTTTGATACTCTCGTCCGCCTGCTGTCTCCGAGATATTATGCATCTGAAGCTGCGATGATGAATGCTCTTCGTTTGTTTTTCTCACCTGCGGGAGATGATTGTTATGTGGTGTATGCTCGGCGAAAATTAGCAGAAGTGGAACATACGGTACAAGAGGAAGTAGAAGCGAAGACTTTATCCGCAGCAAAGGAATTTGTGGAGAGCGAGCGAGTCGCGTTGATCAGCATAGGCGCTGACAGCGTTGACGAGCAAACTAGTTCAAGCCAAGTGAGAACAAAGGTTGCACTCAAGGACGAGACATGGAAGAGACTTGTTACCCCATCTATCGCTAACTATATCATTCAGAACAGTCTGTACGTTTCTTGATGCTGCTACTAGCCTCGCATCTGTACACCCGTGAAAACAAAGAAATCTATTATGTTCCAGTCTATTCTATGTTACAACACCGGATATCAATTTCATTCATGCGTAAAGTATGGAATTATCGAAAACATGCCAATCATGAAGGTCCAAGGTGAACAATTTTCTATGATGAAGCTTGAGCGAAGGCGATAGCAACAGTCTGATGAGAGCACATGTCAGGTCATGATTTGGTGGTTTGGATTCACGACATACCTCAGAATGACTCAAGGACACCAACACATTAGTGATCCCCTTACCCTGTGCAGCAGCTTTTGCGTTGCCGTGAAGAGTTACAGTGGGAACGCCAGACTCGTTAGGCAGGATCTCGATGTCCTTCATCGCAGCGGCAGCGCCCTTTGACGACACACCCAGCGACTTGAACACTGCTTCCTTTCCTACCCATCGAGCTGCGAAGGAGGAAGGAGGTGACGGTTGGGCGCGGCAGTAGGCAATCTCAGCCTCAGTGAAGTTGCGTTCGACGAAACAAGGGTTAGACGACGGCACGGAGGAGATGAGTTCTTGATCGACACCGACTCCTGCTACAGATCCCTTTGACGCAAGAGCATCTGCAACAACCTTGGCGTTGGCAGTATCAAACGGAATGCTCTTATCAAGGCTAGCAGTATACGAGTAACTGCGAGTCTTCGGGTTGAAGGTAGCACGAGCCATCGGGTTCATGAGAACCGCCTGCTCCAACTCGGGACTGTACGGCGGGCCTTCCTTGATCTTGACAAGGGTGTTGGAGGTCATCATCTCGGTCATAACCTTGTATGCCTCTTGCGCACGGGACTGGTTGCGTATCTTGTATGACTCATAATCAGAGGTTTCAAGAGCACCGAAGAGATAACGGGGATGAACAACAACTGCGGTGCCCCCGACTTGACCGAAACCGAAAGATGACTAGTAACCACGGTATTAGCCCGTGATGAAGACGAATCAGTTGAACTCACCATGACACCAGCGCGGATACCGTCAGTATGAATAGGCCTGGATGGGAACATGAGGAAGTGATGAGCTTCGAATCGGGCATCGATGTTGCTTAAGGATGTCATGAGCAGGGAAAGCCAATCTGAAGTCGGAGTACTTACTCGCTGTTGCGGTTACCTGGGATAATACCAGTAATGACACTCTGCAACAAACCAGCCATCTGCCATGCCGCTGAACCACCCTTCGAGTGTCCAAGCAAGCTCTTCTGAGCAATGACAGGAACGGCATTGCCGTGGGTGCGTGACATGGACTCGAAGATGTTGTGCCAGATCTGCGTCTCGTTCTTCTCATTCGCGTCGGTACTCGTTCCGTGAATCGAGAGGACGCCAACGTCATCTGCTGTCAAGCCCCACACCGCGAGTGCACGGCGCATAGGAGCCACACGAGCATCAGCACCCTCTAGCATGCCATACGTAGCCAAGGCCTCCTTCTCTTGGCTGCGAGCTTCCTTCTCGATATCAGCAACACGGGATGAGAAGTATTCCTCGTCAACATCCCCGCCATCGGCCTCGAGAGCGTCCATCTCCTCCCGCAACTGAGCAAGCTCGTGATCGAGCCACTCGGAGATCTGCTTGCGTCTGAAGGCGATCTGGCGAGATCGGTAATCAAGACTGAGACTAGGAAGGGGATACTTCGATGGGAGTTCTCTTGCGACAGAAAGAGCACCGCGACCAGGAGCTGGGATAGATCGTCCAGCCTTGTCACTGTAGAACGGTGGTTAATTGTACGTCGTTCAGGTTTGATGTAAACTTACGTGGAAGTCGACGTGAATGCCAGAATACCACGGATAGGAGCACCAATTTCCAAAGCCGTCTTTGCAGTCATAATGATGTGTATACCAGTCCCTTGAGACTCCATGAACTATTACGCAAAGTTGACGAGTTAGATATATCTAGGGTATGGATCAGGGGACTTACGCCTGAGCGAGTGGTTGTAGCGGGACGAGACATCTCAGTGGGCTCACGTCCCATGGCGAACTCAGTCTCAGCGTTGCTCGTGGCCTTCATGTTGGCGAACTCGTAAGATCCTTCCTCGCTGATATCGTCGAATCCACCAGCAATCATGACCTTTGCCTTCCCAGATAACAGCGTATCTGAGGCGATCTCGAGAGATTGGAGTGCAGTCGCACTGAAATTTGAGACAACGTGAGGAACAACAAACCATGAATCCTTATGAACACTCACCAAGCGCCAACAGGAATCTTCACTGGGCCGCTAGAAGACATCAGAAGAAGGTTGATCCATCCAGCAGTAGTGTTGATGAAGCTGTGAAGATAGGTCAATTATGCATACTCGTCAAGGAAAATCGGGTAGACTGACGTCTCCTGCAAGATATCGTTCTGAACGTCTTTCTCTTCGCGGCGGTCTTTGAACATTTGCGCAAGACTTTCCGTGCCACCCATGCCACTGCCGACGCACGTGCCAACCTCAGAGGGGTGGAAGTACTTGTATAGTTCGTAGGGATCAGTGATTCCAGACATGTTCAAAGCCTCAGCAGTGCAAACGAGGGCCCAGAGAGTGGCGCGATCTGTTTGAGCGATGATATCTGGTGGAATACCGTAGCGGCCAGCATCCCATCCGGTGGGAATTTGACCAGCAACGAGGCGGCTGAACTTGAACGCCTTGGGGACAAATACGCGCGCACCCTTCTTTAATTTGACGAACCACTGGTCACCTTCTCCGGTCCAGATATCGCATTTGTCGCCATGCTCGTACTTGAATTTTTCGGCCTCAGATTGCGCAACTTCGATTGCTTCCAAGTCATGAATAAGCTCGATCTCTTGATTAAAGACCTTCTTCTTGGGATCATAGCCACGGAATTGCTCAGGCTCTGTGAGGAGATTCATAACTGACCAATAAAGGTTGGGACGCGACTCACCAATCAACCGCACACCAGCGTGACTCAGAATCTCCTTCTCATAGCGACTTCTGACGTCCTTGTCGTCGACAGGCTCGCCAGTCTTAGAATCAACCCAGCCAACGTATAGTGAACCGTCCTTGAGACGCCCATCAAAGTGCTTGATGTGACCCATGAGCCAGGCCATCTCAATACAGCCCTCAATCGTAAACTCTCCTCGTGCTTCCATTTCCCAACGAGTACGTGAACTACCCCAAGGACCGACCTCGGCGAATCCAGTGATAACGACAACCTTCTCCAGATCGATGATGCCACGGAGTTTTTCGAGATCATGGAGGGATGAAGTAGGTTCCAGGGCAGGGAATTCAAATTTGAAATTTGCTCGCGGGACCACATTGACGGTTTGCAGGACACGCTCACCCTCCGCTCCATTGATAACCTTGAAATCAAGAGCATTGTCGCGAGCAATAGCGCGACGAAGTTCGCTCTTCTTGTTCAAATTCATGCGAATGCGGCTTGTGATATCAGCGAGGTCAGGGAGACGATCCATGCCACCATTGAGATCAGCCCAAATAGGCTCAACCTGGGTAATGCTGAAGAGCAGTGGGTGCATCAAGCCCAGGATATTGAACGCCATCTCCTTCGCCGAGAAGGTACGGACACCGTGACTCTCAACCTCGTCTGCGACAATGTTGGTAGCATCCATGAGACCTGTACCACGGGTCCATCTATGTGGCATAAGCCACCGAACAACAGGGGAAAATTGCGACGATACTCACCCGATAACAGCACCAGCCAAGCACAAATACTCGCCCCAACTCTCCGAGTTCCAGCGGTTGAACAAAGTCTCCAGGGATATCTTAGACTCCGAATAGAGACCGTCGTTGCCGAAAAGACCGTGATTAGGAGACAAAGGAAGAATGACCTGCGTTGGTCTGGTGACGAAGTGACGAGAGGCCTTCTTGTTCTTGACTGCACCGAGGATGCGCAGCAAGTTCACCAACATGATGCGGTGGGCAAGCTCAGACTTGTCATCCAGGCCGTCGATTTCACGGCCATTCTCAGGCACTGCGGCGAAGGGAAGTATGTAGTCGAGATCAAGACCGAGCGTGGCATAGATATAGTCAACGAGTGCTTCAACATCCTGCTTCGAACCTTGGTTGAAGGGAACAACAGTGAGAGCCGATCCTCGAGCACCAAAGCTCTGGTAGATAGATTGGTAGTACTCCACGGTCGCTCGGTTGTAGCGGGAGGTAGTGATAACAACATGCGCACCGCCCGACAGAAGACCCTTCATGATTTCTACACCAATGGATCCCTTGCCGACACCAGTGAGAAGAGCATTCTTGTCCTTGAAAGTAGTGCCCGAGGTTGCAATCTCGTGAAGAATGTCGAGGTACACGCCAGTCAAGTTGCTGGAGTACTCCCAGTTGCTGCCCACCTTGCGTTTGAGATGGAGAAGGGGGACCTTGTCTGCGGACACGGTGGTGGCGGCGGAGATCTGCGGACGAAGGAATTGAGAAGAAGAGCGACGACTGCGAGTGCGTGTGCGGGTTTGTTCGGGACCCTTTCTGAGGGAACGAACGACTCCCTCGTACAACGCTTTGATGCGGTTCTTCTGGTCTTGACTGATGCCGGGTTGGGATCTGACTACGGTCCACAGCTTCAAAACATCGTCTTGCACCTTCTGGATGTTCACGGTGGAGATGGTGTCTCCGCTGGCCATCTCCTCGACATAAGCTTCTAACTTGCGAACATTCTCCCGGACGACTTCGGAGTAGACAATATCACCTTTCTCCGTGACTTCAGTATGAGGAGCAGTGGGGAATGTCACTAGTTTGAAAACGTGATTAACGGTAACGAACACAAATCAGTCTGCGTGCTTACCATCTTTGTACACCGGAGGGTGATCGATCACTTCCTTCGTGTTGTCGATGAGCTGTTGGCCAAACTGCTTGGCAAGAACATAGGTGTCACCCTTGCTAGCGTCGCAACGGTCAATATTGTACTGCATATAAGTGAGAAGTTCGGGATCGGCGCGGTTGAGTAGAGCGATGCAGCGGGCAGTAAGCTCGCGGTCGACGGTGGTGAGGCGGCCATGGATGATGTCGTAGTACATCAGAAGAGCATCTTGTCGTACCCAGTTCCATGAAGAGTCGAAGTGGCGGGCCTTAAGCGGGTCGAAAGCAGGTTGAATACCGTCAATGTATGCGTCGCCATGCTCCTTCGTAATGGCATCCAAGCGAGCTTGCAATTGAACAGAGTTGGCTTTCTCCTTGTCAAACGCAATCTCCCCAGCACGAGAGTCCTTGTTCAGATAACGCATATAAAGCTCAACGTGCTGAGCGGCAAACTGCTCCTGCTCGGCACGGAACTTCAGGAACTCCTCGCTGTTGATGGTCGCACCACCTCCGGAACTACCGCCGGCACCTCCAGCACCTCCGCTGGAGAGAGAGATCCCAGAACGCTGAGCGTAAATGGCGACAACAGTATCAAGCCATGCCTTGCCCTCAGCCTCCGAAGAGAGACGTTTGGCAGGCTCCATCGTGGTTCCCAGCAGAAGGACGCCGTCAGCGCGTGAAGATCCCAGTCCCCAAGTCTTTGCTAAGTGCGTCTTGATGGCAGACGAGTTGAAGCCACCAGGCATCTTGCCACCGATCATGCGGGACACCAAGCCCGAAGTGTACTTGCCGAGAGCACCGGAGTGACCGACGCTGAGAGCAGAACCGAGCTCTTCCAAAGGCAGCTCTTCACCCTTCTCAGGCGCAGATGAAAATTCAAGTTGCAAGTCACCGAGAATCTCGTTCTGAAGAGTCGACTTGCCGCCGACGAGATCTTTAATGGTCTTGCTCGCAGGAATCTCCTCAATCTTCTTCTTGAGCTTCTGTGCAATGACGGACATGAGGATATCATTGGCCTTGATGGGGGCATCCTCAACGGAGGCAGCAGGACCAGCCGAAGGTGAAGCTGCGACAGGCGTGGGTGCAGCGACAGGAGTTACGGGGGCAGACGTTGACTCTGCATGAACTTCAGCAGCAGCAGGAGTTGCGGCAACTTCATCTTCGAACTGGTAGTAGATCTCGCGGACATTCTTGGCGTGGCAAAGGATGATTCTCTTGCGACTCACGGCGTCATCTTGCGCCTCATACTTGGCCTTGAGAGTGCGGGTGGCCATGCCAGTAAGCGTAGGCGAAGGACCAAGCTCGATGAAGCGTTCGAAGTGATACTGAGTGAACAACAAGTCCTGGGTTTCAATCCATCGGACAGGAGATGCGAACTGGTATGAGAGGAGTTCAACGAGGATGGTGTATGCAAGCTTCTGACGCTGCTCAGGGGATGTCCAGTCGTCCTGGTCCCACTTCTTGAGAACCTTGTCGAGACGGGGCGAAGACGTCTGATCATAGATGAGCTGCGCGTACTCACGCGTGATGTCGAATGGCTTGGCGACCAAGTTCGGGATGTATTTTCCGATAAGCATGTCAGGGTTAAGAAGCGACGGGTTGATCTTCTTCGAGAGGTCTGGAGAAAGTGATTAGCTGGGTTGGCCTAATGTATGTTCATGACTTACATGCACGGAAAGGCATGACACCGGCCCAGAGGTAACGAGAGTGGAAGGGCACATCAATACCAGGCAGAGGAATGGTTGCAAAGCCACGCTCAAGCTTGATGTAGCCCTCTGCTCGCTGCTGCTCCTTGGCGCGCTCGAAGCACTCCATCACGATGTCCCCAAGCATTTCCTTCACCTTTTCGACAGTGAATTGCTCAGTCAGCTATAGATACTAACGGTGAGCTGCGATCACCCCGATAGGATGAAATACAAACCTTGTGAATGTCGATCTTCTGGACCTTCAGGTAGTTCAAGACGTTAGTCATCGTCTGAAGAGCAAGGAGCTCTCCAGCGCAAACATATTGTTGACCCTGTGCAAAATAGACGTTAGCGACGAGAAAGAACTCAAAATGAGAGAGCACTGACCTCGACGTTGTAGTTGACGATCTCGAGCAACGTGCTCGTACGAGTGGAGATGGTGTCGACAACCTCACGAAGTGCAGCATCGGTAAAAGTCTTCGAGATACGACTAGGGTTGACAGCACACATAGCATAGTTGGAGCGATTATGAGCATCACGCTCGACGGCCCGCTGCATCGTGATACCGCGGTAGAAAACGACATCGACAAGAGCGGATATATGGAGGACATCAGCCATGGAAGCGAGAGCAGAGTATTCACCAAGCGAGTGTCCAGCAAACGCGCAGTCCTTCTGGACGAAGCCCTTGGCGCGCATATCTTCGAATGCAGCTTTCTCGGTCACGACGAGAGCGATCTGTGCAAATTGAGTAGCAAAAAGGAGACCATTGGGATGGCTGAAAGTGTATTTCGGTGTACGAATGTCAATGTCGGCGAAGAGGGGATGAGTCTTAACAACGCCATCCTTGTCCATAGTGTCGTAGGTCATGTCCATGTACCTCTGACGGATTGCCTGACCCTTTATACCACCAAAGTGGATGGTCTTCTCCTTCGGGTTGTCCTTGACGATTTCAACGATGGAAAAGCCATACACGGCGAGCAAGTGCGCATCAGCTCCTTCCCAGACCGCGCGAGCAGCGGAGGAGCTATTGTACAAATCCATTCCCATGCCGGGCTCCTGTGAGCCCTGACCGGTGAAGACATAGACGGTGGTAGCCTGCGCAACCTCTGCAGTTCCCTCGAGGACCTTCTCTTCGCGCTGGTTCGACGTTTCAACCTTAACGACCATGTTGCCGTCGCGCATGCCAACGTGGCGGATGTTGACCTTCAGTTCATCGCCAGGCAAGATCATGCCGACGAAGGAGACATCATATCTAGAAGAAGTCAGTTCGCTGATCACGTAGCCTGGAGACTTCACTTACGCAACGACACGGTCAGGATTGCCTTCCGCGACAATGTTTTCGACGTAACGGCGCGTAGCAGCGCTCGACCACATGCCGTGGGTGATGGTACCAGGGAGCGATGCGTAGTCTGCGAAATAAGGATTGATATGGATGGGATTGAAATCGCCCGAGACCTTCGAGTATGGTTCGTTTGCAAGAGGAGAATTGAACGTGGTAGAGATATTGCTGGACATCGTATACCCCTCATTGGTGAGTTGAGTGAGACGGCCTTCCTGAGTGCCACGACGCTCGAGGTGAGCAACGACAGGGTTTCCGTGGCATCCCTCCTGCTCGAACTCCACTGACGCGACTTTCTTCAAGCGCTTGAGCTGATCGCGCATGAACACGTCACCAGAGACTGTGACATCCCTGTAAGTGGTCTTGTCCTTGAACGTGACCTGCGATCGCACTCGGAAAACGAGGGTCATGCCAGCCTTGAGAGGCGTCGACTGGTCTTCCCAGCTCAACCACTCCTTAGACTGCATGACACCGACATCGGCATCATTGGTGATCTCCACGACGTAGTCAGGCTCGTTGATAGTCTCAAAAGTATCCTCGAAGTCGATAAAACGGCCGCGGTAAAGGAACGACGAAACGACCTCGATGACGGGCTTTCCGTCACGGAAGACATGTCCCTTGACCTTCACGACCTTACCAGCATCCGTGTTCTTGACCGACGAAATGCGTGCGTCAGCAATGCAGACATCACCGGCAACCAAGGGCGTTGCGCCAGGAATGAGGCGGAAGCCATTCGAGAGGTGGACCAACTTCAGCAGATCCCCATCAATAGACACAGGGAAGATCGCCTTCATAATCGCCTAAATCATCGCCCCAATAAGTCCAAGACCCGAAAGCATACAGCCTCAAACGACATACCTGCCACCCAGTTACAATCGCAAAATCCATCGGAGCCTTGACAATCTCCGTACGCGCCGTTTTGAACGCCTCATTCTGGTTACCAACAACACCACAGAACATCCCCACATCCTCAGCAGAAATCGTGACCTCAGGGCCTATGAACGTCTCATGAATATCAATCTCAGGCATTTCTTCGTTGTCACCGAACCACAACTTCCAGTAGAACTCCTTGATGCGACGGTTGCGGCCGACTGCGACCTCGTGGATGGGTACCGCGCCTGTGGATGGTACGTATTTGAATTGCAGCGCGAGAGGAACAGATACGTCGCGCCTGTCCTCGTAGAAAGTGACGTCGATAAGCTTGGAAGATCCAGTGTAGTGGATCTCAACAGCCTTGAAATCAGGCTTGTGCGTGCCATGCGAGCGACCAGCACCGTAGAAGGTCAGAGATGTTGGCGAGCCTTTCTCCATGCCAATGACCACCTTCTGCCCACGTCTCGGCGCAAGCGCACGTTGGAGCGGGTTGTCGATGTACGCAGTGCCCTGAACGATCGTGTCGGATGTCAACAACGCCTTGAGCCAGCTCAGCTCTGAGCCAGACAGCGCATGCAACCATTCTTTCGTGTCCGGGATCACATCACCGACAGTATACGTCACGCTCTTCGCGGTTTCTTCATAAGCAACGCCATCGGGAGTCTCGGCCTCCTCTGGGACAGGAGCAAGGTAGTCAATAGTTGGCACCTTAGAAACATCCCCGCCGTAGGAACGCTCAAGGAGTTTCTTTACGAGGCCGGAAGTGATGTTGCCAAGAAGGTCCTTGATTGGTTCGTCCTTGACTGTGGAGTACTTGACGGCAACGGGACCTTGAAGAATGCACACGCGTTGCGGGTCCTGGTCAAACACCGCTTCGATGTCCTCTGCGGCCCAAAGCGAATCCTGTATTCATCCATGAGGTTAGTGAACGATCTCAGCAACAGAGCATTGATCGATACAAACCTTCTTGAACCACACCTCGAAGCTACTGTCCAAAATCGGAATGAAAGGCGCTGGCTTCTGACCTGCGCGCTGAGAGATGGTGAGGAAGTATGCGCGGTCCTCAGCAGCAAGCAACTGAGTCTTCGAAGCAGGATACTTGTTAAAGAACGACTCCACGAACTTGCTGGGATCGTCCAGCTCTGTGAAGCTCTGCAGCACACTGGGCTTCAACCCTCCATTGACACCTGCAAACCTCTCCTCCACGCGCCTCAACCAATCGCCCGTCAAGTTCCTCAAGCTCAAGTCGATCCACCGACTCTGATGCGAGACGTACATCAGACGGACCATGCGTAGAGCGACTTCTTCATATGTCATGTCGCCCAAATCGAGGGCAACGGTCCCATCCTTCTTCCAACCGAACCATGGCTTCGCAAAGTCTGCATTCAACTTGCCGATGATCTCCGCTTTGCGCTCAGCAAGCCAAGGGCCGCGCTTCTCCTTCGGTAGCTTGAAGACGGTGTCATCAAACTCCTTCCAGAGCTTCACAGCGCGCGTGGCGACCTTGTGGATAGGCTCGCCCAGCTCTGAGCGCACCGTCAAGATCCCGCCGGTAGGCTTCGCGTACGTGCTCTCCCACTGCTTGTCGTTCACACCAGGTGCTCCAACGATGAGATCTTTCACAGTGGAGCTCGTGTGCGCCTCCTTGGCTACCATCACGCGCGACGCGAATAGGAAACCGTCGAATGGCATGAGCTGCTGGCCGTAGAGGTCCTTTGACCATTCACCAGTGAGGTATGGCCACACATCATCAGCACCTCCGAACCCGGAACCACCGACAAGAATCAAGTTCTCCTGCGCACGCATGGCGCTGTATGTTTTCAGCACAGGCATATGGAAGTCTTCGTAGGAGTGGTGACCACCGGCACGACCACCCGTCCATTGAAGAATGATAGGGAAATCAGGGTTGGACTTCGCGATGTTGACGACCTGCCTGATGCCATCCACCGAGCCTGGTTTGAACGAAACGTGTCGGATGCCAGCCTTCCTCAATCCATCAATGATCTCTGCTGCCTTCTCGGTGCTGGGAATGCCAGCAGCAACACAGAAACCTTCGACAGGCAAGCCCTCACGGCGCATGTCCTGCCACAAGGGGAACTGGAAGCCGAATTGACGGGGGTTGATGTAGAGGGCGTTGAGCGTGAGACCGACGCCTGTAGGAATTTGTGCTTGAATCTCGGCGACTTTTGCACGCAGCGCTGCAGGGTTGTAGTGACCTCCACCTGCCAGCTCGATGTGGTACCCTGCAGAGAGGACCGCAGAGACGAAGCCCGCTTTCACGGTTGTTGGTGTCATACCAGCAACCATGATCGGAGGCTTCCCAAGCAGACGCGAGAAAGGCGTGTCAAGGTGGACGGTACCGTCACTGTCATGTTATATCAGAATGTAGAATGAAAAGTCGCCGTCCTTGTTTGACGCACCTTGTCTTCACAAGTTTTGGCGCGTATTTCTTGCTCCACCACTCCTCGTACTTGACTTCTTCGATATCAAAGAGTTCCGCCTCACCGCGGCCTTTGTCACCTAGCGTGATAACGCGCACGCCACGACCTTCAAGATTACGGGCTGTGAGAGGCCCAATGCCATTCAGGCCACCGGGACCAAAGTCGATGACGTGCGTCGCGGTCTCAGGGAAACCAGTTGCAAGCGTCCAGTGAATGGGGGACGTAAAGATCTGGTCGCATAACGAACGCGTGATAGATGTCTCCGAAGTACGCATATCAGAGCCTACAACCATCAAATCAGCCAGAAACGCGTTTGGAGTGACTATATGCGTACCATCTTCGGTGTTGAATACTGGAATGCCTAATTCTTCCTTGGTCCAAAGCTCCTCGCCTTCAAGATCCTCATCGCACAACTTCTCGGCAGCGCCCTTCAAATGCGCGCTGTGGTACGGGGCATTCACCACCAAAAATCGGACACCGAACGCGGGTTTGCGCTGCGAAAACGGAATCTTGCTCTGGTCAAGCCCAGAAGGTGCACGTACCTTCCTCAAGTTCGTAACAAGCCCACACAGGGAACGAGGAGGACCAGTCACGACAAAGTTTCTAGGACCATTGAACAGGGAGACAGCGATCTGCGCATTGGCAGGTAGATGATCGTTCGTAGCGTCGAGATGGGGCTGCAGCACAGCAAGGGACAGGTTCGTGATCGAAAGCATGGGGGTGGGGTCACCCTCGCCTCCATCGATGCAGTCTTGAACGATGCTTGGTTCTAGGGCAAGCACGGGGAAGGCTTCCTGCCCGCGCATACCACAAAAGAAGAGCCATCGGAGGGCTTTCTTGGCGTTGTTATCAAATGATTCGAAGGATGTAGACGCAGAAATGGCGATGGCAGAAACAACGCCCTGCGAATGGCCAGTTGCACCGGCGAAATGATCGCGCAGCTCACCGGGAGTGAATCCGGAGACGCGACAGATGACATGGTACTGCACTAGCTGGGTGAGACCGATCAAGGGAAGCGAGACTGGGATAGAGGCGAGATATTCAACAGGGGGACGAGGAGACGTGCCCGCGAGCCATGCCGCGACGTTCATGCCGTAATTGTAAAAGCTACAACCCTGACGGGATGCAACGAGGGGAAGGAGAATATCATTGGTGATGGACGTAATTATGGGAGAAATGTAAGGCTTGTAAATGTCGTACAGCGACTGAAGCTCGTCAAAGTAGACCTCGTTAGTCCCTTGACCACCAAAAAGCGCATATATTGATGTTTCGTTGTCATCAACAGCTGTGAGGAGGGCGGAAGCAGGGGGACCGGGAATATCTGCAACATTATGGTTCTCTAGGGTAGCATGTGCAGCAAAGTAAGCTGCAAGGATTCCAGTGCGGACCTCGGTATCGAATGGGTTTACAAAAGAGAAGAGGTCGGTATCGGTAAGATATGAGGAGACGAAATGTGTGAACACGCTAGTGAGCAAAGAGGTGCGTGCCTTTGTGCAGTCTGATGCATCGGAAGTCCTCTGTGCAATGAAAGCGAGGAAACGTGCAAAGAGATCTACGTAGGCCTGTAATGGGCGTTCCGGGTCAGCGACGGTGTCTACGACATCGACGCGTTGTTGTGACAAGATGAAGTCGTCTCTAAGGATTTCAGCAGCGATCCACTCGTCTATTTGGGTAGAAACGGGAATGGAGACCTGAAAAAGCCAGTTTGAACAAGGGATAGATGAAACAGAAAAATGACGCGTACTCTAACATTTGCAATGGATATTACTAGTGGACGGGTAGCAAATTGGTTTTCGTGAACGGCGTCGCCGTTCTGGACAGACATTTTGGAGAGAGATGGACGTCGGGAACGACGTGCGGAAGGGGAGTGAAAGAAAGAGGATAGGGTTCAGAGTTTACTTTATATGCCTCGTACTCCCCAGTCTATTTGGATTATCCCAATTTTTTTGGTTTCAGGCGCAACTCCCCCAAAAACTGCATGCAAGTCACGTGATTACATAATATTTTAGCGGTTAACGTTAACCAACCACGTTAGACCAACATCTCCTACATCGATATGGACCTCCAGTCTTGGCCTGACCAGGTTCCTCACGACAAGCACATCGGCTTTCCCATTCAGAGCTGTCGGTGACTCCGGCAGTGACAGAAATCTGCTCACCGCTAGCCAGAGAAGACACGTAATCAGATTAGCCCCTGTCTCTTGTCAGTACCCTCGCACCCACGCAACGGAAAATGAGACATGCATCGAGGCAAATGCAAAACACGCGTTGGTTAAATTCAACTCTGTATCAACATGTGTTGTTTTACATGATGCCCCTTTCCATCAGCACACATCAATCGATTAGGTCGCACTCAAGTTCTAAACCCGGTGCGTTCAAGCAGCCCACGCACGTCGTTACTTACTTCGCGCTGGTCTGTCTGCATCAACATGATGTCTTCCCCCATTGATCATTCTTCTTCTCCACCAATACCCCACGATCACAGGCGGCACTACCCGTCGTTCCTCGTGTCTGATTTAATTTAAAGGTCGTTCCAACCCGTTTCAAATAACAGATTCAAATGCATTGTAATGTTTTATGCGGATGTTTTTTTGTTGATCCCCGCAGCGCCGCCATACTTGTATTGGTTGAGTTTCATCTGTAGGTGTCACTTGTCTGTCAAGTACTCCTCCGATCTTCATATCTCCTTGCTTGATCACACACAAGAGCCTCAAACACCAAGAACAAAGTCAAGTTCCACATGGCGATCTACCGGTTCACGGCAAAAATGGACATTCAGAGGATTGAACTCTGGACCTTATACATGCTAGTATGCAAAGCATACGCGCTACCACTGCGCTAAATGCCCATCGATAAGCGCCGAAGGCCGTGCGGACATGGCCGATTAAGGAAGATTGGAAGCAGGTGCCTTCTCAAAGATCATCAATCATTTGATGCCCATCACCTTCGACTGTACAGCTGGTTCGTCAACGCGTCAGACTTAACCAGTTCAAAGTCATGTCCAACGCTGCATAATGATGAACGTCACAATATCATTAGGAAATCACCGCTCAAAAAACAGACTAGTCAACGGTTCGACCACAGAAGGGCCAAGGCTGGCATGGAAATTCACATCAACCATGTGCATGAACTAACTACTAAGCCGTTGCTACGGGTATCAAATACATCGTCAAAAACGTCTGTCAATCAAAACTATGTGACAAAATCGCAGATAAAGATGCAACATAATATAGTCCTTTCGAAGTGAACGTTCAATAAAGATCACCCGCCTATCCACCGCTGCATGCAGAAAAAAAACACAGGATGGATAGAGGGCTAGCTGCGAAGAGAATGTCATGGCTGTGATCTATATTGACTATGGAGTCCGCGTAGGGTATGTGTCCAAGCGAGAAGGAATCGTTTATGGCTAGCATGTGGGGATCGTGATGTTTTTCAGGTTTTTGCTATCAATAGACGTTAGCACCGCACAAAGGTAACGTGGAGTGAGTAAATTTACTTGGAGTCGAACAAGCCCCAGTATCCCTAGCGAGCAAGGGTTAGATCACCATGACGAAACCAAATAAATCTGAACGTTACCTCAACACCACCATACGTTGTGTTCTGCAAGGCAAAGTCAGACCCCGCTCCTGGACATTGCGAGTGCAAGCTTACCTTCCAAGGCTCGTCACTGAACTATTGTCGCACATTGCAGTGAGTACAATTTAAACATTGGTAGACCGAATACGCACCTCAAAGAAGAAGTATCCAGTTCCGTTTTTGGTAGCTATTGACGCAACGTTGAGCTATTCTTGTCCTTGCTCCATGTGAGAAGAAGGGCATACCATTACATGCGAAATCATTTATAAATATCTGCAAGTATGAAATTAGTAATCGTTGTGTCATAGCGAAAATGAATCGCACCTGCAAGTTGCCCACCGAAGCGAGCGAAGGTCCATCATTCGGGTTGGAATTGTAAGAGGAAGTGCCCTATAGTACAGGTCAAATGAGTCAGGGATGCAAAAGAAAAAGAACAGACAGTTGGCCAGCCAGTCTCAGCAATGAACATCTTCGGTTTGTTCGGAAGAGATTGAGCAAGAGCGACGTTTGTGGTGTTAAAAAAGTCGGCGGTCCAAGCGGCAGCGTTATCAATCGATTGATTGGCAAACCATGGGTGGACGTTCGACATCTGTACGACATAAGTAGGCGCCAAACATACATAAAGAGGAATACCAACCCCATAGTCAACGGCAGAGAGAACTTGGTTGTTGAAATAACTTCCGGCATCAGCATTACCGACTAGGATGTTGCTCAGACCCATCGAGGACAGCATTGAACGAGTATCGCTGATCCAGGGTATCAGCATCGCCGCGGCTGTGACAAAACAATTGGACATTCATTTCAGCAGGAAAGAAACTATGAACTCACCTGCCTGTCCTGCAGAGCCATTGGGGTCCGTCTGCCCTTGCATTGTGATATAACTGAGAGTAGGTTTAGCCAACAGTTTGAACTTCAGAAACGAGTGCTAACTCAAGGATGAATTCATTGCCAACTGTAATACCGAGCACGTTGGCTCCACCGTATTGCTGAAGAGCAGTCTGAATTTCGCCTTTCTGGCGTGTGTACGCAGCCCCGTTATCGTCGACAGCGGGGTAGTTGCCGAGGTAGACAGACATATTAACCTTGGTAGCCTGAATGGCGGCAAGCTGCAAACAAGTGTAGACAGACACATCAAAGATAGTCCACATGATAGCTTACGACGAGGGAGGACTGATTGCAGTCAGCGCCATAAAGACGGATAGTCTGGCAATTAGAGAATGAGTACATGGTATATAAGACACCATCGAAACACCCACCGTTGTGAGCTGAGATAACAGCTATAGATCGTGTAAGAGAGCAAGCGCTCAGAAAGATCCCTCGAAAGACCTACCTGGATATCCTCAATGACCTCCGCTGCGGTACATTAGACACGTTCCAACCAAGATGATACGTTTTTACACACTTAGACTATTCCCACAACTGGGGAGCTGCGAGCCCAGTGGCGTGTATGCGATGCCGTAGAACGAATTGACCAAAGCAGTGTTTTTCGGGAAGTTGCTAGGATCGTTGGGGTTCGTCCCAGCTGGAGCGTTGGCGCTCGAACTCGAACTCGAACTCGAGCTGTTATTCGAGCTCTTTTTCGTGAGTGTGACGCCAAGTGCGACACCAACAGCTATCAGTATGAGAAGGGTGATTGCCGAGCCAATGACCTTTCCAGCAGGACGTTGTTAAGTGGTCGAGTACCACAAAGATTGAGAGTGAAACTCACGATCCGTCTTGACCGTTTGCTCGCCCTCTGCGACTGCTCCAGCCAGTCGCTGTTGCGGCCCTCGATGTTCTGGTAGGTAGGTTGTGGGACGGGCATGTAGGGCACAGCTGAGATGGGCTGGCCTGTAAGTGGATGATGTGATGAATTCCTGAGCGTTGGCTCCGATGAGAGATCGTGCGATGAGTCGAAGGGCGAATGAGCGTGTGTGGCCTGCGCAGCAGAAAATTAGTTCAGAGAAAAGTGTACGTAGGTGCAAGCGAGAAGAGACTGAAGTGGAAATAATCGAACCAGCAGAACTCCAAGCGAACTCGGGTTTCAGACTGGACACTCCGCATTATATATATGTGAATTCCAACAATATATGAATGGTAACGGGTTCTTACCACACCTGATGATGGATCATTGTAGTCTTGAAGGTTTGGGCTGTAGCTCGTCGGGGTGTCCCTGTAGGGCGCTACCTGTTGCATCGGGCTCGAGTACCCACCTTGTTGCATTTTTGCAAGGCAACTAGTATAACAGAAGAGAGGAACGTTGGAACTGAAACTGACAGCTAGTCAATCCTTTCCCTGACTTCTTTAATTTCCTGTGCCTCGTGAGGCCCGCAAGCAACACGCCCCGTCAAAAGGCCATCAAGAATTCCCTTTTCTTGTTCGACCCTCACCCAGGCTTGATGGCTACGGGGGCTCTGCTATTCTGGTGTAAATCTTTCCTTAGTCAGGTAGATAAAATTAGATGCTGCGGAACTGACATGGCCCTGGCCCACGGCATGAAAACAAGTGTCCTGGTTGTTATCTCCCAAAGTAAGTACTACAACAGCCCTAAAGTGTACATAGAAAACTCAAATATTAATGCAATCGTCCAGACCGGCAAAAAGGAGAAAAAAAACAAAGGGGCGATCGGGAACTCGGCACAATAACGCCGTGCCCGCCCCGAGGTATATCAATATCACCACCTTCCAGATGACACCACTTCTACCAATTTCACCCACCCGCATGCCCCCCAGGTGCAGTTAGGTGTTGCGGCTGAGCTGACGTCCGTTTCTGTTTTCTGAGCACCCTAGCGCGCTGTTTCTCGTCGTCCGTGCTTCCTCGCTTGGAGGGCAGCGTCCGACTTCGGCTCACTCCTACTGTTGCAGGACCTGAAGCTTGGCTTACGGGGCGTGATGTTGGTGTCTCCAAGACAGGCGACAATTGTCCACTATCAACATCTTCTGTTTTGTCGAGCGAATCTGAGAGAAAAAGATGTGGCACAATCACAAAAGGGTGCCCTCAGACTTCAGTGACGGTCCATTTGATGCGCGGCCCCCAGGAATGACCCACCAGTATGTTCTAGCGTTGTACGGCGCCGGTAAATGCGCCGTCTGTCACGGCCGACAAGCTTCCAGCCTCCAGTGATTGACGTGTGCTCATCATCTGAACTAGGCACAACGAGAAGATCCGAGTCTTCCTCACTCGGTACCTGTGTGTGCGCGTGGTGTGGCCGTGGCGGGGGCTTCCATGAGGAGCTCGGCTCCGATCGTGGTGGCGGTGGTATGTCGAGTAAGAACCAATCCTGTTGCGCAATGAGGAATTCGAGAACACGTTGGCTCAGCGCATGCTCCCCAGGGGACATTTCATGGTTAGGATGGGATATAAGACCGGGCCGAAAAATTACCGCGAGATCTGCGCGGGAGAAGGGTGAGGATAAAGTCAAATCGCAGAGGGGCTTGGCGTACTTGTGGCTGTCATAAGATTCTTATCTGATTTTCGTGCAAATACTGATAATAGATCCAATACGTAGAGAAGAAGGTATTGGTTTGCGCGGGGCATACGTTGAATTAGACGCTTGTACGTTGCAATCACTTCATCATGGTTGAATGGTTTCTTTCCTGCACAGGCTCTAGTTCAGCTTGTACTTCAGGCTTACGGAACTCCTTACCCAAAACGTCCCGAAACTGATTGAGAAGAAGTCAGCCCCAATCAACAAAGGAAGTAGTATACACCCACATCGTGATACATATCATGTGGTATTACAGGTTCCTGAGCGGGGCATGAGTACGCACAGCATGGAGCGTGGAGCGCCACTAACAGGCATCTGAGTTAAATATCTACGAAAGACGCTTGCGACGTCATGTGTTGTAAAGTGTTCATTTTTCCAGTCCAGCGATTTTCCGTACTGATGGCGAAAATAGTACATCAATTCGACCTCATAGTGCTATATAAGAGCAATCTGTACGCACCCGTGGCGGTGTCTCGAAAGCGGCTTGTAGATCTCGCATGCGCTTAGTAGAACCGTTGACACGAAACGTCCCCTCTACCTCTGTAGCTGATAGATGCAGAACGTTTTGATCAATGTGCATATCATACACATCAACACCCACCATTTTCTTTGAGATACAGGCCACTAGAGGAGCCCAGGTACACAGCTAGTCAAGACGGTGCAAGGCAGCCCCACTCACCATTTCGCCACAACGACAGGGATGTATCCCCAAACGTACAGCTCGCCATTTGCATTTGCAGTCGAAATCTGCACGCTTGCATATCTCAGACTTTCTTTGAGTGGTTTTTGAAACACCGGATGTTCCTCCTGATCTACAGCTGGATAATAGATTGCAAATTAGCGTCATGGGCCGGAGGTCAGGACAGTACAGACTTCTACTGGAGTCGGAATCCTTTTTGCGATTCTGAGCATGGGTGAATTGGGTCCACCACTTGAGGAGGCCGGCTTTGGTTGGCGGGGGGCTGTCTGAAGGCATACTTGAAGCTTGAGGGGGGCTATGCCTAGACTCAGGAATAGGGAGGGTATTACTCCTGCAGGATTGTTGGGTTCCTGAGAGGAAGCCGAGAGAGAATATGCGTCGAAAGGTGGCCAGCACGGGCCACGATGAGTAGTTGAACGGCAAGCCTGCAGAGTACTTGGAGGGCGGGGGAATATGATGGTGCAAGACTGCAAGTGCTTCTTCGGAGCACAGCCACACACAGCACTGCGCTAAGGCCTGATAGGTTCAAAGGCTCGGACCTTTGCTATCCATCAAGCGGACTGCAGCTTATAATGTACGCTATAGACTATAGAAAAAAAGAAGTTGGTGCAGCAATTTTTAAACCATGCAATGCTTTCTCGAATTCTGGGTCTAGATAAGAATTCCCTGGTCTAGATTCTGGCCCAGCCACAATTCGGTGCACCTATTAATCTCATCCTAGCCTGATTCCTAGGTTACCATCTTTGATTGTCTGAAGTCACTGGTTAGAGACGAAATGAAAGGGGGGGCAATTGTGGCTGACCATGGGCCATCAAGCTGAACAGAGCATGCACGCCTACCATTTGCTCCAGCTGCAGTGCTGCTCACTAGTAGCTAGGTACTTGAAGAGAGTCGTATCTCGGTCCTTTGTCCGAGCGATCATTGGTTCCGGCGGATGACACCCACGCAGTTATGGCAGTACCATTCATTGATCATTCACGTTGGTTCACGTTGTGCTTCCAGCGCTCATTCGACTGAATGAGCTTTAATCTTAAGTATATGTTGCCTCCGAGTCGGTCACGAGTCGGCTATCGTCGGTAGTAGCTCGGATGAATTCACATGTACTGGTGTGATCCATTTTGTATCCGGGTCCCGGGATCCGGAGGCCTTCAAATATTCCCGGTTCTCCTCTAACTCCATCAATACTTTCTACCCTGCATCAATCATGATCCACACAGACGTGTTTGCGAAGCTGCTCGGCGTTCTGGAAGCTATTCAGGCTCGTGCTAGCACCTCAACTAGACTCTCTCTTGGTGCAGCAGCAAGCGTAGTGGCGTTAACGCTCGTCCTGAGGTACCTCACCGCGAAACAACCAAAGCTCATAACAGACTACGCGAAAGTAGCGAGGAAAGTCAATGAAGACGGAATTGAGTTTGATGAGTGGGATTTCATCATTGTTGGAGGAGGTATGACACATTCAATGTTCCATAGCCACATTTCTTATTCCCCGAACGTGTCTAGGCACAGCAGGATGTGTTCTGGCATCACGTCTCTCCGAAGACCCGAATTTGCGGGTTCTACTCATCGAGGCTGGTGGAAGGTCGGCATCTTCGAGGGTTTGTCTGCTTTTGAGACGCTGAAGTTCTTCATAGCTCTAAAAATGTCATGCCAAGCAAGACACCCGCTGCGTTCTCGAAACTAATGCGCAGTCCATGGGACTACCATCTTTATACCGAGCCACAGCAACATGCAGGCAACAAGAAGAAATTTTGGCCTCGCGGTCCGTCGCGTTCCTCGACTTTCCAGTTGTTATACTGATCCCCGTACATTCAGCCAAACTTCTCGGAGGATGTGAGTAGTCGTTCTCCTGGTAAAGAGACACTCTGATGTCGCCTCAGGCTCTGCTATGAATGCCATGATGTGAGTCATAATGCATCTTCCTGTAAGTTGGCTTACTACTACTATCCTAGTGCACAATACGGCGCACCGTCCGATTTCGACGAATGGGCGGAAATTGCTGGCGATCAATCTTGGTCATGGAACAACTTCAGCAAGCACGTAGTTCATTTCTCGCTGCTCCTCACTTTCGATAACTCTGTTGCTCAGGTATATTCGTAAATTCGAGAAATACACCCCAGATCCACGCTTCCCATACGTTGATCCACTCCTCCGCGGTGCCGATGGGCCTGTAGAGATTGGGTACAGCACTCACATATGGCCAGGCTGCAAAGCTTTTATCGAGGCAAGCATTAACGCTGGCATCCCCTTCTCGCCCGATTTCTGCACGACTAAGGGAACAAAAGGGACAAATAAGGTGATTCTACCGATGTGAAAATTTAAGACTCACTAACACCGGCCATTAATATGGCACAGATTAGTGAGTTCTTTGGTGACTGTCAGGATCAACAAGTGCTGAACAATTGATATGTAGTGACTTACATTGACAGCAAGAGCACTCGTGTATCTACCGAGTCGGCATATCTCACTGATGACGTTCTTACTCGTCCGAATTTGAAAGTCGTCACCCACGCGCGCGTCTCCAAAGTTCTCTTTGACACCTCCAGTGGCACCCCACGTGCCACTGGTGTCGAATTTGCCAGCAAATCATATATGAATAAAGTTGGACCCAAGTTCCGTGCACGGGCGACCAAGGAAGTCATTGTCTCGTGCGTGACTGTTTGATATGCCCTAAACAATTTTTTACCTTTCCTTAGCGGCGGCTCCATACACTCTCCGCAGATCTTGATGCTTTCTGGCATTGGTCCAGCTACGCAGCTTTTACATCACAACATCCCGGTCGTGCTTGACGCTCCCAGCGTCGGGGCTAACCTCATGGATCACCCATCAGTCAATCTCCGATTCAGGGAAAAAACGGGAACTACGTTTCACCATTTCACGCCTCACAGTTTGAACACTGCGCGTTTGTTGATACGCGACATACTGCGATATCAACTGTGGGGCACCGGCCCACTCGCTTCTAACGTTCGTCAAGTCTTCCTTGATCATATCACCAGTATTGAATAGTACCATAGGTTGGCGAGTCTGTAGCATTCTTTCGATCAGACGACCAGATGCTCTTCCCGCCCGCTGAGTACAACAATGACCTCGAAGACGCTAATTCAGGCCCAGATGCACCCGACCTTGAGATCATCATGTGTGCCGGCGCAGTACACTCACACAACATACCACTCAGTCCAAAGCTCCAGGCATATCAGATGATCATTATCTTATTACGGTAAGTCATCAATGTTTCTACTTCAAACTCGACCGAGACGATCTGTGCTGCCAGTCCCACAAGTAAAGGATCGCTCCTTCTCAAGTCTGCTGACCCTTGGGATGACCCGCTCATGGATCCCAGGTAGGCTAACACGTTTACTTCAAATTCACTCTTTACTCAACGTGGCTAGCTACCTCGAAACAAAACACGACATCGACGTACTCGTTCGAGGCGTCCGCGCTGCTTTTAAAATTGCACATACAGCGCCGATGACCTCTGTTACCGACGTGCATGCCTCACACCACCCCGAACTTGACCACCACTTGTCCAGTCTAAGTGATGCAGAGCTGGCGGATGTTATTCGAGACCGCGTCGAGACGGTGTATCACCCGATAGGGACGTGTTCGATGGGAGCTGGCGGCGTCGTGGACTCGGAGTTGCGTGTTAAGGGCACTCAGGGGCTCCGGGTGTGCGATGCAAGTGTTTTCCCTAAATTGGTCTCAGGACACCCGGTAGGTGGCCGGAGCTCTGAAAGGTCATCGTGAAAGCTGACGGAGATCTAGGCCGCTGCGGTTATCGCGACAGCCGAAATGTTGGCGGATATTATCAAGGCTCATTACGCATAAATCGTAGGCTCCTCGGTGGTGTATTTTAATGAGTTTTTGTGGTATGCTGATGATTCTCAGGCCCTTATCATGTATTGTACTTACTATGTGCTTGTGTGTTGTTACGCACTTATCTGACAATTAAATGGATTGCTGTGCACTCTCTCTTGTTTGATGTGGAATGGCCAAGCCTCGCCAACATCTTGGCCTTCTTCTCCCCTACCTTATGCAACAACTCTGAGGACCTGGTACTGCCCACAGGGGGGTCAATCAGCCTATTTGCACCATCTTTGATTGCCTTTCACTGTCTTCAGGGGAAGCCAAATGCACTCCAGCCCTGATTTCTATGTCCAAGTGCATGAGGCAGTCACATTGTGAAACCAGACCATGCATCAGGAAAAATCCAGATGAGAATATAGGGCTCTGTAGGCAACATAGCCTCTGTAGCCCTGTCATCATCCCCCCAATCTGTAGTGCAAAGTAGCTGCCAAGGCCTCTACAGAGTGCTATGACATCCCATGTAACATGAGAGCAATAAAACATATCTGACATAGTGCACCTGTATGTAGCATGATGTAGATCTATTGGCTTCTACAAATTCCCCAGTTGGCAACCTGCTCTACTGACACCCGTGTGATCTGAATGGCAAATCATGAAACAAATGGCAGACTTGGATCATTTTTTACATTACATTATATGATCACCTCAATTGCAATCAGAGTGAATAGCAGAAATTCCTCCTTATCTTGAAAGTTGGTGCCTTGTCTCATTCAATTCTCATATCTTTGCTACAAACTTGTATTCTCTTGACTTCTCTGAAACTTGTATCACTTGCACTCCACTTGCATTCATGCATGGAGTCCTGCCCCAAGAACTCACAGAGATGTTGTGGGTAAGAGTGGTCTCCAAGGAAGATTGCAGAACCAGGAGAAAGGGAAATAGGGCCTTAGGGGATTCTAGGGGACACAATTTAAATGCCAGTTTGTCATGACAAGTTGGCTTACCAAATTGTTTACATGGAGGCCCTTACTACGTATTGTATATTATACCTATCTGACAATTATATAAAAGGATTGCTATGCACTATCTTGGATGACAGTGAATGGCCAAACCTCACCAACATCTTGGCCTTTTTCTGCCCTACTTTTCGCCACAACTCCAAGCACCTTGTACTGCTCACCCATCCCAAGGGAATCAATGAGCCTACTTGCGCCATCTTCGATTGCCTTTTTCCTCTCTAGAGAGGAAGACGAACGCACAAGAGCAGCGGCCCTGATTTCTATGCCCATGCGCGTGAGGAAGTTGCGTTGGGAGATCGGACCATGTGTCGAGACTGCGCAACTTGAATCATCATGATCATGTAGCAGTGCACCATCATGGGACGTACCAAGGTCAGCCATAGACTCTTTCAGCAACGCAAAATCGACATTCGTCGTAACATCGCACTCTCCGGGACTGCAGAAGATATCGACGATTTTATGCTGTTTGAAGGCCTGTGAACGGTTATTGGTCAGAATTCGGTGCATGCGTCTGAGTTCATACCCGCAAGGAATCGCTAAAGGCTTTGTCTGCACCATAGTCGACGACGAGCGCGCATCCTCCGCCATTGGCATTGATGAGTTTCCCAATACCCCGTGCTTGATTCATGGACGCTCTGGATACCTCTATACGCGTCCCCACAGGGAGCGAAAAGAACCGAGGAGACGCAAGTCCGAGGAGGGTCGATGATGCTGTCGGAGTTGGCGAAAGAACACGCGTCCAGCGCGAAGTCGTGTGATGCAATTGCGGGGGAGAGTCTGAACTTTGGACTGACTCCGAAGAGGGCATGGTGTATTTGATGCTTGGATCACTCGAGGGGGCGATTAGCACCTCGTTCCAGCCTTGTTGAGTTCTCTATAATTCCCGCTAGTAAGGAAAATGTTCATTTCGCTGAACGGAACTCACCTCGATGACGTTCACGGGAAGGGCATCGAAAAACTCATGAGCGACCAGCATAGTGAAAACGTCTTCCTCGTGCTCAATTTCTTCGATTGCATCATGCCACATTATCTCGAAAGTGCCCTCCTGAGAAGCCTTACGAAGGTTGCCTTCCTGCAAAGCACGCATGGTCGCACTGCTCTCAACAAGGTGGATACTCTTTAGTTTTCCGCGTGCTGCAGGAAGCTGTTTCAAAACCTGGAAGAAACATGGTGAGAATCAAACAACCACCCGTTCAACATCACCCACACGAAGTATGTCGTCCATCAGCGTCCCCCTACCAGGTCCAAGTTCTACCACTCGGAAGGGTACTTTAACATTCGTATCCATCCACTGCTTTATCATCCATAACGCGACAAGCTATTTGTAGCGCATTTCGCGTTGTCAAGATGTGATACATATGATGGCATGAATCTCACCTCGCCAAATATCTGGCTAATCTCCGGACTGGTGATGAAGTCACCTTGAGTGCCAAAGACAGCATGTTCAGGCTTCATGTAGTACCCATGTGTGGGGTGCGCAAGACTAAGTTGCATGAACGTCGAGAATGATATAGGACCTGTTGCCTTCATTTTATGAGACCCATACTTGAGAAGCTACATGGTCGAGGACCTCACCTTGACACTATCCAACATTATTTTCTCGACGTCCGTCAAAGCACCGAAGGAGTTTCCAGACATCATGCGGGCACGCAGGATAGTTCTTGAATTGAGTCCATGGCGACACTTTGGCTGCCTAAGCCACGAAGACAGTCCATTTGAACCATACCTTGTAGCAAATCTGAGCATCTATGCTATAGCCTATAAGTAGCAGCAACTGAAATTCGGTCAAGTTTGCGTTAGCAATCTAGGGTTCCAAAAGCGGAACCCTGCAATGCAAGCAGTTGCTGCAACGACCAAGCTTCATGTGAATCAATAAGTTGAATCACTAGCTGAGCGAGCGCTGAGCTGTTGTGCAGGTCATCTTGACTCACAAGTTGCCTCAGTGATTCATTCACAGATCTTTGAGTCAACGGAAAAGACGGAATGCCTTGAGTAAAAATAGCCATCTGGAGGAAGCGTCGAAAACGGAACCGCCATTACGATTGACTCGTACCGTGACTTTGTAAATTAGCCTTATATAAAATTTCGCAGATCACTAAGTCGAGCCTCACTAGTACTCCACTACCTTCACACCTTCCACTCTTTTCTGTATTCTATCTTCCGTCTAACCTCTAGGACCGGCTGTAGATCACTCTCCAAACCTTCAACAACCATGGCTACTCGTGGGTGTCGTTACTGATGCGCAATCGTACGCATCTCACAGTGAACATACATCACAGGCATCCAATTTGAAAATAGTAGCGAAATCGGCGTGTTCTCAAAACTGACCAACAGCTACTGCCTAGCTGCAATCCAAGGCAGCGCAAATTTCTACTCGGCCTTTGAGGCTGAGCTCGGCGATGTCATTCCCATCGTGCACTCCACGATCGGCGGCACCCGCATCGTTGGGAGATTGACTGCAGGTTTGATATGACTTGCTCATAATTGTACAGAAGGTTGATGTCCATCATTTCTAGGAAATAGACATGGTCTCCTCGTCCCTTCAACAACGACTGATCAGGAACTGCAGCATCTGCGCAACTCCCTTCCTGACGCTGTATCGATCCAGCGAGTCGAAGAACGTCTATCTGCGCTAGGCAACGTCATCGCTTGCAACGACTACGTTGCCCTCGTCCACCCTGACGTTGATCGCGAGACGGAGGAAATAATTGCTGATGTATTGAAGGTTGAGGTCTTCAGGCAGACCGTCGCAGATAACGTTCTTGTGGGGAGCTATTGTGCGATCTCAAATCAGGGTGGACTTGTTCACCCAAAGACGAGTGTTCAGGACCAGGATGAACTGAGTAGCCTTCTACAAATTCCCCTTGTGGTGCGTATTTATAGGAAGCCCAGCGCAGGCATATTGACTGAGTCTACTCTCGTGTTTCTAGGCTGGTACTATCAACCGAGGTTCAGACGTTATTGGTGGAGGCCTTGTCGTGAACGACTGGTGCGCATTTACTGGGCTTGACACTACCGCCACAGAGATTAGTGTTATCGAAGCTGCATTCAGTGGGTCTACCATTATTGCCTCCTTTTTCACCTTTTCAACGTATTCCGCCATCACAGAGCTTCAAGGACAAAGTTCTTCAGCTGTCATCGGAGAGATGCGGGATTCTCTTATCGACAACTGGGCTTGATTGAATTTTCATGGTTATGCATCCCGTTACTGTTACATATACCTTCACGTCTACCTTCATCTACACTTGAAGCACAGCCTCAGTCTGCAGCATGAATTCTGTATCTTTACGCTCGTAAGTCGTTGGCAATGGAAAAGTAGTGAGACGAATTGATAGTGGGGATTGTGTTTCTCGTTCAAGTGTAATATTAGTTTCGATGTTCGCTGGTACTGGTATGCGGATTACAGTTCGGTTTGATGCACAGCGTTACGTGACAGTCGCGTGACGAACGTATGCATCGATGAGCGCTTCAGGGTTTGTACCAGTACTTGTGTGAACATCCTCATGTCATCCGCCCCTCCTCAAAGGCAATCTGAAGATGGCCATACATTTGCCCGAGTGATACAGGTATGTGCGAGATTTGACGACCATTCTGCATTCGCTCAGGTTAATTATCTCCTGTCTTGACAGTTTATGATCAATAAAGCTGCCAGCGGGTCAATCAAGGAGCTCGATGGACTATGCAACATCGCACAACATTGGAAACCAGAGCAACTTCTGATGCTGCTACCAGTCTTCTATCACCACCTTGATCCAGCTCGCATCCCCGATGTGGTCACTTCGAGGGATGTGAGGAGTATCATGCTCGCAAGGTACTCCCTTAAAGGAGTGCTAGTCACGCTGAATCGTGTCAATCATCCAAGGGAATTAACGCAGGCGCTACAGACCATCGCTGACAACCTAATTTCTAATTGGCATCGTTGTCATCTCTGGGTCAATTTCTTTTATCGTCACTTCTTCGCCTCCAGCAACCCAGCCCGCCTTCCGGGTCTTCTCATAACTAGATCAGAAGCGCTGAAGCTAGTTGTCAACATGTTGATGAGGATGAGCTTAATTGGCGACCCACAAACACCACAGTCACTGATCAACACACCATCCCTACACCCCATTATCTCGCAGCTGTGGTGCATGGCCGTCAACTCAAAGGACAATGACTTTCTCACCGAAGCTGACAAGGTAATGGGCAGCAAGGAGCAGGGGGCATTCCAGGAACACATGTCATACGTGGTGCAGGCATGCTTGGATGTCGACCATCCTTCTTTTACGTCCACCCTTATTCATGTCGCTGGAGGCATTAGAGCCATGGCTTCTATTGCCTTCAAGTATATCAGAAATATCCGCTGTCTGTACAGGAAGAAGGTCGTTTCTGGACAAAGCATCGACGATACCACTTCATGCGATTCCGTTTTCGGGGTGCCTCGTTGGCAAATAATGCTCATCAATTGCTTTGGGAATTGTGCAAACCTACTATTCGTTACCAGTCAACAGAACTGCGCCTTGCGAGAGGCCTACATCGATCGCAACCTCGTGGCCATCATTATCTATACCCTTCGTGATTTATGTCAACTCTCTCTAACCCTGAAGCACGATGACTTCGCCAAACATGTCAAGAAGGCGTTTGAGGATGCTTTAGGTTACATTGCATTACTCATGGGAGGCCCTGTGGATGACCTTGTGGCCGTTATATGTCAAGCCCTTCGGGCGCGATTCCTCTCTACCATCCTTCAAGCTCATACCTGTATTCCCGGTGCGGATGCAGCGGAATGCCTTAATGCATTGTTGATTACTGCCCTTCGTTCATACCTCACGTTCGACAAGGTCTTGCGGATCGCAGGAAGCGAGCTAGACGCTGACGAGAAATCGCTAGATGCGATTGCTCAGCGCGATACAGACCTACTGCAAGCCTGGAATCTGTTCAAAAAAGATGTTCGACGTTTCTTGGACCTTAGAAGCCAGATACCCGCGGCATCGATATTCTTCGATCGTCAATGTGCTGCTGTGCATGTGAGTGTACTTCTTCTTCTGGAGACTGTTGTTAATCAGCCCCTGATTCTGCAGAACAGCGATGAATGGCATCCGCAGTGGGATCTATTCCAGTGTGCCAGGTGCACAGTTGCGAGGTATTGTTCTAGACAATGCCAGAATATAGATTGGGACCAGGGCCATCGTATGGCGTGCAAGTACCTCAAAGCTGCCATCGGCACGTCTCCCTATGTGATCTGACATGTTTTGCATGCTGAGACATTCACAGGCCCAAATGCTTCACGATATATCAGAAGGAGCCTCTTCCTTTTGGCCAAGATCGAAGATGCTGAAATTCAGTCCCATCAAGAGTTCATATCTCAGTTATTGGTGACTGCTCAGGCAGAACACCCAGAATTCCAAGACCGTCTTGTTCTTGAGATTGATCCTGTTGCAGAGGGACCCACGGATAAATTCAAATTCAAGCCGGTGTCCAACTATCTTCATATCTTCCCGGAGGCATCGGAACGCCCATGGCAAGTGGCTAGCAAGTGGAACCAATCTACGGGACTGCATAGCCTTTGCTTGCCGCCTGTGTTGCGTATTCACGAAGGATACGAAATAACGAATCAACCGAATTTGCTCTTCAGTCCATCAACAGCGCTCAGGATGGCGTTAAAAGAGCACGGATTAGATGCCCGCGTTAACGACAGCGCCTCGAGCGTTTATTATACTGGGAGTTCCCTGTGATCGTACGTGCTGCGCTTGTTCCGCTACTGTTCTGTTGTAATAGTATAATTTGCTTTCGAAGTTCATGTACTAGTCGCTCGCTATCTTAAGATTTCAACCGTACTATCGGAGCTTTCGTTTCACCGTTGATTGTATACCAAATTGCACCGTGGTTAGAAGACACGTATGATATGGAACGAAATATTTATTCTTATCGAGGGTTTTCTGTATTGATGATGCAATTGTGATAGCTCACTACCAACGAACCAGCAAGACTTACCTTCGTTTACCACCTGACAGACATGAAGTGCCAGCCAATGAAAGGGAGTTCTTACCTAGACGTGCTTCATTGTAATGTGGAAACGTTGGTGTCGGCGTACATCAAACAGAAACAACATTGTCATTGAGGAGTAGGGGCAACTGTCGATGGAAGGAACAACTCCACGACCATGACTTGTGTCATCATACCAGTGCAAGCCTCACTTCGCACATATCAAGCGCCTGTCAACATGAAACGAGGGCAAGAGGTAAACGGCGCAAGATTCCGGCTTGTCGAAGTATAATTCGTAGATTCTGGGGTTGCAGGGGATTCCTGTAGATAGGCTGGAGACTAGGGATTATTTTTGGGGTGGGCCAGAGCACTTGATTGTGCACCAAGAACGTTAACATTCAGGGACCTATGAATGTGGAGTGCGTTTCATGACGGATAGCCCTAATTGATCTTCCTGATTTGCTCTCCAGTTCATATTGTCGGCGCAGCGCTGATGGTGGCGCTTAAATTAAAATGAGAAGATCATGAATGCGATGTCTGCGTCAACGACAGCACTTAAGATTTGATTGGTAACGTGCTGACTCCTGATCCAGGCCTGCCGTCATTCCTGTGTAGATGATTTGCCTCCGAAACCCATTGGCAGTAGGTACTTGGATCTTCCGGTGTTGCTTAATTTATCGGAGCTATCCTTTTGCCGTTGATCCGGTCAAAGTCCCGAATTAAACTGTAGGTTAGAAAGACACAAGTACTTAGCTTAGGGTATACAATATGAAATAGATAGGCTATACATGACATATAAGTGATGGTATCAGTACAATGAGACAGGTGAGACAGAGCGGCCTGAAGAACGTTCCCAGCCCCTGTCATTCGGATCCCATCTTTGGTATCGATCACGCGCCAACACCAAGTGCTGTTGCCCATGACCGACCGCCTACCTCGCTCAACACCCTCTCTACCTCCGTCTGCTCCAAGTTGAGAATGACCCTGCGGTCCCGGGGGGGCTTGCGGATGGCATTCACACCATCCTCAACGATCATAGCGCGGGAGGCAACCAGAGAGTCCATAATAAGTCCCAATTCCTCCGGCGTGGGCTTCCGCGACGGATCTCCTTCCGAAGTCAGGGCTTCAACATATACGATATGCTGATTTTCAATCTTATGTACTATTAGGGAGCACTCCACGAAATAAAAATAAAAATAAAACACATACCTCGCCCCATTTGATCTCCTCAACACCCTCCCGCTTTATGCATCTCAGCAGGGATGCGAGCATGATCCGCTCATGTAAGCTGCAGTCCCGGAGGTACGCTGCGGTTGGGCTATTCTGCAGCACTTTGATGACCTCCTTCACATCCTCCGTGCGAGCCGCTCGCCGCTTGGGATACACAAGTTCCACCGCCCGTCTGTCTGAGTTTAGTTCTATTGTCGCAATAAAACAAGCCCGACACGTACCGGCAAATATCAAGCACCCTTCGTGCGTCTCCACTGATCGATGAAACCTTCATTGCGGCAAACTTCACGCCGTCGGCGTTGATCACGTCCGGCGGCTCTTCGAGGCCCTCTTTGGCTTCTTTAAGACGTGCATGCACGATTTTCTCGAGTTGCTGCGTCGTGTATGGCTGGAAGTTGGTTCGAATCATGCCTTTGCAGCGCATAAATGAGCACGAGATGGGTGGATGCTTGATTTAACGGCACGTACCAAGTCGGCTGCGTACGCGTCCGGTCATCACCCGCTCTGGAAGGTCCATGGTATTTGCGACGGCGATCACGACAAGCTTTGAGCCTGCGATCGTGGGCCAGTTGAAGAAGTTGTATACTACATCCTGCTTTGCCGTGACAAGCTGATCGAGTTCGTCCATAAGAACAACGCTAGGCACGCAACTTAGCAATGACCGACTGGTTGAGGTAACTACTGCTTACCACGCGTGCCCTGCGGGACCCGCCCTTGCGCCTGCAGAGAAGTGTTTGGTAAGCTGCTTGAGCGCCTCCTTGGCGCTGGCTTTGAGGTGACCATCGTTGGCTACATCGTGCCCCGAGACTGTCTCCCAAAGTAGGTTGTATGCGGCAGATGGCTCTGGAATCCTGAGTCCGTTGATTTCAACATAAGTGAAAGGATTCGTTTCCTACCAAACAGAGATCAACGAGCGAGAAGAAGAACAGATCGAAAAAGAACAGACATTGTTCTCAGCCATCCGTTTGAGCTCACGAACAATAGCATGAACTGTTGCAGTCTTGCCTGTTCCTGGTACCCCAGAAATATCTAAAATTTGATATTAAAAGAGTAAAAAAAATTGGATGAGACCCTACGCACAAACGCAACCTCCACTTCCTTCCTCCAGGAGTTCTTCTACAGTCCTCAGAACGCGGCTGTATTCGTCCTCACGACACGGGAGAACATCAGGACGCGCTGCAACATGAAGGACGTGCATTGCACGAAGCCACGGATCCGGAGGAAGGTTTTGCAGTTGATTGTAGTGCTCCTGTGTGAGATTCGGAGGCGGAACACGGACGGCTGGTGCTTTTCGACTTCGCTTTCGTAGTGCCGCTTTGGAGTGCGGAGTGGGCGCTGCGAGCTTCGGTGCACGTTTCTTGCTTGGCGTGGACTTGGGTGTGGATAAGGCGCGTTTGCGCTTGCGAGACGGTGTCTTTGGAATGTCATCGATAGGTCCACTAAGAGCCGTCTCATTGTCGGAGGCGTCGTCAACAACAGAGGGGATGAGGTGGTCATCAGGTTCGGATGGAAGTTCGTCGTTCTCGTAGTCACGATCACGAACGGGATCATCGCCGCTTTCTTCCACAATATCTTGAAGCTTTATTAGCTTCTTCGTACGCCGTTTGGAGGGTGTGATCTCTACAGCAACGTGCCAACAAGTCCCATTGGCGAGGTCTTCATTAGAGCTGCCGAGAGCTTGTTGCTTGTGAGCTGCCCAGTGGAATTCATAGTAAATGTTGCTGCGAGACTCGATTGCAAGGCGACAGTAGAATTGTTCATTGTCTTCTGCAGTAGCACCAATCCAGTTACTTCGTTTACGTGCTGTGGGCGCGGTCTGTGGAACTTCGCAGATGGTGCAATGCGATAGTATACATGAAGGCGGAAGAATAGCTTGTGAAGCGAGAGTGAAATATACTTCGTTCTGATGGTAGCAATGAGCGGATGACAATTAGTAGATGTGCCACCGACCTCGAAGTGTTCCCTCTTTGCCCTTATGCGAGGCAGTTCCGATGGGTGTTGAAACCAATGAACCCTCACCATCATTTGTAAATTGTCGTCCTGCCGGTCATCCTTGCCTTGAAATTCCCACATCGAAGCGATGACCCCAACACTGGGGTGTTTTGTAGACTGAGTTTTGACGAGCACGGTGTCTCCGACCTCAAATGTCTCAGTCTCGACAGCTGACCTACGTGCACTCAATCCTTTCAGTGAAGCTGGCGCGGTATTCTTCGTCCGCTTAAATGACTTGCGAAAAGCAGTCTGCATTCCTGGCCCTGGTTGCCATCCCTCATCCTCTTGAAGAACCTGGTAATCTTCGTATACAGTGGGACGAATGTAACACGGAGCGTCTGTCCAGATTACAGTTTTGTCTACAAAGGCGTCAGTCTTCACGGGAGTTACAAGCGGTTGAAAGCGTTTTGAACGTCGAGAAGGCGTCACTGGAGTCGATTCCATTGCTGGAGAGAAAGTGGTGTCACAAACGCGTGACAAACGCGTCAGTCACCCGAGGTAGGTCACGTGTCGATGCCAGCAGTCTCACTCGGCCGCGTTCAACTACAAAATGCAGTGACGGTTGTGGCGCACGCCCCGCACCGGCTACTCGCTCAAATCATTATCTCCTTCAACGCAAGACTAAAAAATTTTGTAATCTGGCATGTTCATGATTGTGGAACGATGAGCAATTAATGAACTGACCAAACACAGGCCAGAACTTTCTCCGGGTCATGTGATGCATCTGGTCATCAATTTTTGCGAGAATGGCTTCTTGCGTGAACCCCCGGATCATACCTCATGATGCAGTGAGACGAGCAATTGCTGGCACTGTGGTTAACCTTATGAGAACTATATAATTTCATCGTTATCCATATCCTCCAACTCTGGCTTAGGCCATAGAATTATTTCATAGCTCTCCCCCTCACAAAATGTCCCGTCAGCAGCTAGCCGATATGCTACCCCCTGATCACTTCCTCCTCCAGCCTCGTCAGGACTCCCTGCTCGGCGTACAGGAGGGACACGTCGATACCTCCACTCTTGCTGCACACGATTTCGATGTTGATACTCGCACGGGTTTTATGCCCCCCGATCCTCCTTTAAGTAGACTCCCAGTGCAATGGGAACTTTGGGAGACAGCGCTAGATGCTGCAATGCATGCAAAGCTACAACTCGCTGTCAAACTAGACCTGACAGCTGAGGAGAAAAAATCATCCGAGTCATGGCGAGAACACGTTCGACAGGTCAGCACGGGCCTCCGTATTTTTTTAATTACGCGCTTCTCACTCACACACTATCAGCTGCCTGTCGTCCCGACGTCCGAGCTCACACACTCCGAGTTGTTACTTCGGCGCGCGCACCATGTTCTCACCTTCATTATGCATTTTTACATTTACACACTTCCCTTGTCTTCGTCCGTGCGCATTCCAGAACCAATTTCGGTCCCCCTCGTCGCCATATCCAGTCACTTGCAGTTGCCCCCAGTTGTCACATACTCTGACAATGTCCTCTATAATTGGGACATCATCCGTCCCAGAGCCCAAAACGAGCTTGGATTCGAGCCCCCCGCTCTGGACAACCTTCGCAGTCAGGACATGTTCTCCGGTACCATAGACGAGCAAGAATTTTATCTTGCTTCGGCCCGCATAGAGCTTCGCGGTGTCGAGGCCCTCGAGCTTATGCGTGCGACTATGGACGAGTTGTTCGTCGGCGACGAGATAGCTATCAGGCGCATCACCACTTACCTCCACAAGCTTGCTTCGATCGTGCATGATCTCGAGACCATCTTGCTCAACGTGCGCAAGGGCTGCGACCCTAATACGTTTTATCACTCCATCCGCCCATGGTTCCGTGGCGCAGACTCCGATCCTGCCCACAGAAAATGGGTGTTCGAAGGTGTTGAACAGCAACCTACCCATCTCTCAGGGCCAAGCGCAGGGCAGAGCGCCCTGATCCATGCTCTAGACGTATTTCTTGGTCTAGACAATTGTAATGTTGTCGAAGGTGGTGTTACGCCAGACCAACGGACGCTATTGAGAAGGATGCAGATCTACATGCCGCGTCACCACCGCAATTTCTTGCGACATCTCAGCACAAACCCGCGTCCTGTGCGGACGTTCGTGACGCAGACGAAGCCTGATGGAGAGCTTTTGGACGCGTACAATTCTGCAGTGCAGTCGGTGAAGGAGTTTAGGGATGCGCATATCAAGATCGTGGCAATCTATATTATCGGACCTGCTGCTCGTGAAAGGATGGAGCTCGAGCACGCAGATCCAGAGACTCAGGAGGTTGGGAAGCAAGTGCTGAAGGGCACCGGCGGGACAGATCTAGTACGCTTCCTTAAAGGCGTGAGGGACAAAACTGCCGAGGCGATCATAGAGCCTACGCTGCAGTAGATCACGTTGGATCTGGGATCCTGACATAAAATGAGCATCGGCATTCATGCATTTGGTTAACTTATTGACCACTGTTATGACTCACCAATATTTTCTCCTGTATAGCAACATACTTCAATTGCCTTGTATGAACTACGTTCAATTAGATCTCCCTAGATAACGACACACTGGTAGATAACTAGTCGTCTCTCCTTTCTATGGCGTTCGATGGGCCTGGTTCAGGTGTCGGACTTGTCATTGAGCGTGTCTTCCATCAATGCTTATCACTGAAGTCGAGTGCCGTGAGGCATTAGCCGGCTTGCAGCAACAAAGAGGCTTTCTCACTGGGTCCTACGTCATAGCATCGGCAGTTGTATGTGGCACATTTGGAAGTGCTATCAGAGCTTTCGGTGCAACTTCCATCCCAGAGCATACCGATCATAATTACAGATAGAGAACTTGTCAAGGATCTCTGGCATTATAGGAATGGTGGCACGACGGCAACGGCATGAACTTAGACTCGGTGGTAGTATGACTGGAGCGAAGGGTGTGACGCAGTCACCTACTCGACTGGTCCGTGGAGTAGAAGCAAAGCTGGTCAAAGCATCACAGGCCCTTCTAAAGCCGCTGACTGCGACGGGATCTTGCCGGTAAAAAGATTGCGCCTGGAGCCTCGAATGAGGTCTTGAATATCTCCAAGTCAGGAAATTGTAACTGAACTCGCACACTGGAAGCACAGAATGGTAGGCTAATGGTAGACATACCTAGTCGGGCAACTCAATCGGTTCCGCTCCTCAAAAGCATAGCCACTCATGTGCCAGCCACCGTTGTAGGCATCGTGGGACGGGTAGTTAACGGGGCAGCACCTGGATATAGAACATCGACACAAAGGAATGGCTCTGGTAAGCTGCTTGCACTGCATCGAAGACTGACAACCTTTTGATAGAGGTAGACTCTGATCCAGATCACAGAACCCATTCGGAGGACACAAAAGGTGCCATGCCGACGTCGATTAATGCCATTATTAAGTGCCGACGAGTAGATGCCGTTTAATGGTATGGCTGGTGACGATACAAGACGCTTGTGAACAGAGCGCGATCGTCCAGAGTTCCTCCGATGATAATAGAACCGGACTCGGAGTTCCTCGCAAGTACCTCGAACAGGGTTTCATTTCACTCGTCTAGATTACGAAGGGGTAGAGAAAAACGAGAAGATGGCGCCCAGGAGAGCACAGGACAAAGGAATAAGGTTCAAGGAGCAGCCGAAGGCTAATTGCGATATGGTTCACGGAGCGCTGTGAAATCCTTACGAGTTTTTGGCAAGAGCTAACCAGTTGAAACACTGAACAGGATCCATCCGTGCCTCGTGTCCGAGATTGCGGGTAAAGGCTCTCCTTTGAAGTTGCTAGATTAGTTGGGCGCAAGTGTTCGATATGATATTTTAGTTGGAGGGTCGATCGGATCTGCTGTCAAAGATGTGAGAAGACGTTCCATGCAATATTTTACAACGAATCACGCCGCCACCGACAAGCAACAATTAGCACTAACGGCATATCCAAAAATGGATTATAACAAATAAACACAAACATGTATCCTCTCGCTTCCTTTCCTTTTTGAGCTAATTGTCTTGCTCACTAGATTATCGGTCACTGATTTCAGTTTCTCATTGCTTTATTGTTATTGGGCATTTAGGAAGCACTGTTTTCGCATATCCGCATCTATTCCTTGACTACAGACACAAAAGACCTTGCCGGGTCTTACTTTCAGACACATTGAAGACAAAAAGCACCAGACCTACTTTTTGTTCTCCACCAAGATCGCAATAACTTCTTGACACGCTCGCCCAAGATGGACATACACATCAGCTCTTCCAGCTATAAAACACGCCAGACAATGGCAGAGGTTAACCAACAAGCATCCAAGCTATTCACATTACATTCTTACTACAATGGCACCAGCAGCAGCCAACTACTATTCCGCTCCTCCTCATGCACACCAGAAGCAACGTGGTTATCGCATCTGCGATACTTGCGGTGCAGTCGAAAACCCACTTGCCCAGAAGTTCAGACTCTGCGGTGGTTGTGTAAGTCCCTTCCCTTCCCTTCGATCACCAACCCCCCTGACCACGTCGTTATCCTTCAATAGATGACCACCCAGTATTGTGTAAGTTACCCAGGCTCCACTGGCATGTCATTTTTCTAACGCAGATTATAGTCCCCCGAGTGCCAAAAATCGCATTGGCCTTCTCACAAGACCATCTGTCAGCACACCGCTGCTCAGATGTCAGGTGCAAAACAGCAGGCCATCGGGCCTGCATATCCTGATGAAAATTTGGCGAAGTACCTTCGCAAGTTTACCTCAACACACTCTTCACTTCTCGGATGGGCCGGCTTCCAAGCCCTTCAATTAAAGCGCCTGCCTGCCAATATCCGGCAAAGTGCGTTGCTTATCGAGCTGAGCTACAATGCTCACGCCGAATCATTATACCGGTAAGTTCTGGTCACCGGACCTTAGAAGGGATAATTTTTACTGATTCCGCCGGACACGCAGTTTCTCAGTAGCAAATACCCATATAGTATCTCGGACATATGTAACCAGCCATGATCCCCTTGTGGCCGCTGATATCAGCCGACGAGAAGAACGCTGTCGCCGCAGTGGGGGAATTGGAACCCTTGTTATACTCGTACAATGCGGTGGCATTTCTCAAGTTATGCCCGTGGAAGTCGACCCACCCAGTAAAATCTCGTGGGATTCGCGAGACGATTGGGCGGAAGTCCTCCGTCATTTCGTTGAATCTGGCCGAACAGATTTCAAACCTATATCCACGACCGCCAGGGGGTAAGCAGTCAAGGTTTGATGTTTCGGGCCGCGAAACTGACGGATCGTATCTTAGGGTCGTTTATGGCTAATCTGAGATCATCGCCTTCCTGACTTATGATTATCTTTTGGCAACGTGGATCGTTGCATGACCAGCATTTTTTTTCGTTCCGCTGCATCGTGTTCGGACAATTTGTACTATTTGCGTCTCATCCATTACAACCCATCATCATTACCGGTATTACCCCACGATTTCATGTTTTGTAATTGTACTGCATGTCGATTTAATTGTTATCATTCAATACAGTTGAAACTCGATACTTGAATGCCGCTCTGGCCATGATGTCACTGGAAATATATGAAACAGCACGCGCCTGCTTATGTAAAGTTCATAGATGGACAACACGTTGTTGACCCTTCCATCTCTTCCAACTTACTGAAAGTAACATTGTCCCTGATCAATGATGACCACTCAAGGAAGGGCATACACATCTGCACCCGCTGACGGGTCCCGGACGATAACACTGCACGATTCCCAGCCACGATCAGAAGATGACGCTGGTCGGTCTGAGGTTGTGGGAGCTCTTAGATTACGGGGGGAACCACGCAAGACTCGTCAACGAGTTGCATGGGATGAAGACGTGATTGACAATGAGGGATGCGGAAAGAAAAAATCAAAGAGTGAGCGTGTCCAGTCTTGAATTCTTGTGGCGAAGTTGACTCGACTACTTCCCTAGTCTGCTGTATATACCACAAGCCTCGGCGGTTTGACGAATCATCCGAGGAAGAATCATCTGAGTCAGACTCTGATTCAGACTGTCAGCACAGTAATTGCCCACGTCAGAGGAGGACTCATCATCCAGAAGGAGACGGACATCGTGATGGACTTGCTACGCGTGACGCCCCTAACATGGGAGTGATTCATGAAGTAGAAGAAGCGGGCTCGAGTAGTAATGCGTACGAGCGCGCTCACAAGAATAAAAAGAATTAGGTATGTGGGTTGTTCGAAGCAATCAAGTACGGAGCGTTGTTTCTGACGATGAGCATGTGAAGGTTACCCGGTGGGCTATATATCCTTGGTACTATCATAGATTTGTAGAATATATAATACGCTTATTCGCATACCTTCAGGAGCTGAGCATACCACATTATTGACATGTTTTGAAGATGCTTTGCTCCTGTTCAGACTCCTAGTGGAACCCACAACTTGAACTGTGACTTTGACTTGACCATGCATCATCCTCTCAAAAGGTCAAAACGCTCGCGAGAGACGTCAGGTTCCTCGTCGTATTCGCCGTCTCCAAGGTTAGAACAGCGGTATCGTGGTCCACCTCATCTGCCTTCCTCCAACTTTTCACAGTTTGTTGGTTTTATCGTTGCAATTCTCATAACTGGTACTCTCTACATCTCACTGTCCAAATCAGCGCCGCGACGTACAGCGACGTCACTTACTCCACCGAACACCACAGACTTCGGAATCGGTTCAACTCGAGTACGTTCACCGTCACCAAAAGTGATCGACCGAACCGTCCTTCATATCCTTCATGATATCCACGAACCCGATGATCATCACGATTTATCTCCCTCGACAGTCTCACGACCCCATCTCAAATGGCCCCCAATTGTCACCAGGATTCCCGAGTCTAAAGATGAACTTGAGCATACAGGCGCTCGCGCTCCTAGTGTACTGATAGCTCCAGGTGCCGACACCATCCGATTCGACGAATCAGTTTGTGGTTCATTCCCTTGTCGCTTCCTTCTTCCCCTTCGTATCGCTGAGCAAGAACCGAAAGCACATCTGCATATCCACCAACTAGCTATTCTCGCAAGTAGCTTGAATCGCACTCTCGTTCTCCCGAATGTAGGCAACAATCGCATAGGGGCTTGCTCCAAATGGCCACTCGATTCATATTACGATGTGGACCTGTTCAGAAGCGCCCTCCCCGCTATCGACACCTTGCCTTTCACTGTGTTTGACAATTGGAGCGAAACCCGTCCTATCTTGCCTACAAGCAGAGTCGTCTCTTTCAGCGTCAGCAAACGAGATTCACTGCCCGATCTACTCACCGACGACGATTTCACCATCGATTACGGCCTTGCAGACCACAAAGTCGCCTCCTGCCTACACTCCAAATTTCCTAGACTTCACCAAAGGTCCTCTATAATTTCCCTCAGGTTCTACCGCAACGATCCGATCAAGCGATCGACAAGCCAGCGTCTTATTCAGATTCTCTCAGAGGCTGTGGATTCCGTGGAATATTTCTCAGACGAACTTGCCGCGCTCCGGGAATCTGACGTGTTAGCCATCGAATGGGATCTGCGCCACCCAATCTTCCCTGAGCCCAACATAGACTTGCAGTACTCTCATGCACTGGTTGAGCTTGCAGAAAGATTAGCAAGCTTCACGGGACCCTATATTGCGGTGCATTGGCGACTAGAACGGGTCCCGGTGGAAAACCTTGCGTGGTGTGCGGCATCGCTCGTCTCTACTCTTCGTTCAGTGCTCGACGACGATGATTCAGGGCTTCAGCTGGTCTGGTTCGCTACCGACTACCGCACCCTGTCAGAACAGCCAAGCGGTGCGAAGACTAAGAGTGCGAGATCTGGGACTTTCAGGGCTGTTACGCCCGAGCATGAGGAAGCCATGAACATCCTTCAGGATGCATTCCAAATGGGTGGCGATCTAGAGGGATATGCCATGACTGAGCTACCATCGCAGATAAAAAGGTTGCGAATGTTTGAGGGGAACGTTCAGTTCGAAGAAGAGGTTCTAGAGGACTCAGGCGTTTCAGGCATCCTAGACAAGTTGGTGTCAATGCAGTCTCAGGTGTTTGTCAGCGGGTCCAGGGCTTGCAGCAAGATGAGGTGTGTCTTCATGACAGCAGATGGTAATATTTGATCAACGACAGACCACAGTTCCTCTTCGAAGCAAATAGTCGACTTCCGGGAGAGCGTAATGAGGGATAAGGAAATTACTCTGGACATCCGCAATGTCGTGGAGTTATTTGGAGAATGGTAGTGAGATTAGTTCCTGAAGTTGAAGTGGACACATGAGAGGAACGCGAAGGAAAGCATAGTATAGTCATGCATGGAACATGCTCATACAAAATTTTGCGATCACCGAGGGATGCAAGTTCTAGCACTCTGACCGAACTTATAGTGCCTCGCACCAACCAGCCGCCTACTCTCTAGGTGCACCCCGACCGACACCTGCGAATGATGGCCTGTAATCGCCGGGCGCACCACCCTCCTTCTTCCGGTAATCATCACGGTCGCCGCGAGGTGCGCGGTAAGCACCGTCGCCACCACCAGGACGTACAGTTGCTGGGCGTGGAGGGCGAGCAGCCCGCTTGTGAGTCGAAGGGACGATCTCGTTGGGGAGGTGTAGCCTATCGAGACGTGAGTCCGGGTAAATACTGCATGACGAGACTACGCACCACTCCCTGAGATACTCAACACCTTCAGGGGTCAGAACATAGTAATACCACTGCCACGAGAATTGGGTCTTAACGAAGCCCCTGGAAGTCAGGCTCTGCATGGCCTTGATAACCTGGAGGTTAGGAACATCGAGCTCTTCATGCTTCGGCGCGTTGTAATCTTTCTTGGCGACCAGAACACCCTCTGAGATCAAATGATAATGAGCTCTGGAAAGCTATCGCAAGGCCTGTATGCTGATAACCCACCCTTGAAGAGGTTCTCATAGATGGTGCGCCTGTTTTGTTTGGTGATAATCATGTTGGGCTAATTGAATGAAATGGGGAAGCTGAGGGAGAGTTGAAAATGGGTTGGATAGTGCTCATAGGAATCAAACGTACTGCGATAATGATCTCGCACTTGACCGGCTGAGGAAGACTGGAGTCAGTCATGTCATCTAACTGGGAGGTAGCTCATCCAGCCATGGGGAGCTTCCGGCACTCTTCTTTGCATCCTAATACACCCCAGACGATATGAACGGTACTCACAAGGATTTGACGGGAGGAAGGGCCTTGAAATGAGTCTTGACGTCGAGCTGGACAGCGTACGCGTGCCTCTCAGACTAGGTTTCAACGAGCAACGTCGGAGTATGAATATTTCCCAAAAAGGAACTTTGAAGTTTGAACTCGCACTCGTTGGTGAACGTTTGAACCGCCAAGGCTTTACGAGAAGTAACGATTTCGTTAGATCTATCTGAGGTCTGACGGATCACTCTAGACGCTGATAGTATACAATTCGTTTTCAAGGTACGGGAATTTTATACAGTATACCGCAGTGCACGGCTGCATTGATACAAAACAAAAGGCGGTAAAAACCACGCAAATCGCACCAACACTTAGTAGTAGCAGCTACTGTTCACAGGCTCGATGCATAAGGCTCCTCCAACAAGTATAACGGCTGAATGACGAGGCCTGGAATCATGGTCTGTCGGAGGTTTACATCTCAGGTCCCCCTTTCGAGCATACGGATCATCCTCTCGATGTCGTCTCCGGAGATTGGATCCCTTGCCCGACTAAACCACTCGTTCAGGCTGAGGTCGCTCACTGTAGTAGGGGATTGTCCGTTCGAAGGCGACCTCCCCATATCTGCGTTGATGCGTCTTGCCTCGAATATAATATCCTCCATGTTCCTTGCACAAAGGGATTCGTAGTAAGAGTTATACTGCCCCTGGACAACAGTCCTAAAATTCTCATCAATACTTTGTCGAACATTTTTAATAGGAAATCCCCTCACTTTGTTTGCTCTTTATCGCACGTTTCAACGGTCCGTTTTGCAAATTCGGAAGACACTAGCCCTTGACCGTGATAGGCAGCTCCGGACGCGCTTGGGAAAACAGCTGGCGTATCGTCCCGCGATAACGTTGTGTTTGCTTTACGGTTCAGAAGGAGCGGCCTCTGTTGAGCACCCTGACGACAACCCTTGACCTGCGCATCGAGACTAGAACCCTCGAGAATTTGACTCGTTGCAGGCTCCCGCACGCGGTTTACTTCGGCAGCCCATCTGGCCACTTTGGATGCGACACGTTGGGGAGCTGGACTGAAAATATCTTCCGGAATGGGCATACGTAGCGTCATTGTACCTGAAGGCTGGTGCAACGAGGACGCACGGGCTGCTGGCGTTCCAAGATACACTTTCTGCGCGGAGATATGCATGTCTACAGACCTTCGCTCCGCAGCAGCCTCAGCTGCCCAATCTGGGACGGGCCCTTGTTTTGAAGGAGCTCTGTGAGACGTTATCTGATTGGAACCCAAAGCGGCCATCCGAGGGGGAACAATTCGATGAGTCGCGTAGGCCCCTGCAGAGTGCAAGGACTGCGGTCCATAGGTCTTTGCAACGTGATCAGGTAGATCAGCCATGTGCTTCCTCGAATGGGTGGGGGTTGGAAGGTTCACATTCAGAGCGTAGTCGCCTTGTTCCAGACCTGGTCCAACGAGTCGCAGAGGTGGGTCATATCTCGTCAACGTACTTTTCCGAACCAAGCCTTGCGGTGTGAAAGACGCCGCCTGATGATTCAAGGAGTTCTTGCTAGGAACCACGTGTGGTGGTCTTCCTGACTGGGGCATTGCGGGGCTGGACTCGATGGCTCCCCCAATGCAATGAATTGGTTCTGACGACTGTGCCGAAGGAGCGTGGATGGATGCCGACAAGAACCGGTGAAATGGTGCGTTCATTCCTGATTTTGGAAAATCCCATATCTCACTGGTTGGCTTCTGACCTTCGAGATTGGAGTTAAATGTGGAATAAAGTTTGTCGTCTGACGCTATTTTAGTAGAGCCTTCCTTTATACTTGGGGGACATCCCTTGGTGTTCGGAGATGCCGACAGTTGAGCGTTGTGTGCAGACAGCTGCGCAGAGGGGAATTCGCCAGGGATCGAAGCCGGCATCATCATAAACAAACTACCCTCCTTGACGTTCGTCTTCCGTGGAGCCGAAGATGGGGGAACAGAGGGGATGATGACTGACTCTTTCGTAGCCATAATCGCCTCGGGCATGAACGTTTCATTACCCGGCGCGAAGCATATTTTGTTGGGGCTGTTGTCTTCGCGTTGATCGCTGATCCCTTGACGCAGAACAGCTGTCTTAAGCCGCCTTTCATTCTTGCCTTGGACAATCAATGACGGCTCAGAGGCCGTGCTGTGGCTCGGCGTCAAGGGATATGCCGGTAGTGGGGACTGGACGGCCCTGTACGGCTTTATGCTTTCTACAGCTAGATCGCTGGGCGATTCACCCGCTGATGACGTAGTCCCTGGACAATGACTAGGACCATTCGGCTCAGGGACATCAATCACGACGCACGGATTGAGAACGTCCTGATTATTATAGATACCTTCCTGTTTCATGGCTCCAAGCTCGGCGCTGCCAGGAATAGTTTTTTGGTAGACGCCACCTTCCGAGTACGTCGGCTGCTCACAAAGAGCTCTTTCCTTTGGCGTCAGTCGGGTAATAGGATACCCTGCCTTGTAAGGAATTGATGCTGTCAGCGTTGCTTCATCATCCCCAGAAGGCACTAGTGGCGAATAGGCGACTGGACCCTCGATTTTAACTACCACTGGGCCTCCGGAATCCCGTGAACAGATGGCGTGATTCTCAAGTTTTCCGGTGACCGCGCCAGGCATGGTATCGTCAGGAGCGTCTAGCCTGATTTTGTGGTCTGGAAATTTAGTATGCACCTCCTGTCCGCCCGGTAAGGTGTGCTGTTCGACAGCCAAAAGCTCCTCTTCACCACCGACCTGGCCGCAAGATGCATGGAGCAGAGGTTCATCTATCTGTGACTCGTTGTCGATGCCATCTTCGGGACAATCTTCGGAACTTGGACTTGTATCCCCCAGAAGCGGCTCGAATCCAGTAGTTCTATCACTGATTTCCTCCAGCAGCCCGGCAATATAGACGCTCTCGCATGCGTTTGTCTCATCGTTTTCAGCAGGCGTTACGGTAATGATAGGAATTTGTGCTTTCGCCGCTGGTTTCCTCTGCACGACATGGTGGATCGCCTGGATACCCATTGAGCTCCAGCAGAGGCAGGCAGCGAGCAAGGCGTGTAACCGGTGAATTGTGAAGAGCGGCCACCTACGTGCAGTCACCATGAACATAGCGATGTAACGAGCAGCGCTGGACAACATGTGCGCAACCTTGCTGAAGCACGCTACTAGGATCTGAGCGAGGCACGCTGTACCAGTTCGGAGACAGTAACCGAGCTTAGAGGTTAATTTTTCGATGATAGGCCGCGACCAACGGAAGGCAGCCATGGGAAACGCCGCGACACACCGAGCGACTTCAGTACCTGGCTCTATAATCTTATAGGTCCTTCTCGTAAGGCTCGCCACACCAGGGTTGACAAACAGTGCATCACAAACTACAGCCTCCGAAGACCGTTCGAATGGTGCAGCGACGAGCATCGCGAGAACCTGTGTATCACCAAGGTGTGTCAGTTCGAGGCGAATTGCTTCATGGGTATAGGACTTACAGATAGTATGAGGTATGCTGTACTCAAAGTGAGCGCATAACGGACGAAGAGCAGCACAGGGCAGAAGGTGATTATGCGCGGGGAGAAAGGGGCGAGTGCTTTGTGCTGCTTCTCGCCGGGCGCGGGTGCCTGCTGGCGCACCCAGGAAGGGAATATTACGTTGCGTGTGCGCTTCTGCGATGGGTGCGGTGCACCTAGGGGTGGATCGTGAAACCAGAAAGCGTGCATAGGTTCCGCCAGCGGATCGAGAACCCAAGGTATCAGGGTTGGAGATAGTGGTGTTGATGTTGCAGTAGGTGTATCATGTGAAGAGATAGGAGAAGATGCAGCTGTTGATGTTGAAAATGGTGGCTGAAAGTGAGCTAAATCCTCTGGAACGACGACATTTTTCAAGTGTGGATGAGCAGAACTAGCTCCAAGAAGTAAACGGGGTGGGAGATACGGGAGGGCGTACAAAGTCTGCGTGATACCCACGCTGAACAAGCGAAACAGCGTGTCTAGCAGATATGCCCAAGCAGCGGCTTGGATCTCTGGAGGGATCATTTTGGGCGCAGATAGAGGTTTATTTTAAGTGTCGTGTTGAATATGCACTTGCTAAATTGCAGGTAATTAAGAGGTAAAACGGAGTAATGAACGAAGATAATAAAACGGAGAGGGAGGTTATAAGCACTTGACACCGATGTTCAAGTCGACGCGACGACATCACGTGACTGAAAATCAATACTAAATAAATATTTTCCCACTGACTAAGCCTACTTATGACATCATGATATCGTTCATCTTTTAACTTTTAAATTTGGAGTCGGGGAAGCTCAACGAAACCGATCGCTCTGGTGTCTACGGTACGGCACAACATATACGGCGCATGCGGAATAGTGCGGCGGCTGTTATTTTCGTTATCATCTTTAGTCTCGAGTTTGCAAACTGATATCATGTAAGTTTCACGTTCTTTTTAGCGTCACGGACGCAGGGCAGTGGCAATTCTGCAATTCGGGAACGTTCTTATCACTTTATTTAGCTTCTACACCATGCGCCTCCAGGGCTGAACATGACGGATAAACATCCAAGCGTCCATCCCAGTTATAGCATACTATTCTCCATTCGTCTTTGGTTCTAGAGGAGACTACTGAGCATGTTGAAGAATTGTAGGACCGACTACCCACATCTATCTCTATCGAAAAATGGTGGCGTCACCCCCGATATATCTACCTATACTTGATTTCTAACTGCCGACGGCATGGTTGACGCTTGCTTGCCAAGGAGCCGACGTTCGTTCCACGCTCTGCGAACAGTGCTTGATTAGTCCTGTTTGTGGCCTCAAACTGGTCATGGTATGCTTCGACACTAGTTTGCAATGATGAAAGTATACTTGACGCGTTTGAATACATAATGCTCACTGGAAGAAGTTAGTAAGTTTATTACACAGTGGTCTTGCTTTTGACACTGACTATGTACCTGGGCTTATTATAGCGCGATGTGGCCTCCATTTTTGATTAATTTCTACCATGTTGGGTAGCAGGACGCTAACAGATACGTCAAGGCTCCGTCACCCGCCGAGACACATGCTCTTCAGCACCAACACCTCAGTGGGTTGACCGTGGACTAGCCCATATAGGTCTGTAAATAATGCACTATAAAAGACTTGGGTTTTCGCTCACCGAACTGAGCACCTCCCCATATGTCCCTGTGGATAGCCTTTTCACCCCTATAAGTTGTTCCTGTAGTTCATTGTAAACCCATTCTTCAAGTTGTTATGGCTCTCCATCAAAGCAGACAACATGTCTTTACTAGTAAACTGCTCGACTGCTCAGTTAGCCAGGCCGCTACTCCGGTTCACAACCTACCTTCAGACTTGGATTCGGACGCAACCACTCCCTCACTCCTTAAGAAACCGTCAGACATATCCGCCTCCATTGAAAATGAGCAACCATTTGATTTCAAGCAAGCACTCAAAGACCTCATGAAACGGCAAGTGTTTCGGGGTGACTTGCATAAACTGACTAATTTGACGTTTTGTTATCTCTCCCTCAGCCGTCAAGATGAAGGGATCAAGGACTGCCAACTTGGTGTCATGTTTAAGGACTTACGTGTCGTTGGTGCAGGTTCTCGTATTTCGATCCAACCCACTGTAAGCTCACCATTCCATCCGTCAACGTTTCTGCGCAAGATAAGGGAAATCCGCCACCCCCCGACTAGAGACATCTTGTCCGGATTCGAAGGTGTGGTTACTCCTGGCCAAATACTTTGTAGGTACACGTCCGTCCTCGACCTCCAGTACTGACCTTTCGTATAGTGGTCCTTGGCCGTCCTGGCTCTGGATGTTCAGCCTTCCTCAAGACGCTCGCTAACCAACGTGGGGAGTACCATGCTGTCGAGGGTCAAGTTTTTTATGATTCATTCACCCCGAAGGAGGTTCACGACTCCTTCCGTGGCAATGTCACTTACTGTCCAGAGGATGATATCCACTTTCCAACCCTGACCGTCAACCAGACGCTCTCTTTCGCTGTCAGAAATCGTACACCCGCGATGCGCCTTCTCGGCCAGACGCGCGAGGAATATGTTGAGGATACTACCACAAGGCTAATGAAAGCCATGGGTCTCTACCATTTGAAAGATGCCTTGGTCGGTAATGCTGAGATGCATGGTGTTTCCGGTGGTGAGAGAAAGCGAGTTTCTATCGCAGAAACTTTAGGCTCTGCAGGCTCACTTTGTGTATGGGATAAGTAAGTTGTGGTCATTCAAAGGATATTGTTCTGACTTGTCTCTATTCTAGCTCCACTCGTGGACTAGACTCCTCGACTGCTCTTGAGTTTGTTCGCACATTGCGTTGCATCACAGATGTTAGATGCACGACAACGATCGTTTCTCTCTACCAGGCGAGCGAGCGATTATATGATTTATTTGACAAGGTCTGTGTTATTGCGGAAGGTAGGATGGCCTATTTTGGTTCGGCAAAGTTGGCCAAAGGTTATTTCATCGATATGGGCTTCGAACCTCAAAACAGGCAGACTACTCCCGATTTTTTGGTAGCAGGTAGGGCATTACGGTTTTCTAGGATTGTCTCGTAATCATTGTTATCAGTCACAGACACGAACGGGAGGAAAATACGGCCTGGATATGAGAGCTTTGTCCCGCGGACGTCGGAGGACCTTGCTAGCCGTTTCATGGTGTCCGACCTCGGTCGTCAGAATCAGAAAACGATTGAAATTCGCTGCGAGCAATTTATTGGCAGTCGCAAACACAAGCAGACGTATCTGTCTAGCGTGGCCGCTGAACGTACCCCCAGATCTACTGCGTACATGACTTCTATCCCCCAGCAAGTCAAAGCGGTCATGACACGTCGCCTGCAAATTATTGCTGGCGATAAGTTCGAGCTCTTTATACAACTGGCGTAGGTGACAGTATGTTTTTGTCCAACCCTAAGTGACACTGGGTGAAGTTCGCAGGTCTTCCAAGCGGTAATTACGGGCACCGTCTTTCTGAACGTGCCAAATGACACCTTAGCCTATTTCTCTCGTGGGGGTGTTCTGTTCTTGTAAGTTTCTTCCCTTGGTGTGATCCAAGTTATGCTTCACGGCTCTTTCAGCTCCCTGTTCTTCAGCGCTATTACATCCCTTGCAGAAGTTCCTGCGCTTTTCTCCCAGCGTCCAATTGTACTTCGTCACCAGAAAGCCGCGTTATATTACCCTTTTATCCAGAGCCTCGCGCATACTGTCGTCGATATTCCGATCACTTTGGTCATTCAACTGGTTTTCGCTGTAACCCTTTACTTTCTGGTTGGGTTGCAACGTTCTGCCGCACAATTTTTGTAAGTTCTTCATGCTGTTTATACTTGGCTTCCATACTCACACTGTTGCACAACAGCATATTTTACCTTTTTATTTTCTTAATGTCACAAACCATGAAGTCATTCTTCAGAACTATTGCTGCAAGCTTCAAAACTTGTCATAGCGCAATAGCTGTTAGTGGTATCTTCCTTCTTTTGATATCGTTCTATGGTGGGTATGCAATCCCTTGGCCGACTGCTCCAACAGGCTTGCGGTGGATCATGTGGTTGAATGTGCGCCATCCCATCCCTTGTAGATGCTTCTTTTTGGCTCAGTATCAACATCGCTGTCTTAGCCTTTGTGGTGGGGGTTTGGTGCACTTGTTGTGAACGAGTTTCATACGCTCGACGGAGTTTGCTCTACTCTCGTCCCTCAGGGTCCTGGCTATGAGAATATTTCACTCGTAAACCAGGTCTGTACAATAGCTGGATCGCAGCCCGGGCAGCTTCTCGTTGATGGCAACATCTATGTTGGGTTAACGTTTGACTTTTGGTATGGTCATCTTTGGAGGGTGGGCCGGTCCGTTGTGCTTAGTGAATAGCTCATGACACCACCCCAGAACTTTAGTGTTATTTGTGCCTTTCACCTCGTGTTCTTGGCCGCTCTCCTAATTGCAACAGAATACAACACGTCGTCTGCTTTCGACGGCGCCGTCATTCTCTTCAAGTCGAACTCTAATGTTATCGATGGGAATCCCAAGGCACTTGACGAGGAGAAGGCAGATGCAGAGTTTCGCTCTGGAAACCACTCCAAGGTACCTGATCCATCAACTTTCCACAACCTCGAGAAGATCGCTATGGATACGAACCTCTTCACGTGGCAGCACCTGCAGTATGAAGTCCCCATTGAGGGTGGTATGAAACGCCTTCTTGATGATGTCACGGGCTTTGTTGTCCCTGGAAAACTCACTGCGTTGATGGGCGAATCTGGCGCTGGCAAGGTATGACTTCCTATGATACCAATTGCACATTCCGTTTACATTAGTGCTTGTAGACCACACTTTTGAACGTTCTTGCACAACGCGTCGCTACTGGTGTGGTGGGTGGTGACCAATTCGTTAACGGACAGCCACTTCCCATAGACTTCCAAGCTCAGATGCAAGTATCGCCTTAATTTGTGTCGACTTACCTGATTGTCGTGTTTAGCGGTTACTGCCAACAACTCAATGCTCACCTTCCCGAGGCAACTGTTCGTGAAGCGCTCCTTTTCTCTGCCAATCTTCGCCAGCCCCAGTCAGTTCCTCTCACTGAAAAGAAAGCATAGTGCGTACGATTTGTGCTCATGCTCAACCCCAACTTAACTTTCTAGTGAAGTGTTGACAAGTGCCTTCAAATGTGTGGTCTAGAGGGGTATTCCGATGCTATTGTTGGCTCTCTCGGGGCCGAGCATCGTAAACGCATCACCATCGCAGTGGAGCTCGCTGCAAAGGTAGATCGCGAACCTTTCAGGCTGACGTTACGCTAAGTGTCTAACAGCCCAAACTGCTACTCTTCTTGGATGAGCCTACGTCTGGTCTCGACTCGCAATCTGCCTGGGCTATCGTGCAGTTCCTTCGTGAACTTGCTGACCATGGTCAGGCCATTCTCTGCACGTGAGTGCCATTTATATCTGTGGGTTATCCGCTGCTTAAGAGCCGTGTCAGGATCCACCAGCCTTCAGCGGAACTCTTCCAGATCTTTGACAGATTACTGCTCCTCGGCAAGGGTGGACAGACCGTTTACTTTGGCGACATTGGCGAGAACTCATCGACAATCCTGAATTACTTGGAGCGTAATGGTGCTCCACGCTGCGGCTCCGACGCCAACCCGTAAGTACGGTAAAGTCGTACCAGGTATGGCGCTTACCAGTGCATTCAAGGGCGGAATATATACTTGACGTGATTGGTGCTGGAGCAGCTGCGGTCCCCATCACTGATTGGTACCATGTCTGGAAACGTTCATCAGAGGCGATGCAACTCCAGGTTCAGATCGAAAAGATGCACGAACATGGTCGTACTTGCCCACAGCACCCCAGCGTCCAGTATTCTGTCTTCGCCACCTCATGGTCGCACCAGTTCATTGCCCTCACCCAACGGAACTTCCGAGCATATTGGCGTACTCCCGCGTATATACACGCCAAGTTTGCGCTTAACATTGCTGGTGGTCTCCTTGTGGGTTTTACATTCTTCCAGGCAAATGACTCTTTGCAGGGCACCCAAAACAAGCTGTTTGTAAGTACATCATTGAGATTCTTTGTTGAATCCTATCTTCACACTCTTTAGTCAATCTTCCTGGTCCTTGTGCTCAGCATTTCCCTCATTCATCAGATCATGGCTGTCTACATTGACATTCGTACAGTGTATGAAATACGTGAACGTCCTAGCAGAATGTATCACTGGACCGCTCTCGTCGTATCACAGCTTGCTGCTGAGCTTCCTTGGAATATGACAAGTTCGGCGATGTTCTTTTTTTGTTGTTACTGGACTGTTGGTTACCCCACGGGCCGGGCAGGCTACACGTTCCTCATGCTCTCTGTCGCCGTCCCGTTGTACTACACCACGCTTGGACATGGCATCGCGTCCATGGCACCAACTACTCCAGTCGCATCCCTGTACTTCACAACTCTCATTATCTTTGTCTTGATCTTGTGAGATGCACGCTTTGAACCACGCTACATTGTACTAACAGCCCATCAGTGACGGCGTAATCCAGCCATTCATGGAGCTTAATTGGTGGAAATGGATGTACAGGGTCTCTCCTTTCACATACATCATCGAAGGTCTCCTTGGTCAAGGTTCGTGAATGATTTCTTGCTAGAAAACCATACACATTTGGATCCTCGTAGCTATTGGCGGGGAAGCTATTAGCTGCTCCTACACGGAACTAGTCTCCGTCAACCCACCGAAAGGTTTGACGTGCGACAAGTACATGGGTTCATTCATGCAATTCGCCGGTGGTTACCTCACGAACCCCGAAGCTGCAGAAAGCTGCCAGTACTGTCCCTATGCGACCACGGACCAGTACATGTTATCGAGGTTTAACATCGCATACAGCAATCATTGGCGCAACCTGGGTATCGTCTTTGGATTCGTCACATTTAACGTGCGTCACTGCCGGATGTTGCTTGGATCTCGTGATCATGAAACATCTGTAGATTATTGCTATTTTATGGTTCACATATTTCATGCGCATTCGCACTGTCGGTGTGTTTGCTTCTCTTAGGCAGAAGTTGACTCGTGACAAGTAGATTGCGATACCTCGTGGATGTACTCACAGGATTGTAGGGTGCTGACCGTATTTGTAAAATAATGTCTGTACTACCCTGGTCGCGATGCCTTAAGTCGAGACAACAGAACAGGCTATATTGCGCTCAAGAAGAATGAAACATACAAGTTGTATGTTAGATAAGGAAAAACACAAACTTTCTGACAGACTAGTTGGAGATAGGTACATTTCTAGCCAACAAAACCCGGATCCTCCACTTCTGGAGTCGGAGAACACTCCGCAATATCCTATCAACCCCCGCGAACACACTCACTGTCCATAAAGATATCTGCACGCACAAAATTGTTGTAAATCTCGTTGGACGTGAGAAGCGTGTCTGTACTGTTCGGTGTCGCTTCGGGGTGGAGGAAAGCAGAGAGTGGCTAAACATAGTCAGCAATGCCATGGAATAATAGAACAGGAAGTGCAGAGGAGAATGTTGAAGGCGCCCAGAAAAGGACAAGGATGTGACGTACCTCGTGAAACTCGAGGAATGCTGCGGCTGAAGAGAGACTCAGTGAAAAATACATGGGAGGGAATGGGACGTACAGCCGTTGATATACCCGTCGTCCTTCATTCCCGAACCACCGTGAATCTTCTTTCGAAATTGCTTGTTCGGATGGTTGTTCGTGTAGAACATAAGGCCAGCCTCTGCGCGTCACATGTTCAATATAATATGAGTAGGCGCAAGTTGGAGTGTAAACACACGATTCGAATCAAAATCAAGTTTCAACCCTGATTTCTCGCTTTTCAACTGGACCACTGGTTCATTCGTGCTCCCAAATATCTCTTTTACGATATTTAGTTCCTCCCCTGCTTTTGCAGTATCAAACTCTTTCGCAGATATGCGGTGTGGCACGAGTTTCTCGCATGGGCGAGGAGCGAGAAGATAGTAGTGGTCATACCCGTGGTTCGGACATCCCTCTTTGATTAGTTTGTCATTATGTTCGTGTATTGTGCCACCGACTGGGCAGTATTTTCCCGAGGGGAGACTATTCGGAAGAAGCTCAGCAGTGTGGCTTGCCTAGGATGTCACGGTATGGGCCGTTTATCAGCCCCAAGAAATAGAGCCACAGAGGTACAACGCCCGGCGCACCTTGATATTTAGCCTGTGATTCTTGACTGAAAGCTTATCCTTCCCGCTTTCACCTTCCTGCAAGCTTGCATCGAGGTTGAATCCCCAGTGCTAAATTGGATCAACTTGTTTTCTTCGAGATGATTTAGATACATACTTGTGTCAAATTAATAGGAGTGACACCCTCATTCGCTAACCTCGCCCTGTACAAGATCACTATGCTTCCCACCTTTCCTTTCTCACCTGGTGCGGGGGGGAGCAGCGCAACGAGCGTTTCGAGGTACAACTCCCCTGGATAACCTTGATCTCCGTCTTCTGATGTGTACGCATAGATAGCTGTATTATCATATGACTCGGACGTAGAGGAGTTCTGGATAGTGCGGATCTCTGCAGGTGTGAAGAGCTTGGCTTGTTCGAGGGACAGGCGCTGCCAAACTGCAAAATCAAACCCCAGGAGACCGCCATGCAAAGAAACTTCAGGGGACTCTAGCGAGATGGGGGTAAGACAGATGTACACGTTTGAGGAGCGGAAGAAGGGTAAGATTTGAGACTAAGACTAGAATAGAGAAGAAAGATATCGACAGCCTTAAAAATACGTAACCCACCATTGCTAACGGGCCTTACCAACCCCTCGAATCCATCCTTCTTCACTACATGCTCCCCAACCCGCACGCGGTTGGCATACCGCCCAATGATGGTGTTGGTGTATTTGAATGTCTCGTAGTCTTTGGGATTTTCAGGACCGATGAGGATATCGTGGGTCTAATTCGGATGGTGTTCGTATGAATGGTCGGGAAGAGAAAGTGTTGGAAAAGATGGCGGACGATTTGTTTTGACAAAACATGTCACATTCAAGCATTATGCGAAAAGTAGTATTAGATCAGTAAGTATAGTCACAGGAAATGGAGCACAAACCTTTCCCTCCACCTGTACAATGATCCTATGGATGGTCACGCCATGTGGGAGGACCTGTTCGTTCATGAATCAAGAATCATCAGTCCTCACTCGATATTTATTCCGGCATAAACCACCCTGTATACTCATGCCAATCCGCAGAGTCGTAGACCCAGACCATAGTGCAGTCCAACAATCAGAACACTCACCTCAACAGCAAGCGGTGGGGTTAATGCTGGCGAGAGAGACAACCACTCGCCCTGGTATCGCTTTTCCATCATATTCCGTGCTGCTTGCTGTCCCCGCAGAATTTGAGAGATGAAGAACTCTGGAGTCTTGTCTTATCACTGCGGTGCGAAGGTAGTCACGGTAGTCGTGCAGCCACAACGGTACACAAGTGGGAGCCCGCTTATCTCAAGCGGCGCACCAAGGCCGGTACGGCACAAGTTTTGGACCAGCTGATCTGTCGACATACATCTCGGGCCCACCGCAGCCTGTGCCTACTTCATTCACGACAACACGAATGATAGAAACTTTGAAGGAGAGAAACACGAATGCACGTGGCCAGGCGCAAAGGTAAATCATGATTGGTGTGAAAGTGTTTTAGCAGCATACAATACAAAGGGAGAAAGTTTTGGCCATGGCCGTCGGATTGGCTGGGCTGGCGCCTGCCACCTCTGGCAGACAGAAGCTTCAATAATGAATTACCTAAGACAGCGTCCGCTCTAACTCCTCACTAAGCTATCCAGATGGGAGAGGCCACTGTCAAGGTATAAATAAAACATCCTCAGATAGCTACTCTTCAGGCATATACAGCTACAGTATCTCCAGTGTTCTGACATCCATCATGCTGCGAACAGAAGCAAAGTCTTTGACTTGTGCAATGATATCATTATCCGATGCGATTCTCTTGTATTCTCCGCTGTGCTGTCGTGCTAGTAAAAACGCGCTGAAAGGTTGTCCAAGGCGAACGATCAATCGCAAAGCTCGCAAGCGAGACTCCGAATCAATCGGTCCATGTTCTCCGGGAGACATGCAGACTAGCGAATCATGCGATGAAGGCCCAGGCACAGACCAATCATTCATGCTCCGGCTATCGTCAGCAAAGTCGGAGAGTTCGAGGAAATTACGGGTCCACGGAAGGACAAGTAAGACTGTTTGCCGTGTGGGCCTTGCCGACGAGAACTGAACGAGCTTGTCTTCCGTGGTAATCACTAAGTCATGAAGCCCGTCTGCCTTGACTTCATGCGTGAAATGGGTCTCTTGGTCTTGATGACAGATCCGCCTGACTTCAGTGAGAGGGAATGTAATACAAGGGAGATGCAGCCGGCAGTGCGAGAAACGGGGAGCACTCAGGTTGTCAAGCATGGTGTATAATCTCAAAGCCAACTCTCCATCCCCAGCATCTCGCAGCATGGAGACCATCTTCTGCATCTCAGCTTCAGATACAGGTGGCAGCGTGCTTGGTGGAGTGTCGTACGAGATGATGTCAGCTGGCAGGCAGCTATTGAACTCCGACGATTTTCCGACCCAGTCCAGGACACTTATGTCGCCTGACTGACCCACGATCTCTTCTAGGAGCCGCCCGAGCGCGTTTTGTTTCTTCTCGCCATAATTTACGCGTAGGTGAACATCAAAGATGCCAAACAACGAGTATGCGATGTCCTCCTGCACTGTGGTGAGTCGCGTTGACGCCCATTGGAGTTTCTCTCGAGCGCCTCTCGCCCCGGGACGAAAGGCAACGAGGGCCTGTGGATCTATGCCCGTCGCATCTCCCAACTCCCGCATGATTGCAACGGACTCCTTATGGTTCGGAGAGTGATCATTGAGATATAAGGTCCAATCCTTTTGATAGAAGAGCACGACTTTGGGAGCTAGGAATTCTTGGACCGTCCATCCTCGCCTGATCCAATCGCTCTCTGTCAGTGCGCCAGGTTTTAACGAAGGTGCGGCATCCGACAGGTAGACGATGGTAAGTGCTGACTGGCGATACCAGACAAACATGGAATTGAGCGATTGTTGGAGCTCGACATTGTTATTCTTGTCGATGCAGCATGTATCGCACCATGCCCAGTGATATCCCGCATCGCGGACAATCTTGCAGAATGACTGCAACTTGATGATACCGTCGACTGGATTCAACTTGTACACCACCTTGCCGTGGATGTCGTCCAGCAGCGGCTCCTTCTCTTCCCACCTATGTGATAGCATGACATAGCGGAAGTACATCACTACCGCTTTTGTAATGCGCTCCATTCGGAGGTGTGGATGCTTCATCGTCCATAACAAAAGGTCCTTGTACGCCGTAGTCATTTTGAAGGCATTTATCTGTGCCTCTCGATCACATAAGAGCCCAGTGGTGGTGTCGAGTAGACGAATTGGAGCGTTCTCCATCTGAGCGTGAATAACCTTTCTAATAGCACCTTCGGCTTCGGAAGCACTGAGATAGTCCTGGCGCAGCTCTAAGAAAGATCAATGATATTCATGCATGTGCTATTCAGGACTTACTTCGTATATGCGCCTCGGGGGCATTCTCCAGTTTGTACAGCATGGTTTGGAATGCCTCCATCGCTTCATCATATCGTTGAGCGCCATGAAGCGCTGCAGTCTCCAATTGGTATCCAACATAACACGAACGGTTAAGTTCAATGACCTATTTATCACCAAAATTAGCGTTTGCTGTAAAACAATAGATACCATCCCACCTGTTGCGCATTGAGAAGGGCATCCTCTAATAGCTTTTTTTCCGACTCCGCCCTATTGCGATTTGCAAAGACAGTATCACTTGAAGAATCCAGGTCGATCGCCGCCGAGTATTGGTCAATAGCCCGATCGTAATCACTCGCAGCGAGGGCAGCATCTCCTTTGGCAGCGTAGAGCGCGCTGCATTCTTTCTTGAAAGCTGAGTAAAATACCGGTCAGGCACGTAGACTTGGTGATATCATCGAAGACTTACCAATGGACCAATCAAGGTAGCTGGCCTTCGTGGGTTCTTCGCTCATGTCCATCAGGTATCGGTACGATTCGGTAGCTTCTCTAAGTTTATCCGCCCGGAGGAATGCATAGCACCGTTTCTGGTTTGCAATTTGCCACAACGACTTCAGGTCCCACCCAAAGAGCTGCACAAGGTACGCAGTTAGCATGGAAAGCAATTTCGCTTACATCTCAACATACCACAGCAAACTCCTCATACATAGAATGAATGCATAAGTTAGATGAAAAGGCGCTGGTCATGACAGCGGCAGTGAAGTGGTCAGCAGCTTTGTCATAACGTGCGGCATCAAAGGAGATGATTCCAAGTTGAAAACGTAAATATGCCTGGCGTGCGAAATTCAGAAAAATCAAACACATGACCTTGTTGATAACTCACTTCTACGATACGACATGCAAGAGTGTCGGCATTGGGACAAGCGGCAGCGAGCTCTTGGACACGTAGTATTGCATCCTCGTGTTGATCTGCATTGAAGAGTGTGATAGCCTGAAAACAGTAATGAGAAAGGGAACATGGAAATTTTTTTTGACCTACCTTGATCAAGAGCAGAGAATGAGCGGTCTTTGAATTTCCGTTCGTGAACATGAAAGCAAGATCGAATGCTTTCATCGCATTCTGAACCTGATTTTGTCCACAGAGGGCAATGCCCTTGGAGATATAGCCAATTAACGATGGCTGAATGCTGACAGACTTTATCATCATCCGAGTTGGTCTACGTTAAAAGGATCATGATGAATCAGCGACGAGTGTATCTCACCTTGCATGCATCACGAAGCGCGAGGTCCCAGTTAAGTTGGCGCGACATGACAAATGAGCGGTTGGCGTAGGAGATGTAGTTGTCGATATCGACGTCAATCTCGTGTGTTAGCAGCTCTTCAGCGGCAAGTAAGTCCCCAGTTATGCATGCATTTCGGGCCGTCGTGTCTAAAGCAATGACCTGCATGACAAATGTTTACATTTCCTTTTTAAGAGTCATATTAGAAACATACCTTGGAATCGGGCAAAGCGTCCTCAGGTATCGCCCACTTTGAGATTTTCTTATCTTTACCCCCACTAAGAATGTACTTGCCATCCGCGGAGAAGGTGGCACAGTACACTGGGTCAGTGTGTTTGAATATGGCGATGGTCCGTCGATCCCAGAGCCGCCAGAGACGGACATACTTGTCCTCAGATGCGGAGGCGATAAGAGTGCCAGCATTATTCATGGCAATGACGTGGATATAGTCGGTATGGCTAGTCCAGGGATCACCGACTTGCTGCATGGTCGATAGATCCCACTCTCGTATGGTAGGATCGTAACTGGAACCTCCTGAGAGAAGCCGCGTGCCATCGAGCGTCCAGACGAGAGAGTAGTTCCTTGCTGAACTGATCGCGGCGTGAGCCTTGAACGTTGTGATGCGGTCCCTTTTGCCTAAATTCCAGATTTGGATATCATTGTCTGTCGTGATGGCAAGATGTTCGCCAGAGGGTGAGTGTCGAACGGAGTAGACTGCTTTACCACAATTGATTCGATCTCCTTGCATTTTCCATGTCCCTGTACTCCATAACTTCGTCGTGCTGTCCGATGAACCACTCGCCAGTAGTTCGCCGTCTGGAGAAAACTCCAGAGACATGATTCGTCCACTGTGGGCTTTGATGGGTTTTATGAGAGGCTCCCCACTCTCTCCATGCCAGATGATCAGCTCTCCGTTCACACCACCGCTTGCTATAAATCGCCCATCTCGTGATACTGCCACTGCCCGCACCCAGTCGCGATGCCCCTTCATCGTCTTCAACAGGATGCCGTCTTTTAAATCCCAAAGACGAAGCATTTTGTCTGCCGAGCCGGTAACCATACGTCGTCTATCAGGGAAGACAGCGACTGCTAATACGGTACTTTCATGATCTTCGAACACTCTAATGGGCGTGGTGCTTGGAGCGATGACTTGTGACATTTTGAAGCAGCTTGAGCGGGGTCGTAGCCTTGCTGTAGGAACTGTGGTGTGTTTATCTGAGGTGCAGGAATCAGAAAAACCTCGTCGTTTTTATCCGTCACTTCACAGCATCTATGAGACGCCCAAGCCATCGTAGAGGATATGCTCACATGATGGAACGCTTACCATCCGTCTTCGTTTTCTCGGACCACAACTGAGTGCAACTCCTATCAAGTATCAGTGTTGTGGTCGCCTTTTGTCCAGGTGTTATGTGCTTGGTCGGCATCACCATAAGCCGACGTCGTACTATGAGACGACATCAGATTTCTGATAAAGCTGCCAGGATGTAGTGTATTCGGAATCAGAGTCACGAGTCATTTGTGCTGGCGACTTGCCACCTGCCAATCGGATAAAGCTGTCCAGTTGACCATCTCAGAAACATTAATTAGGTACTTACAGCTGCTTGCCCGGAGCACGGCTTCTTAAACACAAGCAGTGGATGGTGACTTGGCGGTGGCACTGGCTTTGCATGTGAGCCTCACGTGACTTCCTTATTTTTGTTCATTGCATTCATTCTACTAGTAGTACTAAGTATAGTAGCACTTGTCAAACCCCTCATACATAGACCTCTGAGCTTGCACTCGTGTCATTGCCACGAGAGACGTCTATAACCTCTGTCCACCATGCTCTTAAGTTCTAATACTATCATAACAAATCGGAGAGGCTATAGGACTCGATGATGAGAACCCTTGGGCCCCGACCTCCCCCAACTCCATGCAGTGCTGTGCAGTGGGTGTCTGATCACGATCACGCTCCAATATTTGTGAGAATCGTACACCGAGTACTAATATTAATAATAGTTTGGACGGTGTCATGAATTTTAGGACCCACAGGAAACATGTCAGGTTTGTCATCTGAACACATGAGCGAAATCATCTGATTTCACTCGGCAAAGGAGAGGCTAGCATAAGACAAAGTTCCTGTAGTTCCAACACTAGTAAGCACAGCCCATGTGTCCTCCCCCACGATGCAGGCCTCTCAGCGACAACCGAGGGGTGCCCTCGTGTACTCTGGTCAAATCGTCATCAATCACAAGACTGCCAGCAGATGACAAATTCATACCGATAGAGCCCTCAGTGACTAGCTTTCCAGTCTGATGGTCAATCCGTGAACTTAAACACTGTCCAAGGAATATCAGCACACCCAGGAATTCTCAAAACCAAAACCAAAATTCACCACACGCGCCCATCCCCGGCTCCGTCGCAAACACACAGCTCGCGAGGTCCTCCTCACTCATACCCTCATATGACACATATTTCTTCTTCACATGCATGATAAACGCCTCCGCATCTTCTCTATGTACGAGAGAGACGGTGCAGCCACCCCAGCCAGCGCCTTCAAGCGCATCAAAATCAGAAGAAAATAGGGTGTTTGAAAAAGAACGCACCAGTCAAACGACTCCCATATATTCTCCCCTTCCCTCGTCCTGTCTCCACCTCCCTAAAGCTCTGCGCGACACGGACGAGGTCGTTCACTTTCGGATGGGAGCAATCGAATCGCCTATGGCAGCTGTCGTGCGAGTCATTCATGAGCTTACCGAGGGTTTGGAGCTTGGATTCTTCGTTGTCTGGTGATTGAAGGGTTGATGAGGGATAATCATCATCGAGGCCATGCGGATAGTGTTATTTAATTGTCACAAAACGGACCCAAGGAAAAAATGCACCTCCTCCAGTCAAACAGACCTCCCTAAACTTGAGCACTTTGAGCGCCTCTTCAAAAACGTGCTGAGCACGGAGATACAGCTCAAAGTTAGTTGTTTCCACTGATGAATTTTCAATGGCACGAGCATGGGAGTTCAGCGAGTCAGAGAGTGATGAATAAAATAGCACAATCAAAAAAGCTCACCGTCCACCCCCGAAAGATACACCTCCCTAAATTCCGTCTCATCCATTCCACTCTTGTCAATTATCTCATCTAGAGAAATGTCTGTTCTACCGTCAGACTCTGGCAACAAATAGTCCATAGCAATCCCCAACATGTCCACCAATCCTTTCTGGAGCTGCACAAGATCTTCTAGCTGCGCATCTTGCTCATCTTGATAGAAGCCGCTCTTCCGAGCGAGGACTTCACGTAGGGTCACTAGACGCCGTTTCGTGTTGTCGCCGTCTGTGGAGTCGACTTGGAGATTAAGGTGATGAGAGAGGAGGCGGGCGGCTGCAAGGGTCTCCGCAACACGGAGATTGTATTGGTGTTTAGCGCTTTCCGCTTTATTGGAGACGACAAGGCTGTCACCGAAATTAGATCTGTCAAGAAATTCTGGGCAATTATAAACTAGCTAAAGTTACCTATTAGCACAAACAAACACTGCATCGCGCGGAAGTATGATTGGCTCCGCATGAAGGGAAGGCACGAAAGAAACATATAGTGCGCTGCCAGGAAGAGCGATCACGGAAGCTGATTGGTCCATCCTGCAAAGAAAGTGAGCGTTTAGTTGCGTGGAAAATTCTAGATATCGAGGTGTAGATTAAAAACATAAAGCTGTCACAAAAAAGGGACCAGGTAAAGACAGTGACACTCACCCTCCACTGTTCACCCCAACTCGTCTCTCATTCTCCACCGCAATACTTACCAGCTCACCTTTGGTTGGGGGCTTATCCCCATCAAAGATACCATTGGCTGCCAAAAACGCCAGCGTACTCGAGACGACCATGGCCGCGCTGCTTGAGAGACCGGAGCCAGGGGGAACATTACCAGTGACGAGAATATCAACAGGAACAGGAACAGGGGATATGGACGATGGAGAGAAGAAGTGGTTCAGAACGCCCTATGCACGGCAATTAGTATCTGGAAACCCATGAAGAATTGCATCGAAGGCGAGGAAGGGAGGAACTTCAAAAGCCGGAGAAGGGACATGAAAGAGGCAAAGACACATACATAATATCCCGCCTTGACATAACTCTCCCATCGTAACTCGCTTTTATCGATATCCAAATGCCAGGGGGCGACCCGCACAGCGTCAAGGGGAACATCATCGCCAAGCGTGTGACGGCGAGTCGGCATGAAGACCTGGCGTGTGTAACGAGTATGAAGGTTCTCAGCTACGACGGAACCTGGTGGATGACCGTCAGAATGTGCGGTAGCGGTAGACGCTGGCCGCGGAGCACAAGCAATGAGAATATCATGCTCTATAGCGGCTGGAAAAACGCCAAAGTCCGCGTAATCTATGTGTTCACCTGCGTCCCGTAAGTTAGCGTCGCATCAGTGTACAGTGAATATTAATGAGATCATTATACCAATGAGGCTGTGTTACACGGGCAATGATCAACACCAGTGGGAAAAGGAGGGACTGCGGAACGTACTTGACTCGGCCTGGGGCTCGGGCGACATAGGTAGGTTTATGCCCAAACTTGGCATGGAATTCTCTGACAAGCTCGTCCCAGCGCTCTCTACCCAAAACCAAAGCGAAGAACGAACTTGATTAAAAATCAGTAGCACGAGACCCAGAGTCCAGACTCACGCGTGTTTGGCTGCTGTCGCGAGACTGCCATACACTTCTTTCAGGGTGGTGAAGATGGGGATCGGTGCATCAGCTGCTGGAAGAACTGTCATCCTCGTAAGTATGAAATGAACTGCAAGGGCCACTCCAGCCCTACCCAGCCTCGGGGCAGAGCAAGGGCGGCCCGGGGCACGACCGACGGCAGAGGCCCGGATTTATTGATGCGTACTTGCACTTGCTTGTCCTTGTTGTGTGCAGCTAGTCTAACGTTACCACCACGCCCTCCAAGCTGTCTGAAATCAATTTTTTGTGTACATAAGTACTGGAGACTCGAGAGCGATATTAATGCGAACGATGTCACTCACTGGTGTTCCACCACAACCCATTTTTGACGCAGAGCGATGTGGACTGAGCTCATGTTACATAGCGATGGTCGCTTGTTTGCATGAACAATCCCGGACCATCGAGACTGCAAGACGCTGCATATGATGTTCAGTCGAGCACACTTTGAAACTGATCCGCCCCAGCTAAAACGCAGTTGCTCGCCTGCAGCTCGAATCTCGATATCACTTTTCCCTCGTCTTTGTGAATAATATGCTGTCGTCATGACTCTCTCTCCCCTGATACCTGGCAAATCATCATCATTTCATACGCTGGCTCAAGTCACTGAACTGCAAGGGACCGCTAGGCCAGAATCACATATTGGTGGAATCACAGAGCTGTGATGCAGGGCGTTAAATCGTATTCCAGGCATGCTCCGGCCCGATCGATCTCAGACTCATCCGAGTGCTAAGGACTGGCAAATCCCATCGCAGCAACCACCCTCGTATTCGTGATTCTTGTGCCTGCACCACTGATCATCGATCATGTACATGCGCATGCGACATCAGGAAAGAAGTTAATTTCACCATCGAAACGAAGCCTAGATGGAGAACGAAGTCAAGAATCGTCCACTGATTTCATCCTCGTTGATGACTCTCTGCTATTTTGTCTTCATTATAATTAATTGCCCGCTCCTAACCTTCTTAGCTACCGCGCCCCTGTAACCTGAATTTATCAGCTTCTTGTGTCCTGTACGGCCTCCTTTGCGCCGACTTATAGCCTTCCTTGTTATCACCATCGATCAAGCCTTCGAGGTCGACCAGAGCTCTTCACTCATCAGTTCTCTTGTAGACCACTCGACATCATTGTGCAGACTAATTAGTCGGATCCCGCGGGCTGCTATTACGCCTGATCCACGGCTCCTCAGTGGGGTGATTATATAGTGGCCCAGATCGACACCAATCTCGCCTGCTCGCCCTTCACAACTGCTCTCATCTTCGTTGTCACCCCCGTATTCAAAGCCTGCCAGCATGAACAGTTACGAACACCTTGAGGTCCAGTAAGTCTAGAACATTCAGTGTCCATACTCGTTCCCTTGACTTGGATCCGAGATGCTAACAGATCACGCTTTTTTTACACCTCAGATACCCATGGTCTCCGTATCTCCCGCCCAAATCCGCACACGCCGGATCATTGCCACGTTCCTCGTCGCCATGGTCCGACGACACGCCATTCGTCGAACGTGAACAAACTATTGTAGGTTCTCATTCTCTATTTTTTGATTGTGGGGTTGATGCGACACGTATTTCAGTGCTCTGATTTCACATGTTGCGGGCTGTCTCTTAGAGACCTTCACTCATTGGTGGATCACTTTGAGGAAGCACATGTCGTAGTGTTCGACAGCGCTGGGAATGCTGTGTACCCGAACCCTAGCCCGATACTTCGCGTTCTAGATCACGAGAACGATGGACCTTATATGAGCTTTGTGTTAGGTTATCCTGCGCCACGGGCTCCTGTGACGTTTCTTGACCCGGAATCTCGTTTCACTGCGTCAGATTGGTCTTCGCCCTCCATCAGTCCAGAGCCGATCAGTCCTGTAGAGACGAGTTCAAAGGAATGTCTACCACAAAACTCTTTCGCCAAGGTGAAGAGCAAACCAGTTCGCACTGGAAAACGGGTCCATCGACCTCGCCAACGAAAAAAAGACAAGGCTTATAACTGTCCTGTGAGCATGTCTGATTACGCCCACATGCTCGCCTTATTAATTTCCGCTGATTAGCGCCCTGATTGCACCAAAGTAAGTCTAGGCTCGGCGTATTCAAGTGGAGAAGTGAAACTTAATGGTACAGACGTACTTGAACTCAAATGGGTTGAAATATCACCTCGAAAAAGGGACTTGTAAAAATGAGATGCCGATGCCGGAGTTCTACCGCTAGTCCGAGGTGAGCCAAAGTCCACCTGATCGTTGATTGCCCCCGCATCTACGTGTATGTCAAGGATTACTCCGCACCGAAGGAGGCCGAGCAACAGCGTAGTACCCCACACTTGGAATCCGCGGGAATCCAGGGTCAAATCTACTACTATAAACGCCGATGCTACCAACCAACACCAGAAGCGGCTGTGTTAGCGTAGTGTACATATACTAATTCTGCCAATTTGTTCGCAAGCTAGATATATCCAGTGACTGGAAGTCAGCCACATTTCGCATTGTGTACAAACTTCGCAGCGTGTTGGGCCTGCTATCGCGTCCGATTTTTTCGCTTTCATTGTATATTAGGTTCATATCAATATATTGACCCATTTGGATCCGTATCAAGTGATATAGCTGCTGTATTCGCATTGTGAAGCTTATCTGATGTCCTCATAATTGCGACTTGTTTCGTTGCTCCTGTCTCGTCGTTGATCTCACGTCTTGTTGAAATATTATGTCTCAAACCATAAAATAAAAATTTGAGTGTACCTCAAAATTAAACGGATTTGTTAAAAAAGTTTGTTAACGGGTGAAATGTAAAGCCCGCAGCGGTGTCGCGTCACGAACGATCTGAAGCTGGCTGTTGATTTACGTGGAATGGAGAGCTGGTGACTGCTGGTGATCATGCACATGATTCAGATCCGAGTCTGAGTTGTTGAATAGAATACCACATGGAAATAAAAAAAATAGGATAATCGGGGGTGTCAAGGCATGAGGCCGGTGTCGTTGCGCTGGCGGTCGGACCGGGAACCCACAGGGCCACAAGGTGCAAATCGGGACAAGTGGTTTCAATGAAACCTCATTCTTCAAGTAGCTCTCTCTCACATCCTTCTCTTCCCTACATTCAAGACCATACAAGGCCTTGCAAGGGACCAGCGCCTGATATCTGTCAAGTCCGACATCTGGTCCGGTAAACTAAATACCAGAATTCCGTGAATTCCTCATTCCAGAACTTCTGGGATTTTCAGCAGGCAGCATCTTCTCAAACGTTGATTATAGTTCCAAAAGGCGCTTGTATCTTCTAACGTCCTTGACTTCACCCCATCTCCATGCTCACAACCTTACCTGCACCTGTTCTCTCTGTCACACCCGATGCAGTGAAAGATCTTCAAGGGCAAGATGCCCTCTCAGCTCTCTGGACTAGTAAGTTTTAGCTCCGTTATCAGTTAGCTTTCTAACTCTTTCTAGTTTTCACAAAGTGCAAGGAGTCACTTCAGGATGGCCGAAGACTTGAGAATATCTCTTGGAGGCTATGGCACCGTGAGCTTATTCTGGCGCAGCAGTCATACTTGCCTCCTACACCGGACTCCGTTTCAAATCCCAAAGTATCCTCCGATACTCGCAACTCGTTCTTTCCCCTTACCGACCCTGTCAAGGTAGTCCAGCCTTCAGGTATGTCCGAGGATCATTTCCTTTTTCGTCTTTGCTCATCTCGCGTTCTCCTTGTGTTCCGCGCATGTAGGCACACCCCCTTGCACGTATTCGACATCCATATATCAACATCCTCCATCCCCTACAACGAGCCCCGTTGTTCCTGAGCGCTTGGCCATACCCCAATTCTCATCAGGCACCCCCGTAGCACCGCCTCTCAGCACTTCCTTCCGCCCCAAATCGTCTTCGTTTGTAGGCCGAATAATAATAGACATGTTGCCAAATAATGTCCTTATACCCGACAAGACGCCATCGCCGTGTTCGCTCCAACAACCCACCGTGCCCTCCGTTCAGCTTCCCTCGACGCCTACCTCTGCAGGAGGTTACTTTCCGCGCGTCGTCGTCGTCAACCCTACACCCCAGCCTACTCCGCCCATGACGCCCTCCCTTAATGAAGAACCAACGAGTGCTTCACAACCACCATCAACGTTCCTTCTACCGCCGCTTCCCCCACCTGCATTAATCATGAAACGTCAAGCGCAAGCGGAACAGCCACTCCCGCAGTCACCTCCACCTGACGAACTATTACCGTCCCTGGCCTCGGCCCGAGGTGCCGAGTCCTCGAAGGTATCCGGAAGGTTTTTCTTACAGCAGAGCCCTGAGTATGCATCTCCGGAAGGCGACGGCTCAACGGAGAGCGGAAAGAGCCGTGTTGATTTGTTTGATGTGTCAAGCGCGGCCTCCAGTCACATGCACAGCACTGATAATGAGAAAGAAGTAACGAAAGAGCTGAAGGAAAAAGATCGTGCCAGTACTAAGCCCAGGAAGGGCAAGGAATTGGGGAGATCGTCTGCCCGGCTGCCTTTGGCAAAACGGACCCACTCGGCAAGGTACATCGGGCCTTCAATTCAGCGCAAGCATTCAAATCAGGATAGTAGACCGCGTGCGATGTTTAATATTGGTTCAAACTCGTCGAACGGGTCCAAGTCTCCTAATGGGAGCTCGGCGAAACTCACTCCGCCCCCGCCTCCACCTGCCCCTGCGGTTAATGGATTAGGTGCTCTGCATAACGGTATGACGGCTATCAATCTAAAGCCTGCGCGGCCGATCGTGGCTCCCCTCTCTGCTGCAAATGGCAACACCGTAGTCAACGGAAACGCCAACGGCGTTGGCAACGCTGCTGCTAATACAAGCAACGGCATGGGTCCCCAACAGCGAAAAACCATCGTTGTCGCCAGTACCTCCGAGGAAGACTACGAGACTACTGATGCGGATGACTCTGGATGGGCCTCTGAGGATATGGACGCTGAGGACCAGGCCCGTGAAGTCAAGGAAGCTGGGCTACGCGGTGCTGCACTGGAGGCTCAGCGCCAACGTGACCTCTTCGCAAAAGTTCCAAAGCGTTCATACTCGAATCTCAATCGCACGCAGTCGGGGCTACTTTCTCAGCTTATGAACCCCAACCCTGCGATATTCCCGCCGAATCATCCGTATCGCTTGAGTCAATCAACCGCGGATCTTGTGCGGATGCAACGGCAGGCGCAGCGTCAAGCTGAACAGGCGCAGGCTCCACAAAGAAGTGTTAGTGGGTTTGCGGGGCCTGTGAGGTTGCAGACAAGTAAAAGTTCGGTGGCATTACCCCTGGCTGCGCAAATCACTGCCACGTCGAGCTCGAAGCCCCCATCGTCTGGAATGAGGGGGAAAGAGAACGAGAAAGGGGGGTATAGGCCAAAGGGACGTCCGAATGAGGAAGAGATGGAAGATGAGAGTGGTGAGGACGATGACGACGACGATAAGATCCAGGTATCGCGCAGCGTGGCACAGCAGAGGCTTCAAGCGTTAATGTTGCGACGCGCACCGGAAAACGGTAACCTGGTTCAGCATACGCATACGCGTGCGCCGGAAAATCACATCGCTCCTGCTGCACAATCCACGGCACCTATACCCCTCGGCCATCCATATAATCTTCCCGCTCCCGCACTACCCATGACGCCGCGCACAACCCGGCGAATAATGCTTCGCACAGAGCTGTCAGAGAGCATGCGCAGGCAATTACTGTGGGAGCGGCAGGTAAGCAGCACTACCAACCCAGCTGCAAATGCGAGACGTGCGAACAATGGTGTGCTCGGTGGGTTGCGACCGCTTGCTTCGACAACTTCCATGGGCGAGAATCCTAGCGCTACTAAGAGTGCAGAGGCTCAGGATAGGGATGAGCGCAAGCGACGAGCAATGGCTCGAAATCGAAGTTGGGCGGACGACTACCACTACTCAGGGTGGTGATTTTCTTGCTGGACTCTGCCAACACGTGGATCTTCTATAATCTGGTGTCTCTCGCATATGTTATGGGGTCTCTTTTTTCTCATTGTCTTGTCCTCTAATCACGCGGCACGGTTGCGTTTATCTCTCTTTTCTATCGTACTTTAGCACTCGCATGCTCCACTCGCGAACATGCTACTGATACTGCAGGGCGCGGTTTCCCTCCCTCCTCTGCCGCGCGTTTTACTCATCCTCATACTGCGCTTCCCCCCAACCTTCCTCGTATAGTTGCATTTCCCACACATAATTTGCACTTGCATGTCATACTCCGTCATCCTCGCTGTCCATTTACGTTGTAATAGTAGTCACCTTAATTACCAAGTAGTTATTCTTATGGATTAGGGTGTTGTGTTCAATTTGCTTTCGAACCCTCGCCTCATGTACTCATAGTGTGTAGGTATACGTGGGATATACCTGCCAAGTTGTACATATATCAGTGACAAGTGGTGCTTCCGTTTATGGACTGCTTATTCAACTGCGTGTACATATCACCGGGGCAAATCGGGGAAACCATTGTCATTAACCAGGCACAAAGTGCACCAACCCCAGCTCATGCATGCATGGTTTTTGCCAGTGACTAGTGACCCCGCGTTGCTCAAATCTGATTCGCAATATCCATTTGTCAGCGGAGTAAGTTAAACTAAGACCTATAGGAAGCGCTCAAGCTGCCATCAAAGCATCAACGTTGAACGTTGAACGTCAATGCATGAACCGCGGACATAAACTACTTCTTATAGTAGTAACTGTTTAACTGAAGTCCCACCCCTGACAGTGAGGTGTGGAGACCCCATTAGTAATATTAATATTAATTTGCGCTTTATTATTGTAGATATTATATGTAATTGCCTATGGAGGCTGTCACATTAAGGGGTAGAGTTAAATCCAATTAAATAATTAACCCACTCGCCCATATACGTATTGGATAAAATACATTTGGTTGTGTTTGGCATCTAGCGACAGCCTCATGAATATCATATGGACTCGGAAAACCTTAAGTCTAACCACCAATGGCAGATAAAGTTAATGATCAGCCCGACTTAAGTGGAACCAATGATGATAAGTACAGCGACCACACTCTTGTATAACAAGTAGTACATTTACTTGCATGTAAGTGGAATGATCGCGAAACTCGTACTCCCATGCCGTAGGACCCTGGGTTACGAACACCGTCGGCTTAAGTATCATTAATAAGTATAATATTCTCTCAGGTCAGCGCATCTAGTACCACGTGAACTCTGATCACAGCCCTATGCAATACCCGCAAGGGCTCAAACCTATTCCACCATGTCGTCCGCAGAAGACGAGTACAACGAGCACGATAATGCCCTAGCCTTGCCCGGCTCCAAAAAACGAAGGGTGCAAAGGGCATGTGACATATGTAGACGCAAGAAGAGTAAGCACTGCTTGTCTTGGATCGTACAAGGCCGCCGTTAATTTTGGGCATTTGACACAGTTCGATGTGAGTCAGCTTCATTACCTCTCGCCCCCCGGTGGTCACATCAGTAAAATTGACCATGTCCTCTCTTGCCATCATTTTTTGGCTTTGGGTGCTCGCTTTAAGGTGATGGAAGCCAGATGCCAGGGAACCGATGTTCCAATTGCGTTGCGTATAATTTTGAATGTACGTATGTAGAGGCTGCAAAGGTGCGCTCTCCCCCTCGGTTATCTCCTCGAGTAGCGCCTAACTCGCCCTAGAAACGAGGTCCCCCAAAGGGGTACGTGTGAAGCAATGGGTTTCCCGCATCCACCCAAGGTACTTACAGTTTACGATGACTTTAGATATGTCGAGAGCCTGGAGAATCGTTTGGAGAAGATGGAGAAGCTTCTGCAAAAGGTGGGTCTGTTGCGCTGATACTCTTCGTGATCGTCGCTCACTCCCACCCAGATCTGCCCTGATGCCGATTTCTCTCAGGAGCTCGGAGGCGGTCCTTTGGACAGGGAGGCTTGGCAAAAAGGCAACATGAATGGCTCAATCAACCATGTCATGAGCCCTTACGCTACCACTCCTCTCGAAGATCTCGTAACCAGTGATGATGACGAGATGGTATCCGTCCGCCTCGCTGATCACATGCAGAACATGTCTATCAATCCAAACTTATCCCGTTTCTTCGGAAAATCCAGTGGTGTGATGCTAGTCCAAAAAGCTATTGACCTCAAAAAGGAGTACACTGGCGATGAAGATATCCAACCTGACTTTAGGCAACACAAAGGCCGCCCTGAGTTTCGTGGAACCTTTCCTGTGCGTATAGTCATACTTTTTGTTTCTAGAGTTGACATCTCATCAAGTGGGAGCTGGCCGCGAAGGATGTTGTTGAGCCGATCTATAACTTTCCTCAGGAAGATCTTGCTACTTCCCTTGTCGATCTCTATTTCATCCACTATAATATTCTAACTCCATTGTTACACCGGCCAACCTTTGAGCGCAAGGCGGCGCAGGGGCTCCACCGCCGAAACGCGACATTCGGGGCGGTGTATTTATTAGTCCTTGCCGTAGGCTCGCGCTTCTCTGACGATCGCCGCGTCTGTCTGGAAGGTCAGAATGAACATTCATCGGGATGGAAGTTTTTCGAACAGGTACAAATGGTCAGGAAGACCCTGCTTGGGCCACCATGTCTGGAGGACCTCCAAGTGCAATGTGTAGGTGTCAAGGTAGCGCTCCTTCATTGGATTACTAACTCGTACCTAGCTATCTGTGATCTACTTGATGGGAACTTCGGCCCCGCAGGCATGTTGGACCATCGTTGGAATCGGTATACGTCTTGCGCAGGATGTTGGTGCACATCGCCGCAAGGCTTACAGCCATAAACCCACTGTCGAAGAGGAGCTTTGGAAACGTGCATTCTGGTATGGTTCGGATAACTCATCGTCGCAACATCACGTCACAATGTTTTGTCTCAGGGTTCTCGTCAGCTTAGACCGATTGGTGAGTTCATCGTTGGGACGACCGTGTGCGATACAGGATGAAGAGTGGGTTTATCTACGTCATGCTGTGAAGATATGAAGCTGACCGAAATCATAGCTTCGATCTCGACATGCCTCTCGAATGTGATGATGACTACTGGGAGCACCCGGACCGGGACCAAATGTTCAAGCAACCTCCTGGCAAACCTTCCCTGGTATCGTACTTTGTCAATATCCTGAAGCTTAACCACATACTCGCATTTGCCCTTCGTACTATTGTATGTAACTTCTCGTATAAGAACCGCCGACTAATGATGTGCTGCAGTATTCGATCAACAAACTGAAAGTTTTGCTTGGCTTCGTTGGGCAGCAATGGGAGCAACAAATAGTTGCAGAGCTTGACTCTGCGCTTAATAAATGGATCGATGCTGTTCCTGATCATCGTATGTATCTTAGCTTGGACTTCGTTATTGCCGCTGCTAAATTCTACATCCTAAAGTCAGATGGAATCCAAATATGGACATTAATGACTTTTTCCTGCAGTCGTATTCCCTCTATTCGAGTTACTATCATGTCCAGATCCTCATCCACCGCCCATTCATTCCGTCACCCCGAAAACCATCTCCTCTGTCTTTCCCTTCCTTGGCGATCTGTACAAATGCTGCTCGATCTTGCAGCCACGTCATGGATGTATATCGATGTCGATCTGGTAAGCCGGTGCCTTATTCGCAGGTGCGTCAAGGAATTTCGATCTCTTATATTCGGAACATCATAATGTTACTTTAGATGCCTGCGTTCACGGCAGGTATTGTCTTGCTTCTGAATATCTGGGGTGGAAAACGCTCTGGACTGTACACTGATCCTACGAAGGAAATGACAGACGTGCACAAGTGCATGTCCATACTGAAGTCGTGCGAAAAACGGTCCGTCGACTTTTTTTTTACTGCCGAAGAATATTTCTCATTAATTTATAGCTGGCACACGGCTGGTCGTCTGTGGTATGTACATTTTAATTTTGATCTTTTTTCGGTGGAGGGCTCAAACTATATGGAAGGGATATCCTGTATGAACTGGCATCTGTCGGTGACCTTCCGCTGCCCCAACCTAGTCCCTCTGGCGGAACGAAGCGTGAACGTGATTCAGATAGTCCAATTTCTGCTCCGCCTACGACTTCACCGTCAGAGGTACCCCGTACCATTGCAGGATCGCGCCGCGTCGGGCGCGAAGCAGCTGCCCCCACTCGCTCGAAGCCTGTGAGCTCATTTGATCTTCCACTCTACAGCGATGATCTTGGGCGCCTACCGCTCCATGGACAAGTGAACTTCCCTGACACGTCCCCATCGCTTGGCTCGTCTAACAGTAATATGTGGTACTCTCACGGGGGTGGGAATCCGGTGCAACCACACGTTACGCAGACTTCTATGCAAAATGTGCACCTGCCTCAAGATTATTCACAGACCACTGTTCCTGCCGCGTACAGCGTGGATGATATGTTCTATGAGCAGATGAGCCAGTATCCGGGGCAATATCATTCAGGGTCCTCCACTTCCTCGCCTTATGACGACGACCCTCAAGGGATGCAGAGTCTGATGGGTGGCACACATCAGCAAAATGTGCTTCCGCATCCTGGGCCGAGCTGTATGGACACGGACACGATTGCCATGTGGTCTCACGCTCCCACTGGTTTTGAGTGAGTCATGCTCATTTGTGCTAATTCGAATTGCCCTTGCTGATGAATGCACAGGCTTAATGACTGGGGAACGTACATCACGAATGTATCTGGGATGGTAAACTCTGATGGTTCAACTTCACACTCGAGGCATGGGCACTAAACTTCGCAATCATGTCCTTTCTCTTTCTTATTTCTTGGCTTGTTTCGATTATACATGTGTGATAATGCCCTAATGTAGTGAGAATACACGTAGCACCGGCCTTATGTATGTTTTCGAGGAACACGAGGTAGTATCTGAGATTTGATTATCTTATCTCACTGTATATACTTATAGATGCTATGATCACGAGCCTCTTCTCCGTAGACTCGTACACATGACAAGAAGCCATCAGGAAAGCGGGAGTCCATTATGATATTCCTACGCCTAAGACATGTATGTTGTCGCAAAGCTAATACTTTGTTGAAACCATCATCAGCACCTGAGTTAGTTCTAACGTTTCCATTTCCAACATGTCGACTCGCATCCCTCTTCTCTTTGTAAGGGATTTGAATGTTTCTTTTAAATGTCATGCTGATATGTATGACAAAAGGGGACGATGACTGTAGGGCTCGAGGGCAGGAACGGAGTCCGGACGTCCAGCGAGAAGGACTGTCAAGAAATCCTAGACGTCTTCTTCAGTCACGGCCATACTGAAGTAGACACGGCACGCATATATGCCGAGGGCACCACTGAACAGGTGGGCATACTGACGCGTTGAACGTCAAACCCTGACACCAACTGAACGGTTTTCACGCCAGGTCTTGGCCAACCTCGAATTCAAGAATGCGACGATCGACACGAAGTACGTCGTATAATTTCATGTTGTGAGACGTGTGCTGATTTGCTGGCGTAGAGTATACCCTGTCACTCCGGGAGATCACAGCCCGCATGCATTGCGGTCTACTTTCCTCACGTCTCTTCAATCTCTGAAGCGTGATAAAGTCCGGGTCTTGTATTTGCACGCTCCCGATCGTAGTGTTCCATTTGAGGACACTGTACGAGAGATCAACAAGCTCTATACGGAGGGTCGTTTGTGAGTGTCCACGTCTCTTTCAAACGAAGGAATCGAACCTAACTGGCTCATCAGCGAGATATTTGGTCTGAGGTGAGTGCTCGTGGAATACTCTTGCTAAGTTCTATAACTAAATTATGAAACAGTAACTTTGCAGCTTGGGAAGTTGCAGAAGTTGTAGGGATCTGCAAAGCAAATAGTTATGTGCTGCCAAAGATTTACCAGGTGTTCGTACAACTGTCCAGCTGTAATAGAAGGTATTCATGATGCACGCAGGATGTACAACGCGATCACCCGGGAGATGGAGCCTGAGCTCCTTCCCTGCTGCCGGAAGTATGGCTTGCGGCTCGTCTGTTACAACCCATTAGCGTGAGTGGGGTTCGAGAATGTTGTTTGGATGGAAGCCTCATCACAAGACGTAGTGGCGGTCTTTTTGCTGGCAAGGTGCTTTCCACGGAGGAGGTAGCTCCCAAAGGTGGTCGCTTTGATCCAAAGTCAAAGATGGGCCAGATGTACCGAGCACGGTACCTTACGGAAGGATACCTCAAGGCTCTCGAGGTTGTGAAAGCGGCCACTGTATGTCCCTCGACTACTGATAGTCTATATAGCTAATGACTTGGACAGGACGAACACGGTCTTCGTCTTACAGAGGCTGCCCTTCGTTGGTGCCAACACCATTCTCTACTGACGCCGGAAGACGGAATTATCCTAGGCGCTAGCAGTGCAGCGCAACTAGAGCAAAATTGTGTTGACTCGGAGAAAGGGCCCCTCCCACAGGATGTTGTTGATGCCCTTGACGAAGCTTGCAGGATCGTGAAGGCCCACGGAAGTACCCCGTTATACTGGCGCTGAGGGCTCTTGCCGTGGAGACATAGCTAAAAGTGTAGTAAACTTAGTGACTATTGAACTAGACGTTGGTACGAGCGTGAACTTGGTGTGTACTACCGCAAGTGCAAGGTAGTGAATTTCAATGAACACCACCGCGGCTTCAACTACCATGACGATCAAGTACTGTACACTTTATCGACACAAACAATACCCTTGAAGAACACCAAATTTCAGGTCGAAGGAATGCTGGGCGGATGCGAGCGGAAGGCGCTGGAATATTCCTAGTCCCTTGGACAGACAATGTGCCGTCTCTAAACACAGATCAATAGAAGTCCGGCAAGCGAGAACAAAAATCCATGCCACTTGAAGAAGGGGTGCCCAAACATCTTCATGAAATCCTTCGACAGATGCCCTATCATCGTGCCGGTGGCGAATCCACGTTCTCGAGTTTTCCGCTCCCACTCAGTTACCTTTTCGGCGGTGTCATTTCCGTGCTCCGCGCAGAGTTGCTTGAGGATGATGTCCCGACTCAAACCAGGATATCCGCTCATGTGTTTAAGCATGTATTCTGCCATAGGTTCCAGACCAGAATCAGCGGTCTGCGTCATGAACATGCGGCGGTTGATGCGGAAGACCACCTTCGCTCCCGGATCATCGATTACAAAGCGAACTGGTACATCGTTCGCAGTGAAGAGGAAATAATCGACATCTTTGTCGGCTTCAAGCATTTCGGCTTGACGCTCCGCAGCAGGGGAACGTTGGCCCTTACAGGGACCTACGCCAATGTCTGCGAGATTCACAGTCCCATCCTGATTCCTTGGAAGATTATGCATCATGTCGGCGATTGGACTCATTTGACCATTAAATTTCCAAAGGTGGTCACCCTTGGTTCCACTGAGACCTTTCGAAACTTTCTTCTTGCCACAAGCCTTTTTGTGAACGGGCCAGTCTTCATTCTGGCAGAATCTAGCGGATGAAACATGAGGCATAATGAAGAAGATTATAGCACTACTACGCACTGAGAACAATAATGTACTTCGAACTTGAGTTTTGTTTTGCAAGTACTACACACCATGAAGCGAACGCCTTGTCCGATGTCTTCTGGTGTCTTCGTGCAGTTCTCGCAGCGTAAAAGGGGTTTGTCCCTGAGAGATGATTTTACCTGTGCTAAAGAATGTGCAAAATATGCTCCGGTGTTCTCCACGATGCCCAGGACATCCTTCATCCCCTTGCCACGATGGGTAATGTCGTGCAAAATAGACGATAACGAGAACAGCAAGAAGAAACCTGGTAGTTATTTTCAGACACACACAATGTTTGATGAGCAGGAGAAAACCCACCAATAAACTTGTTCCTGTTGATAGTTGCGACTTCAAACACGATCTTTGTGCTTTCGGATCTCTGTTTTTTAGCATCATTCGACGTCTGTTCCCACCATGGATTTGGCAGGTCCGACGCCTGTTGCCACCACGAGTTTGGCAAGAGCGCTGGATCAGACGACTCGAAGACCCCCAAGAATTGAGCAAGAAAACCGACAAAACCCTTCCCGCCCTCCAATAGGAAGTTCGAAACTGTGATCTCTGGGCAAAGAGCACGACAATCTTGGCCCCAGATCGTAGGTGCCTCAGATGCCTTCTCAAGGCCGTGAAGGATATGTCTCCTCTGCTCAGAGGCATCTAACAACAACCAGATGGTGTCAAAGTGCCCTTCGTGGAGGATCTTGCGCAGGGTTTGAGCTGCGCCTTCTTGGACGTCGCGGAGATCCAAGTAGAAGAACTGCAGGTCATCGAGAGTGAAGAAAGAATCATCCATGAAATGTAAAATCTCCTTGAGGACGTCTGCTGCTGTTGATGATGCGATCGCCGCCTCCCACTCCTTATCCCACTTGATCATGTCTTGTTTGATATCAGTGATGTTGAATTTCTTGGACAAGAGAGGAGGGAATTCCACAGCGGCTTGGTCCTCGGTTGTTGATGCCATTCCTCCAGATGATGACTGACAGGTTTGCTTGATGGGCAGACAACATGCGAGGATTAGACACGTTTAAAACCAACGCTCTTGCATCGTAATAATCGGATACCATTATATCAGCATGGATGACTCTTCAGGCCTGCAGGATCGATGATGGTAGTCTATAAAGAGAAGGCAACCGTCTTCAAGACGTAAAGCCTCCGCCCTCATAAGGTAAAGCACACCAAGTATATCATCCACGAGGCCGATATAAGTCAGGCGAGGCGTAAATTTCTCGACATAAGTCACATCAATGTAATTTGTGAATATGGAACAGATGATTTCTCTATCTACATGCTTGCAGTAGTAATACAGTGCGACATCATGCATGATACATGACAGATTCTATATGTCACTGCTGTGTGTCCTTGGCACCGTGTATTGTGTCGAATTTCTTTAGGCTGACCGCGTCAAACACCAACTCGGAATTCCTTCTCCGATCAATCTACGTCAGGATTAAGCACGAGATCTTGCACACGGGAGATCCCTTACATTTCTATATTCAAGAGGAATTTGGGCACCCTGATATCCTGGTCAGCTGTTGATCATCGAAGAGCTTCGGCATCGTAAGCCAAGCAAGAAAAATGACGAACCCTTCCCTCAGGTTGCTCTCCATTCACAACAGTGAAGTCGGTGTAAGCATGGTCTCGTGGACGGGTTATCAACGTCGACATGAGGGAAATTGTGTAAAATTGTGCGAGAGATTCATTGAAGACCAGATGCCTGTGGAGTATTAGTCTTTCAAAAAGCATATAAGAGATATACTATACTTACATGCCATTGGTCTAGTGAAACCAAATCTGTAAGTTGATCTTTAATACCGAGTAAACGGACTCACAAGCGCTATGTATACGGCCAGGTCAACAAGGGTCCATATAGCTGTCAGCAGACCGGTCTGCAGAGTGACTAGAACGCCAATTTCTCGCTCATTAACACGAGAACCGACTGGAAGTCACGTACCTCGTATTATCTTTTTGATGATATGATCAGTGTCCATGAATCCAGTTTTATGTTCTCTCTGTAACATGTTATAGCGTGTATGTCCGTATCAAAACCAGCAATGACAGACCAGGGAACGGACAAGCACCCCGGTAATCAGGAGGTTGTCAAACGCAGAAGAGGCAAGGCCGATGACAAATACGACTTCGAACCTATGAAACTGGGTGAACACGGGCACCATATTGATCGCAATTGTGGTTCCAATGCCACAAACTGGCAGCCATGAGACAATAACGGTGGGTTTGAACGATCAGACTACCTACAGAAAGCAGCACTCGCGAGAAAGACAATGATTCCAACTAGCCAGGAACTAGACGTCAAGATGCGGATTCTCCAGGCGAAGAAGAGCTGGACGAGGGCGGATACAACACCCTTGTGCATCGTCAGCCGGCAAACGAGGCTTATGATCGAAGAAAAACTACCGTGATGCCGGGTACTAAGAATGATATGGGCGGTTACTGACATGCTAACAGATGACTACCGAAGAGAAGTACGCACGTAAGGAGAAAACTGGAAATGTCGAATGAGATCACCATGCCGCACGAATTATGAAGAAACAACACACCCCAGTTGGCTCTGGACAAAGCATATTGATCCCCTTGTAGCAACTTGTTTGGACTCTGCATCCAGTATAAATAGGGATGAACACACCAAAGTGGATAATGAGAGTGTCATTCAAGAAGACATACTCCAGGATGACATTGGCGGTGCACAACAACAAAAGGGTTGACACCTGAAAAGTGAAATCAACCAGGTGTCCATCCATTTAAAAAATGCCTCATACAAGAATTCGTATCCATGCACCATCACTGGCAGAGAATTGATTACAAAATGAGCATTCATATTAGATCACATTGCTCACCTTTTGAAGGAAGAAAAATACATGAGCACTGATGTGACCAACGCGCCGTACAAAATTGTGTTAAGGGCAAAGCCTACAAGCAAGGGGCCAAACCTGATTGAGTGCACTGGTAAGACCAGCAGGTATCTGACGAACATCAAGACCTACGAGATGCCAGCGACAGTAAGCGGCATGCTGGACACGACCAATGTGTGCTGCTTAGCTCCTTCAAGCGATGAGGGAGCTAAGAGACTGGGAAAATGCCGCAACGTTCTCATATAAGTAGTAGATGGCCCATCCGCATTTTATTCTCGTCCGATTAGGGCGAGTACGTTTTCAGGGTTCAAGTCAGGGTGGTGTTGATATTCTGAGAATCGACATGGATTACGAGATTTTTTTTGTTCTGTTTTGGAAATTGGAAATTTAGATCTCAGTCATCGGTGATGTCTCGGACTAGACTCCAGAGCAGTTGCAGTGAGCCAGAATGTCATACCTAATTTACTATCAGTACTACATGTACACAGGTGTAGGCCTTCCAAATTTCGGAAGTTGCCGCTCAACAAGTCGATGTAGAAATCTGCTTACTTGGTGAAGCTCCACGTGCGACCCTGCTTTCTGTGATCCTTCTGAGGCTTGTTCGGTCTCGGATTTCTTATGTAAACTCGTTCAGCCTCGCATGCTGTAAGCCCTTGTAATTGTGATGCTACAAGCTAGATTCAAAATGTTTTACTTTTTTCATTTAACATGTGTGTGTTCAGCCAGGGCACAACGGTGAGACCAGACAGACTGTCGCCAATCAGAATTTGGTCGCTCCATCTTAATAACAACGAGTAAGATTTCATGATGTGAAATTACCATCGGATAGCTTTCGTGACGGTAACCTTGGCATATCATGAGCTATATCATGAGTCGAACTTAAATCACGAATCAAGTGTCATACGCGAAGATAATACCCTGGACCCAATTAAGAGTACCTACAACGAGTAGACTACTCAGTGCGCGCGCAGCATCTCCTCGAGTCCAGCCTTCCACATCGTCAAATCGCCGTCCCACTCATTCAGGCGCCTCATATTTCCTCCTTTTGCAATCGAGGTACGAGCGAGCATTTCGCCGAACTTGTGTTTGTAATATCCGTGGTGGGAAATGCAGTACCAGATGATACCTTTCGTGGATAGGACCTCTCCCCAAGTTTCGTTGCACTCTTCCGCGCAGGTTGGGATTAGGTTGAACAGGCGAAGAAGCGTACGCCAAAAGATTCGTGGCAAGTAGAGCCATAGAGGGGGGTCAAGCCCTAAAACGGGAGGACGCAGATTATCAGATATGACACGCCAACTATCAGGGTAGGGCCCGGTAGGCAAGCCAATAGGAAAGACGTACAAATGACATCTGTCGTATGACCCGAGATGAGCGTGCCGCTGTGGCTGCCGTTGCCGTCGATGACCCATCCTTTAGAGTTCTGTGTCATTGCAACAGAAACTCTTTCCTTGAACTCGTCATCTGAACAGGTTGTCCACCCGGGTCCCCAGAAAAGTGCATCCAGGGAAATGTGTGGCACATTGAGTTTAGTGGCAATGTACGCACTCAAGGTTGACTTCGAAGAGTTGATTTCAAGACTTCGAAAAACCATTTATCTAACCCTACCTTGCCAGTGCCTAACAAATACTTATGAGTCAGTGAGCAATGAGGTCATAAGCAAACGACGGGCGCACCACTATTGCCCACAACATGAACTCTATAGTTGCCCTGACCATCACCAAGTAACGACGGGATATTCATAGTGTGAGTCAAGAGTTATAAATAACAGCCTTAGTTCTGCCTTCCATCAAGCTCTATCCTAGGAGCTGTGTTCACACGGGCCAGCTGGTCCAATAACTGCGCGTGTCAATGGAAGGCAGCTGTACATACATGATGAGAAAACAAGGAAGAAGCGTCAAGACCTGTCCGTAATGCAAACCTATGAAACCTCCTCCATGTCGTCATCCTCGTCCTCGTCCTCATCGTATTCATCCATCCCCATATCACCGGAGACTCCTTCTGGAAGAGAACTTGGTCCAGGGACGTTTTCAGATTTCATCTGTTCTCTAGACTTCAGTTCTGTAAAACAACCATAACTAAAATGGAATACCCCTTCTTTGGCGAACACATCGTTCAGCTCCCACATTCCATTGTACTCTCCACTCCGATTCAAGGTAGCAATAGCAAGAAGGACCTCCTTGAGATATGCCTCGGGTTGCTGGGTGCGCTCGCGCAGTGGCTTGATGCTCCACCGAGGTTGCTCGCGAAAGAGTGTGAAAAGAAGATCCAGAAGTTGGTTGCGTGGCATACGCGCCATACGCTCAAATGTGCCCTTGGCAGGTTTTGGTCGAAATTTCTACGAGATTGGGTTAGTTGTCAGCGACGATGTAAATAAGCAGACACGGACAATCATATTCGCAAACGATCCCGAGTTGACTCCACTGCTCAACCTGTTAATGCCTCCGCGGCTAACACCAGCCTCTTCTATCATACGGATTTGCCTTCGTGGGGTATTATATTTTCGAGTTCGTTCGCGCATTTGTTGCCTGTATGACTCGTTGAAAAGAGGACGCAGATTACATTCATGTTTAATGCGACCCGTTAGAATGGTCGTTCTAGCTCGAGGGTTATACGAGGTCGAGTTTGGTCCAGAAGGTCCAGGGTCTTTGGGACGTTCTGCAACTACTAGCTGATTCTCAACGTCCTCGTTGACCATTTCAAGTTCATATCTGTCTACTTGCATGCCCCCCTCAACAGAAGGTATGAAAGCTGCGTCCAGAGCAAAGACTGGCAGGTTTGAATCCCGTGGGGTTGGGTCATTCGGGTCGGGCGGCAAGAACAAGAATATGCGAGGGGATCGACCGGATGGGCTGACGGCATTTTTGTACACCCGGATTGTGGCAAGATGAACATCCTCTGCGTCAATGGCCGCCCAGCGGGCCATGAGATGTTTTGGTATCTTCAATCGCAAACGAGCATTAGAAAGTAAAAGAAATCAAGAGGCTCCGACAGGGTGGAAGTAGCACTCTACCCTTCCTTCAACAACCATGGGGCAGGGGATGCTCACCTTGACAAGCCATACTCTGCCGTTTCCCTTGTCCAACATTAGCTCCTCATCAGGATCTGGTTGGGCGTCTTCATCGTTGTGTTCAGCCTCGAAAGGCTTCTTCTCGTCTTCGACAGTCAAATCATCCATGAGAGTTGGTGCAAGACTTATGAGCAATGACAATCATTGGTGAGCTAACAAGTGCTTACTAAGCGAGTGAGCGCATATATAGGCGCACGTCTTTCTTTCCTTCACCTCTCACTCACTCGATCGTCGTCTTTGATGTAAATATTCGATATCTGTAAATATCTGATACATCGAATTCTGGCGCTTCGTGCATTTTGTTCTGGTCGTGTACTCCACCTGTAGAGAATTTACAGCCCCTTAACCAAACGTTTATCGAAGGTATGTCTTTCGTTAACCTTATTCAGCCTTCGAAGAGTACTAGTTAGGCGATCTATTTTTTTCTGCAGTACCTTGCTTCGTATGGTCGTTGATTCTAGGAATATATTCACCCTTGCACTGATGTTTTTGTCCTTGCGACGCGACGACGAGGTGCTAAACCAGGCGCGCACGTGCCCGGTTCCTAGATCATATTTCGTTGAGACTGTGCGCATACATTCACCCACTCACACGACGCTATTCCGCCGCATCGTTGATCACCTCCCAGTACCGGCGGGCGTCTCTCTTCTGTTAGCGTGCATGACCGCGACGACGGGTTGATGCCTCATTTTTCGGAGTGTGCATTACCGCGACGGTGGATGTTGCCTGGCTTGTGTCGGAGAGTGCGTGACCGCAATGGCGGGTCGATACCTCTCTTTGTTGGGTTGTGCATGACCGCGTGTTGCGGGCCAATGTCTCCCTTTTTGTTAGGTTGTGCATGACTGTGTCGGTGCAGCTTGATGCCTCCTTCTTTGCTGGAGTGTACGTGACCGCGGCGGTGCCTGACGCCTCTACTCTAAGCATGCATGTCCGCGAAGAGGGGTTGATTCTTCCCTCTTTTGTTGAGCTCTGCTTGCGTGGTGCTGGCCGACGCCTCTCTTCGTGCCTCTTTATACTATCTAAGACCTCTTTTGCGTCTTTCTTAGCGCCTCTCGTGCACCTTTCAACCCCTCTCTTGCGTCTTTTCTTATCGTCTCCTTCCGTGCCTTTCGACACCTCGTTTACGTATAGGTTCGGCGTACCTGATGCAATTGGGCTACCTGAGTTTCTCTTGACGTCTGTTGTAGATCTGGCCGACCATCAGACCATATTTGTGCAATCTGGTTTACTTCTGCGGACTCACGTTCCTCCTGTTGTCACACGCGGATTTATCTGAGTTGATTTCCGTGAGGTAAACGGTAGTTTTGACCTGCACGAAACATTGGGTTAGATGTTCCGGCAGTCACTCTCTAGCCATCTCATGTGCCGGGTTACACTTGTATGGCTCGACCGTCACGATAAAGCCAAAGCATTCATGCGCTAGCGACTTCAGCTTGCACACGCTTTCTCAGTGGTCAGTCTTCCTCTCCGGGATTGAATGCGCTCTCGTGTTTCATTTATTACAGCATTTAGCACCCGCGGTGGCAATGGTAAGCAAGTCATTTCACAATGTGTTAGGCATGCCTCCTGATACACGCCAAATCTAAGTCGTGTTCCTGATGCAAATCATGAGACCCAGCTACCCGAACCTTTGAATACTTATTACATGAAATATGCCGTGGCGTGGAAAGGGAAAGACTAGATTGATAGTCACAAGATCTGAGACAACATGTTGTACATCCAGTGATTCTACTACTGGTCGCTTTCTCCGATGATCAGATACCCCCCTTCACTGCTTCCCAGGATGCCCTGGATGAGATATCTTTCCACCACCTATCCCAAGTTATTGGCATAAAATTCGTCAAAACGAAAAAAAAAGGATAACCAACCTGGCGACATTGGGGCGGCTGCTAAACTCGTCGAGACCAACATCCAGAACGACGGCACCGTAGGGCAGGTGGAACAGATCGGCCAGAGTGATATCCTATCTCTGGGTCAGCGCGGTTCAGCATCCGTTCATGCAGGCGCCTACATTTCCAGCCAAGTACTTCTGCTTGCCAAGGATGACATCGTAGGCATCAAGCTTAGCAGAAAACTGGCCTTGTAGTGATTTAGCACGGGCTTCGTCAGTCTTCCCTCCAAACAACCTATTGAAAATTGCATATTCCACAGCACATTGCAGGTGACCGGGACCTACTTGGTAAACTTCAACTCCCATGCCAATCCAGAGATGAAAGGATCATAGTTGGATGTTTCAGTTGACGCAGCTTGCTCGAAGAACGCGATGGCGGTAGGATCGGTGGGAAGGAGGGGAGTTCCCTGCGAAGCGTACTTCGCGGCAATATACCGGCCGATCGCCCTCGATTCATAAAGAATCAAACCATTGTCATCCTTGAAATAAAGTATATCAACGATCGTTCTACATAGATGAGGAAACGACGACCGCACAATGTAAGGGACCTGGCCGAAAGGTTGGTAAGCGGTAAATTCAGGGGCCTTGTGTGCACCCTTGAGCAAATCAACGGGAATGAACTCGAATGGTACATTCTTTTCCTTCAACACCACTGCGACACGGAGCGTGCATGTTGAGGTGGCGAATCCGTAGAGCTTCAGAACCATTGTGAAACGATAGAGAGATGGAGTTTTAGATTGTGCAAGGGAACGAAAATTTCTGATTACTCACTATGAACAACTTCCTCCTCTTACTTATCCAAATCGCGTGAGATATTTGACGTGAAGAGATGTTGTCAAAGTGACACATATTAATCATCAAAGTTAGGAGAGATTGCCACGCCCGAGGGCTGCACTACGGGGTGAGAAATCTCGAGACTTTCGCACCTCTACAAGACGACCTGGTGTAGAGATATGTCATCGATGTCAGGAGAGATTGCGATGTCCGGCGGCTGCAGGCGGGGTAAGAATGGAAATCACTGAGATATTCGCACCTCCACACGACAAGCGAGAACATGTATCCCCCGTTATCACGAAGACGTGATACGCAGCACACGGCAGAAATTTAGGCGTTAAATGTTTGGGAAAAATCGATGACCAGGACGGTACACATGTTCAGAGCAAAAGACAACAGGATATACCTGCTATTTAGCATCAGGTTTTAGCCTTCTTTGTAAGGCAGTGTCCAGAACACCTAATTCTGTGAACCGGGATTATTGTTCGATCATCGTAATTGAGTAAAGTGACTCAGAGATGTGAACCTGGTTTAATAACTTAGCCTAGTAGTACTGAAGAGTACTATAGTTGTTGGGAGCATTGTCTGACTGAGCTGCAGGTGAGGCTACCAGTACATGACCCAATGATGCACGCAGAGAGTGTGTGCATTGAGATGGGCTTATATATTAGTACGTCCAAGTCCCTGTTGGTCGCAGAGCAAGAATGTTCGGCAGATGCCGGGCGCGCCACTGGCATGTTCCCCGTTTTTGACGTGAAGTTCGATCAGATTCACTTTCTCCTACTTGTACAAGCTTATATACATATCACATAAATGACTTCTAATGCTTAGTGTCGAGTTCTTTCTACAGCCGGTTAAGCTTTGGCTTTGACCGCGAGCCACGAAGGCCTTGCAGTGATCTCCTTCCACCATCTGTGAAGTAGGTTAGTGAGTTGTCTGCCTACAGTAATTTCTCGGGCGCTCACCTTGCCACATTCGGTCTATCTTCCAACATGTCGTACCCCAATTCTTCGAATACGATTGTTCCATACGGAAGATGGAATAAGTCGGCCAAGGTAATGCTCTAATTAAAGCTCCTGGTGAGCAAGCCATATGGTCGCACCAATCATCATTACTTACACTTCCTGCAAGATACGCCTGTTTTCCGAGTATAACCTCGTATACATCAAGCTTTGCGTTCAAGTTGTTCACCAGGTCGGATAGCCTGGCTTCATTTGGTTCAAGGCCACGATGCCTTTTGAAAACGCTTCAGCCATGAACTCCGCGGAGCGTTAGGTCACCTACTTCTTGACAATTTTCTCCGTGGTAATACCCAATGCAAAAGGGTAAAAGTTCGATGTCTCGATTGACACCGCTTGTTCAAAGATGGCCTCCGCTTTGGGGTCACGGGGCACGAGGTCTGGGGTGCCTTGTGATGCATACTTCTTTGCAATGTATCTGCAAATGGCTCTGGATTCATAGAGAACGAAGCCGTCGTCATCCTGGTCGCTGTTGTATCAGCATCTGTCGCCGTTAGTGGTCCAAATGAGTCACTAACTATGTAGGGGACTTGTCCGAAAGGTTGGAACTCTTTGAAGGCAGGTGTTTTGTGTTCCCCTTTGTAGACTTCCACGTTCACAAGCTCGTACGGCACTTCCTTCTCTCGGCAGACTTCTGCAACGAGTCTGACGAGGGGAGCGATAGCATGGCCGTGTATCTTGAGAACCATTGTGGTTGTGATAATTGCAGGTGGAGGAATGACTATCGTTGGCGATCTTGTGCTGCCCTCTTTATACGCCCTGCGCACTCAGCCTCTTCGATTGAGACTAAACTTCTCCGGGTAGCTTGGAAACTGTACGCAGAAGACTAGAGTCGTCATGACGCGCCATGTTGCTGTGAGGAAGACAACGCTCGTGGCGCCTGTACATCATGTTGTCCTCACTAATCCACTTTGGAAATTTGGGCAAATCTAACCTGTTCAGTTTGATTGATCAGGTGATAGCCGATCCCTAGGTGATAGCGGAGGTACGTACGTTGTACAGCTAGTGAAATATCCTCACAAAGTATGGTGGACCAAAAATCCTCTAGCCAATAACAACTTAGTTACCCATCAGCCTTGCATCAGCCCATCAGTCGTTCCTTCCAACGACCTATTCAAGGTTATACTACAGATCAATATGGGGTTCGAATGGCTCAAAGCAATGCATAATTATATGTACATTGTCCGTGAGAAGCTTGCGCAGTAACTCGTAGTGCGTACTACATACAGTAGCCTAGTCCACATCTATCTTAGGCTCCTATGGTATGATCAATCCACTTGGGGCAACAGACAAACCAAGCTACATATGGCTATAGTACATGCAAAGTACAGGTATATAATGTTATTATGTTATAGAGCCCTCCGAGTAGAAAATGGGTCCAGAAAAAAGTTCGTGTATACCACATCGATCAGAACGTAGAACTGTCAACCTCCAATCAAACATCATCTTTTCTGCACGCGGGTAGTGGTACTGCTCTCCGCCTCTCCACTGGGTGCTGCGGCGCCTAACTCCACATCCTCAACGAACCTTCCCATTTCACCGGGGGTAGGGGCGCACTCCTTTTCTTTGCGGTTCGGACGGCTCCAAGACACAAATTTCATCTTCTGCTGCGGTGGAGTCGCTGCCGCATCGTCCGACATGCCTGCGCCAGGCTTAACCTGTTGTGAATCCTTCTGAGGCACACTCTGACCCTTTCCCTGCGCCTTGTCCGCCTGCAACTTCAAAAATTCTTCCCCTCTTATCCTCAAAAACTCCTCCAGAAGCGCGGCATTTCTTGAATTCGCTTTGAACACGGCCATGACAATGTCGCCCGCTACGGGCACCAGGCCGCTCAAAGCCGATATTGCATTGTTGAGGAGCATACGGCGCACGAGCCAAGCTGGTAGTTCAGCCTGCCTTGCTTTGCGAACGACCAGGAAATAATTAAGCGTGACATCAGCGACATCGCCGGCGCCAGGGATAACACCGATGATGAAGGTCCAGCCAAATCGGAGACCACAAATGGAGAAGCCTTTGTCTAGGTAGTGGGCACGGCGCTGTACCGACTTGAGAATCTTTACATCACGCGCTGAAAGGCCGGGCGGTATCGCGCGCTTGAAAATAGTGAGACCGAGAGCAGCGGAAGGAAGGGTTAGGGCGCACCTTTCTGCGGCGCTGTTTGCCGCGGTTGTCAGTATAAAACTCGTACAACGGGTCTTCAGGTTGGTATTGCTCGAGGTTCTTTTCAAAGAGCCTTGTACCTGCTTTTTGAAGGTAGGAGGTCATGACGGGGAGAAAGAAGGGGATGAGCGATCGTGACGCATTTTTGTGTATATAACAAGAACTCCATTATTGCACCTGACAAGAATCTCCGTGGAGTTTTAGCTACACCTTCGCTTTTTGTATTCCGTGGGTAAGCACAATTTTTGTTACAAAACTGATTCATATTTGGTATTTATGCAATTTCGAGAATATATAATGGAATTTGTACATAAATTAGTCAGCAATATTACATTGGTCTCACTCTTGACGTCAATGCCTCCATCAAAGCTCGACGAAGAATATGTTCAAAACAGCTTCCACACTTATCTCAAGTCATCCCTCACACAAGCAAAGGTAGAGAAACTGATAGAGGACCAAGTTCTAGCATCCGCAGAAGCAGATCTTATGATATCTGGTGCGCAGCAGCTGCCAAGCAGCTCTAATGTCTTGGTCTGATCACGTCTGACGTCAATGTGACAGGTCCAGCATTATGCTTGTATTTTGCTGCCCTTAGATGTACAACAAACCCACCGTCTGTACCACTTCCTCGTGCCACAAAGTCCGCACCGCCTCTCCAGCTCTCACCAGATAATTGTCCACCGGCATTTCTCGGCTTTCTAGCTGTCTGGGCAGCCACGGTGCCACGAATCCAATGTCTCATCCCTCAGGACCAGCATGACCTTGCTCGCATTATTTGTGGCCTCCAACCTATTTCAATCCCCCCAAACTCCGAGTGCGCTGGCATCGCTGCCGATCTACGTGCTGTGGCAATTGAAATCAGTCAGAGACGCACCTTTCAGGATAGATATGCAAGCGATCTGCAGGCTGCGTTAGATGCAGGCTCATCAAGCAATGGTCTGAAGGTCAAGACAAGCTTCGTACCACCACCCGTTTATTCAGATCTGCTTGGCCCTGAATCAGCCGGATATGGGTCCAAGAAGTTCTCTTCTCCTTCGTCCCCATCATCTGTTTTGTCCGCATTTCCCTCGCGCACGCCTTCCCCTACGATACTCACCCAAGACACCCCTGAAATTGACTTCATTCGCGAGACACTCTACTCCGCACTCGCAGCCGTGCTAGAGCAGATCACAGTCTCCCAGGCTCACAAACCACACCCCCTTGCGCGTCTCTTCAAATATGATCCCCCACGTGCCCATTTTGCCGCCGTCAGCCTTGCCATTCTCGAGGTGGCCACGATGCAGGGAATCATCCTCCCCGATCAAAACGCGATCATGTGCGTCAGTGCACGAGAGCCCGGAGGGCATAAGCTCACGCCAGATGCATGTCCGGAGCCACTTCGACCGTTCATGATAGAGCTCATTGCCATTGGACGGGACGCGCAGGTGATGCAGGACGAAGACAACGAGGTGACGATCAAGGCTATCGAGAGAGGCGATGAGGATATACCGGAACCTAGATTCGAGCGCGTGCAGGCCATCATCATCGATGGTGTACGAGTTGGCGGGGGTAGTGCGGATGATAGGTGCAGGGCGCGAAAAAGGAGCGTGGAGGGACGGACTGTGGCGTTTGCGAACAGGGTGAATGCCCTTGGGCTCTCGATCAGTAGAATCAAGGCGTTTAGAGACAGGGAGAAGGATGTATTCGATGTGTTAGGGCCACGTCCGTAAGGTTTTGGATGATACCTAGTTTGGTGGGAGGTAGTGCATGGATGCAAGGGTGATCACAGACTTACTTTACTAATGCCAGTACCCCGCTGTATTTGATACCATATTGATTCAAAGCTTGTGCTGTTCATCTCCACACCAGCAAGATCGAACCGGCCACTTGCCCATTTGGCCTCTAAGCTAAATCGAGGACACCAAACATTCATCCAACAATCGCCATCAACGCGAGGCCTCACTCCACATATCTCGACGCGGTGCTCCAGCTAATGATGCCAACATTGCCTTTGAGCCCGCATTTGTCTCATCGGTTTATCACGCACACGGACCGGCAATGACCTAACTCGAATAAATCACAGTGACACCCGAGATCTCGTTCGCCGATCAAGGCGATATCTGCCAAACAAATGATGACGACAGGGAGTGCATCAGTATTGAGCAATGCGTTGGCAGTAAATTGACGATTCGGCCACGCACCCTCAATCATTTCATCGAGATATTAATGTGGGGGAAGCATGGCATAGTATGGGTATGGGGCACTTGTCTGCGGGGAGAAGAACTCTATGAATTGTACGTGGTGAACGACGGGTATGAGGCACACGAGGGTGCGGCCATTCGGATAGGTGCGAGTTTCTGCCAAACTCAAAATACACCAGGGTTCGAAATGAGATTGTTAGGACAATGTGGACTTCATCTTCTCTGAGTCCCGCGGCGCTTCGCAAAGAAGTGCGCAGCGCGGGGCACGCAGGGTCCACATCTGCGGCCCACAGAGCCCAATGCAGAAGTGCCCTTCGAGACTCACTCCGGTGCTGATTGCGAGGCCAGAAGCCAGACCAAAAGCGCGCGCCTGAGCTGGTAGCGTGCTTGAAAGGATGCTGAAGGTCTACAATACGATCTTGCCGAGCCAGAAATATCTCGCTAGCAATGTAAGTGCTGGCTTGTCAACCTAGGCAGATACTTACCTGTTGCTTTCTTTCACATCACTTTGGCAGACTTAATCCATCTGCCCTGTGGACACACATTGATCGAAGCAGATAAACCAAGAAGCGGCGAATGGGCGAGGTGAGGAAGGATATTTCATCTGCTGAATCATGGCTAGCGGTGAAGGATGGCGTTGTGTTAGTGTTTGTGGCAGGAAGAAGCGGACATCCTAAATCACTGGGCTAATGCAATACACTCGATGATACAAGCTGTTACCGAAGGTCAATTGACGAACAGTATTATGTCCGAGAGTCGATTGCCCTCGCCTGACAAATGCGCCGAACACCGTGAATGGTCCAAGTAAAAACCGATTTTTTTTGGATTTGAATTAGCAAGGGTCACGAGGGATATAAATCATCGGTGCTCATAACTAGTCTAGTGTCTGTGAAGTGATAGAAGCGCGTCAGGCCATCAGTGATACATATATCGCATAATCACATTGATCGAATCATCATGTTGAGCTAATGTATCCCTGTAACGCCACTCGTCAGTAATGAGATACACAAGGACGACAGTAGTCAGATCATATCAGATAAAAGGATGAGCCTGAAAGGCAAACCCAGCCGGACGTAAATCAAACAACTTTCGAAAGGTGATAAACACGCGTTCAAAGAGTCATATGGCCCCGGCAAACCTCATCATCAATTATGGGAAAATAAATTTTGGGCTCACCGATGAATATATCGCGGATTACAAACCATTAGCCTATGCGTCATCGTCGTCATCATCATCCGTCAATTCTTCTCCCTCTTGGATTCCTTGGTGTCTCTGAAATCCTTCACGCCGGGCCCACGAACGGCCATCGGTGTAGGGCATTATTCGTAGGGGTAAAATGAGGGTATACCACGGGCTGTGAAAAGGAGGTTAGAAGAGTAACATAAGAGAAGGCCACAATTTACTATCCGTCCCGACCAATGTTGAAGAAAAGGCGCAGGTTAGTGCTCCTTCTAAAACAAAATCAAAGTATTACGCCAATGCCCGACATTCTAGCATCCCGCTTACCCGAGGTCGAAAGAATTTACAAAACTCTGCACAGCGTATCAGCATGCAAATGATCACGCCAGATATGACCACATACATCGCCTCTGTCCCTTGCAATGCGTTTGTAGACTTCATGATCTTGTGCCTCGACGCTAGTCTCTCCACGAGCAACACCCCACAAATGCCAGCAGAGCATGATGAACACCGCGATGCAGATAACAACAGAGAGCATGTAGGTGAGGATATAAGCTAGCTGTGGCACCATATAGGGCCAATTGTTCTGTCATATGTAATGAGCATTGAGTGAACGACGTTGAGGAGGCGACGCACAGAATACGTGAGGCCGACTGCCTCTAGCGCTTGAGAGTAACCCATAATGCTCAAAAAGAAGGTCGATAATACTAGGTAAGCCCTGATGGAAGCGCATGAGCTGGGAATTGGGAGGAGGAAGCGGAACATACATGAAAAGGACGAAATGTCTCTCATTGTTTAGTCCAACGCATTGGTTTATCCCTGCAGGGAGCTAAGAGGGACGAGCACGCCAAAGTAATAAAGACTCACACTGTAGAATAATCAACCAACAGGTGAGCAATATCCCACGAACAGTGTTCAAGCATTTACAGGACAATGATGATCATATTTTATCACACACCGGCCACATATCCGACAATGGTGGGCCCTCTCCGTGAAGTATAGGTTAGCTTCCTGGACCGCGTCGGAGTAGGCGTACTCACTTCCGGGCGCATCAATCCACACCTCCTACACGCAGTGATACTCGCTGTCAATAGCGTGACACCACGGTTGGACCACCGAACTCCAGCGCTTGTCCGTTGAGAAGGCGAGGCCCAGAGTCGACCACTCCCTGGCTGCAAGACCTCATCTTGGACGAATCCAGGTGGCACTGTACATACATAGTAGTAATGCATGAAGAGGTTGAGTGCAATGAGTACGCAAGGGGGTGTGGTAAGCCATCGAAGGGGAAGGCTGGGTTGAATCACGGCGACTGTGATTGAAATTTGGGGTGAGTGTGTATACGATTAGACAGCAAACTACACACAAAAGCTGGCTGCTCCAATTGCCTGCAGTATCACCGCAAGTCCAACGAAATATGGGCCTGCTGCGCCTGTGACGCGGTCTCCAGCCCGCTCAAGCCATTTGAAGCATCGGAAAACGTGACGAGCACAGAGCATGAAGAAGTGCGATGAATGAGAAGCACTGGCCAAGCGAGTCTACGATGGCCTTCTAGTTGAAGTTCTACTACTTATGAGCGTCTGGAAGAGAATGAGTGCGAGAATTTGGAGACCAGATCCGAAGCGGAATCAATTTCTGATGACACTAGTACTGGCTCATATGGCAGGCCAAACAACATCGTATGTAGGAGCAGGGAGACTAAGTTAATGCATACTAGATAAACTGATCGTACTACACTTCGATATGATAGCTGTTGGCCAGTCAGCTGCTGTAACTTACAGAACGAGTTGTAAGTACGAAGGATTGGACGATTGAATACAACACCTCAGCATCGCATGCAAGCCCCACAATAAATTGAATAAGATATGCGGCAGACAAGTAATGCTGCATCTGATACACCTTCCTTAGAACCACAGTCCGCAACCTGCGGATACAAGGAATAGATAACCCAAACACCAACACGCATATATGCCGCAGGGGAAAGTAAGATATTACCGTCATCGCTCCTTCCGTCGAGGCGTCCCTGGAATCTTGCGTGGTGTTGCACCAATTCCAGATGGCAGCCCTGTCAGGCGCCGCTCGCCTGCAAAACCGCCGCCTTCCTTTACCCGCTGCACTTCTCGGACAGCACGCCATGCAGCGTCCCCAACCTTGGCTGGCGGGCGGTCCATATCTACTCGTGATAGCGCACGGAAAAGTTCCTGTTGGTCTTCAGGTGGGTGTTGGCTCAAGCTTCTCTGTATGGGTAGATGTGACGAAAGGGAAGAACTTTGTGATGAGGGAGGAAGAGAACGCGATCGGGTCGAGAGCACCAGTGACAGCAAAGAGAACCGATAGTCTAGTTCTGACTCAGCTACGTTTGTCGTCTGAACTGCAGAGTGGACGAATGAAAACAGACTGTCCACCTTGAAGTGGACACCCGCTATTCGTTCGTCGAGGATATTCCTCGACTCTGATCTCACATCAGACATTATGCGTTTAATGAGATCCGGATCAATCTTCTCTCGAACATCGTCCGAAAGTTCGTCCTCACGAGGTAGCAGCCACCCCCAGTCATCCAGTGGCTCTTGTGAAGCAGCCCGTTGTTTGCCTTTCGCTTTAGCAGACGAAGGGGGCTGCAGAGCTTGGCGTCGTCTCTCCAGATCCGTCTTGGAGTTGGTGATATAAGAGTCGTAAAAGTGGTCCACTTGAGTCCACGCATCGGCCTCTGCTGATGCACTATGCAGCGGATAAATCGTTAGTTGCTCATGACCGTGGATGTAGACTAACAACGAACCGCTCGATATGCTCGCGAAACTTGATCTCCCGCTCTTTATTTTTTACATTCTGTTCATTTGGCTTCAAATTTCGCTCGCCACTAGCCTGCTCGTCCAGACCATGGCCATATACAGGCGTATCGATCTTCTTCTCCGCAAGCATCCGAATGAAGTCGTCCTGTACGGTCTTCAGAATTTGCGTTTTGCGTTCATCAAGAGGAGGTGGGTCTTTGCCACTTCCGCTACCTGATGCTTTTGATTTTGACTGGGATTTTTGGCTTGAAGAAGATGCCTCGGATATTCTCGTCATAGCTCGAGCAGCCGACCAGACGAGCAGCTGACGTGCACGTTGCGGATCAGGGAGGTCGCAGTCGATGTGTTTATAGAAGCTCGAATCAGATACAGTAGCATGTGGTTGAGCTAAGAAAAACGATTAGAACACGCGCGTGGACATGTAGGAGAAAAACAAAGGTGATTTATTAGAGGGAGACGTACTGATTACACCAGTGTTTTCAAAACTTGTGCTTATGCGCTTGCCCCGCGCGCTCAGTGACGTTCGTCGAGAGTGTTGGGGTGTCCTTTGTGGGGTACGCGGGGGAAGGGACACCCCTTCACGGAGTAGTTTATTGCGCTCTATTTGTGGGGTTTCGCTGTCAGGTAGTGGATGAAGCGCATCAGAGGGGTATCGCTGAGAGGTGTGTTTAGGTGTAGAGGGAGGGAATTTGAATGAAGAATCGATTGCATCTTTGGCACGAGACCGCTGACGAAGATGAACGGTCTCGGATTCCATCTGCCTGATATCCTCATCCAACTCTGGTTCCTCACGCGTCGAAGATGGTACATCGCGTGGCTTGGCACTGGTAGGTGCGCGTGACGAGTCAGCTTTGAACCTCTTAGCTGGCGGTTTGGAAGGCCCGGCTATGGAGCTGGAGGGAATGGGTTGCGAAAGAGACGAGGGAGGACGAGATGGTGCTCGGGTAGTTGTGGTCGATGGCTGGGAGGACGAGTAATTGTTCTGCGGAGTTGTAGGACGCGATATCGGCGCGCGTACAATGACAAGCCCACCTGGCTGTTCCTCGCCAATGTCTAGGTGCGATTTATGAGTATTTCACGCGACTTGCCTTCAAACTCTCACTCACACTTTCGTTTGGACGCGCCGTTCGGCTGTGACACATCATTCAATAAGCAAAGTGCGCACACATGGTTCAAGTAACATACCTTTGACCTCTTTGCTGCCTGCATAAGTGGATTAGCATCATCAATTGCTTTCCGCTTTCCTGGTGGTTTGGGGTCTGCGGGTGTCATTGGGTTTTCGAGTCCAACAACGTGTGTAAGGGTCCTGTTCATGAATTTCCGTCAAAACACAGGAGTAGACGTATATTTGTTCGTCGTTGCCGTTGATCCCGGCGTCGGCGTCGGCGACGATGATCAACGGAGGAGGGAACCTACAGTGGGCGGAGTTTGAATGGAGAATTCCCACGTGAGACTCTTGATCAACAAACGGAGTGTGACTAAACGCAAACTAAACGCGTCAATATAATGTCACGTCCCACAAGGTAAGACTATTCACTGCTTCATACGTCTGGCTCCGAATATACCAGTTCCTACTCTGACAATGTGGCTACCAGCTTGTAGCCCTGCCTCAAAATCAGCCGTCATACCCATGCTCAGCAGCAGTTTTCCGTTGTCCCCCCATCTCTCATTGAACGCTGGATTGCCTCGAAGCATCCCTTCTAGTATATCTCTAGTCTTCTTCAGTGTCTCGAAATCTTGATTTGGCCGCTCCGATGACGCCAGAGATTCCGTCTGTGAACCAATAGTCATCAGCCCCTGAAAATGTAGCTTGGGACAATGTTCAATGATGTGGCAAGCAAGCTTGAATAGCGGGGAGTCGGCGGCTTCAGTTTCGGTATCCACATATTGCAGTCCCGACTTTTGGACTTCCCCAGATGTGTTGACTTGCAAAAGCATGTTGAGAGGTATCTTGCGGCCAGCGGGTATAGCATTGTTGTAGATATTAGCATCTTCGATGCTAGTCAAACTCTGGATGGCATGAAGATTCGACACCGCTGATTTTCAGAATGACCGTCACAGTACGAATCGAGATAAACTCAAATGCACATACTTGTAAGTTCTCTCATCCTTGCTTGCCTCCGAAGGTCGTCTCCTTCTGTCTTCTTCATCACACCTATGAAGTGCCATCGAAGGCTGTCAAGGTCTGCCAGCTATCAATCGCGAGTCAGTCCCTTCTCGATCACCACGTAGAGGCAAGTACTAACCTTTTTCGCCTTGTTCACTAGATCGATATCAGAATTTTCTCCGAAATCCCTTTGGCCTTCCTCATAACAAGCACGTGTCATCCATGCCGGCTTGGTCTTTGATACAGCTACCAGTGTCGGAGCGTGAGATAAAGATTTCGAAGCTTGCGCGAAACAATTTTTGGTTTCAGCGAGGTTCTGCAAAAGCTCAGCCCGCCGCTCTGGAGTCGCTTTGTCTGACGTTGTCGAAGCCATTCTAGGTTTATAAGGTATTGACGCGGACGGTGCTCGGAAGATGACCCTGAGATGGGGCATGGGGTTAAAGTAACGTCACGGTGCAAAAGGCAACTCACGTAATCATCGGTGGTAATAAGTACTGCACCAGGCCCAAGCTGGACAAGTACTGCAGCGCCTCATGGCACAACTTCGTCTCATTCCTGCACAGTTTTTATAGCATCCTCAACTATGCTGAAATTTCAGGAATACACCGCATGGATTTCGGTTGATGGCCAGCCGTTGGATACTTACTCTGTGGAGACATCTCTGGCGACCAATGAAGTGACATGCTGGATCCCATCTGAAGCTGGCAAAGTGCGCCACCTTCGCGTTGTTGGCTCATTTTATGTCTGATAATGGGCGTTCTCAGGAGTTTTCTGTGCATTGTCAAAACACTTCTGCCCCTGGCCTTGATACAATTGGTGCATTCGTCTATATTGATGGACAGGGGTGCCACGGTAACTTATTCGAGCGCTGGAACGGGAATCATACTGTCAAGTTCAGTCATGCGTTTGTTTCGGATAGGATCACCAAATCGTTCGTATTTTCAACTGTTCGGCTGACAGGTATTTCTGCTCGTCGTGAGTTCATTAGTTCAGTGCCTCACTGTTGTACAGATGAAGATGAATTCGTGGATGCGACATCAGCCGACTTAGGACAAATCCAAGTCAGAGTTTGCAAAGTAGTACTCAGCGAGCTCTACAATCCTGCCCAGAACGAGCTTCAAACTGAACACAAGGTGCACGAGCGGTCGAAGAAAGCAGTGACACACTGTGTTGGGTAAGCTGTGTGGGGTGCGCAAGTCGTTTAACTGAACACTAACCACTCGACACATACCTCGTTCAGGCTTGGCGAGGAAACTATGATCCCACAAACAATGTTGCGCAAGTCGCACTGCATTGGTCAGCCTCTCGCAAAATTCACATTCAAATACAGAGACCGAAGTTTGTGTTATGTGTTTTACTCCTTATTGCGCTCAATGTCTTCTGGCAGATCTTTTGAAGGCGAACGGAATCATACCAGTGCCAGCACCCTTGAAGCGCAAGGCATCGCAGGAAATCATTGACCTCACTGTTAATGACGTCCAAGCAGGGAGCAGTAGATTCAATGATCCAGTCCGAGGAGAACACAACTTGCAGAGAACAAAAGAGACAGAGCGCAGGAGCAAGAAGGTGAAGCAAGAACAGAAGCCCGGTGTATTCGTAGAAGTCATTGATTTGACGTAGCTCGTGTGTTGCACGAGTAAAACCAATGGAGATTGACGGCTATTTAAATAGTAAGTGTGCTATCGCTGTGAATCACTTCGTTGCTTCTTCAGCCGTTTTTTCCGTGCGCTTTCTGCACAGCGCTTTCGGCCATGTATGTGTTGTTCTCGCAGGTATCAAGGGTCATCGGTCATTTCATCAAGGCTTGTCATGCACGTTCCGTATTATTAAAGATCTGGCTGGGGAACACCCAGCACAGAAACTTTTACGGTTTGGGGTGAAGCTGAACATCCATCGTCAGCATTGATCTGGCGCATAATGACGTAGGTGGTGTCACTCCCATCTCATCATCATGTATGTAGTGAGGCGTTCGTGATGCAAAAAATCACTGGGACAGTGAAATCAGTCTCACTTTTAGGGGGATTCGACGTGTCCTTCGCCGAGGAGATCCGATGAGGTAAGAGGCTTTTGATCATTTTGTTGATTCGTGTTTGATGCCCGAGATTCCACTACTGCATAACCAGGCATAACCTCTATGCCACACAAGTAGTCAACTACGACCGAATGCAACTACATGCAGTTCGAAGTTGCTTCTAGTCATCAACAGCTTTGTAGCAATGCCATTGTGAGTTCTTGTTTCAGCTGTAGCTCAACGCAAGTGCTGGCCGTTAATTCCCCTCTCTGCGTAAATAGTGCAACCTGCCAGAAGGTCGATATAAACCGTCTTCTACATGCACATGTGGCGTGGATCCTTGGGTAAAGGTCACGGCTTAACTGCGAAAAGCTTACCTGAGTGCTAAATAGGCCATTCTCTCCGCCTGGCCGAACGATGAAATTGCACAATGCGAGCTAAATCGTGAAGAAGTATGAATATGAGTTGGTTAGGTAGGCTTCTGGCAGTGCGAATGATGTACTTATACCTACTTATACAATTGGTAGGCTGAAACGATGACCGATCAGACAAAAACCGAATGGATCTCGATTTGCCAGAGGGCTTCTCGTGATCGGGAATTGATCAGATCTTGTCACATCTAACACGCGTACGGTGACGAATTCGAGGTTGCGTCATTTTAATTGTACGTTTTGCCAGGGTTTTGCCAGCTCCACTGCCTCCACTTGATAGAAGATTTTCTATTAAATAACAACCACGAACACGAGGTAAAGGAATACCGGACAGGCCTCTCTCTCACACCTCAATTAGCTTTGGTTGATGTGATTGATTTAGAATTGAACTAGTGGTATTTCCCGAACGAATGACTGGCATCGTCGGATGTCACACCTTGGTTTCACATACCACTACTCCAACAAACAGACTGGGAGGTTGCTATCACCCTCCAGCTATTCTCTTCTATCCTGGTCTCAACCCTAAATCCGCTTCATCTTCATGTCGTTGTACGCTAATACAAATATGAACACCAGCTTCCTGCGCAGAATCAGTCTCTCTTTGGCAGACAACAAGCCTTCTTTCGCTGGACGAAAATGCCAATCACCATCAGTCATTCCCCTTCACAAACAGGTCCCTCGTGGTTGCAGCGAGGCCGAAAAGTTTGCATCACTTACTAACATTGGGATTGCTTCTCCTCTCCGACACGCTCGCGGGTTATCGGATCATGCAGCCCCTGGTTAGTATCGTGCACTACTTGATCGTGTATGAGCTGAAGATTCATTTTCGCTTCTGCGCCCGGCTGCGGTTCCTTTACTTTTGATCGTGTCTGCAATTTGTCCACAGATATCTACCGCGGTCGCAGCATCAGCCTGTCCGTATCCCGTGGCGCAGCAAGGAGTTTTCCCACTGGCAGCGAATCTACCCTACCCTACAATGCGGACAATCTGCGCGCGTTGACATGTAGCTCGTCTTTTCGGAGCACACACGACATTTCCTCTATGACTGTCATGCCCGAGATTACTAGCCCTACTTCATCACTGTCCTACAGCGCACTTGACACGCTACTTAAGGGAAAGGTCACTTCAGACGCAAGCGCTCCATTCGCCCCTTACTCTAAAGACGCTAAAGACGAACCTCCAAGAGTAGCCGAAGTTTCTCGTTCTTATCCCCTCGTCATGACAAACCCCAGCACAAACAGGCACTCTTTAAAATCCCTTACGAACCCTGCGGGATCAAAAGGGGTTGACCAAACAACAATTGAAAAGCCACGCCTCCCATCTATCTCACCATGCCCGTCCATCGAATCGAGCAGTAGCTCGTCCTCCAGTGACTCGAGCTCATCGTCGCCGACAGCGCGGTGGCGGCGTTCCCCATCTCCAGAATCCCGACCAACAATGGTCATCCAGAGCACTCTCTCAACGCACTCTCTGTCCGTTGTGCTTCCCCGTGCCATACAATCAGAAATGGTGACCGTTTCTGTCAAAAAGGGAGATAGGTTGAATATCGTGGCTGATGCATGGCACATGGAGAATGATTGTAAGCGTGCACCATCTATTAAATGGAGTCTCAACTCATTTTCGTGAATCTTAGGTCACTATGAGTGGCAAATACACTTTGCACCCGGTGACGCAGATATGCCTAGCGTCCGCGCACGGTTTGCGCCTGACGGGAAACTTACTATCACTGTTCAGCGACGCATTCCTGGGCAAACCTATGGTCGGGGACCACTGGGAACCAGGTTCTGAGATATGCAGACCCACGCTAGCTATATGTTATTTACTTTTTGTCCAAAGCAATTCCACAGTGTAGCATGACCACGCCTACTACTATACGTTCTCTTACTAAGTCATAGTCCTGTATTTTAGATCAGCATCTGCCTTGGGGAATAGGGGTAATAATTTCCTCATTTACGAATCATCACGTCGAAATCAAAGTTCTTCTACATAAATTCGTTTCGCAACTCGGACAAGTCCGACAAGTTGGCACCAAACAGTGACCAACTTCAACCGTCAACTTGACTTGCTCCTTAGGTTGACGATCCTAGAACTCCCGATTATTGTACAGTTATCCTCTCTTAGACGTGGGCGACGTTCCCCAGAACCTCTTCAATCGCGGCGGGAATCTGATAGTGACGATTCAGATACCGGCTAGGACGATGTGTCTTCAGCAGACGACTCCGAGCAGTCCGAACCTGAAATGCATAGGAAGAAACTCAGTTGTGTCAAGGCTCAAACGTGGAGTTCGCACACCAATGTTGCGAGCACTTCGTTGACTGTCACCGCGAAAAGACGAAAGGGAAATCCGAGTTGTTACCATCCATGAACATGGACATACCGTGCTAGTCAGTCGTACTACCGTCCTCGCATGTTGCTCACATGAATTATAATGCTTGGATATCGAGTTTCTTGCGTCCTATGGACCTTTTGAATCTCTCGCGCATCACCGAGGCCTTTCGAAATTTACTCGTGCGAAGATGCTGGCCACGTCGAAGTCATTGTTCGATTTATGTGACTAAGCGCTGAATGAACAGATCGACCCAGTAGCCTTCAAAACCGAGACACAATGGCCTCGGATAGGTAGGGACTGCCACATTTGTGCAAATAGAAGGTTCGCCCATTCACAGCCACAGAACTTCGGTCCACAAGTCACGGGTACTTAAGCTTAAATGTTTGAGCGCTTAGGTGCAAGTCGTTCCTCCTTAATTCACGACACCTACAACTCTCTATATTTCTTTCTAACTGCGTCATGCCTGCGACACGCTCATCCAGCGAACAGCGCTCTCGTTTACACGCAAAAGAAAGATATACATCTCTCACACGAAATGTACCCAGCCACTCGAAACCAGAATCAAACGTGGCTACTATCCATGAAGTCATCGTTCTGTCTTCGGATGACGAGAATGCCCCACCCATGGCTACTATCCCTGAAGTCATCGTTCTGTCTTCGGATGACGAGAATGCCCCACCGGGTAAAATTAGACCATCATCAAGATTCAAAGGGAAGCTTTCCAAGAAGCTGGGAAAGGATGGCTCATCTTGGCAGCGAGAGAATTCGAAATTGAAGCATGTATGTCTCTGATTATCGGAATTTCAGTTCCGCACTGACGGGAGTTCGTTAGATGAACGAGCACCTAGAGAGGCAGGTCGCTGGCCAGCGCATACAACTTGACAATTCGAAGAAGCGTCTCGAGGAGCAAAGTCAAGAGCTTGCTGCACAATCTCAAGAAATTAATGCCTATCATAAGGAGATCCAATTACAGCAGGAGAAACTTGCTGCTTTAGAAGCGAAAGAACCATCCATTGTACGTCCTCTTTTCCGTCTTTTCTCATGCTCTCTAAGTCATTTATTTAGGATGCTACCAAGTTGGACGACACACTGTCTTGCGATATATGCGCGCATTTGATGTACTCTCCTTACCTGTAAGTTCTCATTTTCACTCGCTTTCTGTGTACCAACCTTTCTGCCCTAGTCTCCTTGACTGCGGACACAGTTACTGCGAGGGATGCCTCAAAGGCTGGTCCAACGAAACACTCACCAAACATATTCGCGCACATCCCGCATACGACATGCACCGCAAACCCGTGCCTCGGGATTTTCCTAAAATTCTTGACACCATTGGTCCTTACGTCTCGCGTCTGATTCAGATGCAACTACAGGCAATGTATAATAATTCCCGACAACAACAGCCGGAGTATACCTGTCCAGGATGTCGGAAGGAGGTCACAGGAAAACCTGTTGTAAATTTTGCAGTCAAGGACATGGTGTCCATCGTCGGGAGCGTCCTTGGACGACCCGACACTCGCCGGGAGTCTTCTAATATTCGTGGGCAGCAGGTGGGTCCATTTGACGGCTTTTTCCCTCGATAATCAGCTCCAGTGTACTGTATATAAATAATTCATCCTTCTACGTTATGTGTATACTCTATCATACATGTGTACAAGGACACCCCTTGAATTCAGTCGGTTCCGTATTCCTGGCCGATTGCAGGTTGTACAGCAGAGGCTCATCAACAACGCTCTCCCATGCGACTTCCCATGCGACTCTTGATTACAGGAAGTTCGTCCCAAATGATAGTTGTGCCAGCGTTTCGAATGAGATCCGCGCAAGGTGAATGAGGGTGAATGAGGGTGAATGGAACTACGTAAATATTAACGTTGTCGCCGGTTACTGGGCTCACAACCTTGCGCTCGACTAACAGTCATATGAGTTGCTCGAGTTAGCTCACTACTTGCTAGCACATACTACTACTCAGGTTGGCAACCACGAAACATGCATTTACTGTGTTTCCTGAGGATGGGCAACCAACTTTGTCCCAGACACCTGTCCCATCCTCATCCTTTCCAGCCCTCCAATGATACCTTCAAGCCCATTCGGAAGGATTTCATGATTGTTCGGCTACATAAATGTGAGACATAGATCCAAGACAGTGATCACGGAACAAACCTGAATAATACCCTTTGAGAGCCACTTTTCGATCATAGCCCAGGAGCTGCGGAACAGCTCGTGATTATGCGGAAAATGTGGGCTGCCGATGGTGGAAACGGTCTTGCGCCCCTTGCCTTCATCTTCCTTGACTGATGCAGGAAGGGTTAATACGAGGATGCCATTTTGCGCCAGCAATCCCCATCCAACAGACTGTGTTTCTGGGAGCGAGATAGGGTCAAAAACGATCCTGATAGGACTATCGGTTACTTTGCTAATGGCCGCCGCCAGCTGGTTGCCAGAAAGATGTCGGTCAAAAAAGTGGGTTGCGCCGTAGCTCCTGACAAGGTCTTCATTGTTAGGGGATGCTGTAGTGACGACAGGATAGAATCCTGAAAGACGAGCAAGTTGGATAGCTGCAACACTGTCAGGATATGGTTGAAGAGGCAAGTCCTACTTCGCTTACCGTATGAACCCACAGAAGAAGAACCGCCAAGGATAACAATGGGTTTCTTTGGTTCATGATCACTGACAGACTTCACCCACGGAGGGTGTATCCCGGCTCCCAGATGCTTTCCGTACAAGCCCGCGACTGCAGTATTCAACCCCATAGGAACGGTAGCTGCACTATCGAAAGATTGGTTTGAAGGAATCTGGGATGCGATATAGCCGGTGATGTAATCGACCCCCTCAAGACTTACCTTTGCAGTGAACGTCGCAACAGTCAGCGCGTACTGCTGAAACGCGCCTTGATCAATTATCAAGAAATTCCCATTAGCCAATCTGTAAATCAAAGATGAGCCTATAAGATCAAGGGGAAAGACATGTCTAACACTTTATCGCCTTTGCGGAAATTCTCAACACCTTCTCCTAGTTCTTGAACAATGCCGGCAATGTCCACGCCCAAAATAACAGGGTAATGGGTCACAAATATTCCAGTGTCCCATATCTTGTAGTCAACCGGGTTCAGGGCAGCAGAGCGAATCTTGACCAAGAGCTGCCCAGTATCAGGGCTAGGGATGCTGCGGGAGCCGACCTTGAAGTTGCCCCGCTTTTTGGGAAGAATAAGAGCTTTCTGTTGCGGAGACATGAAATGCGGAGGTACAGTGATTTGAAGTCTTCAAGTTCTGGCTCTTCACCGCACATGCAACCTATATGATGATCTGAAAAGTCTGGATTCTGAGCAAGAAAGGATCATGTGGATAATGGAAGTAGACAACGTCCGTCATCATTTGAAGAGATGATGACAGGCGTTGCCCCCTTGTTGGTCACAAGCTCTGCCTAGGAGAACACTACGACCTATAATTTATGCAGTAGATGTGGCTGGAACAAGGCTAGTCTCTCCTGGACAGTTACTTAAAATAAGTCCTTCTGTCAATGGGCTGGAACCAGCCAGAAATGGAAAGAGTTTCGCGTAGGCGTTCCGCAGTGTGTTGGCTGGCAACCGCGCACAGGACCACGCACCGCTACTGACTGCAAGGAGAGTTGGATGCGGTCAACATTAACGAACATGCATAAACGATCTCCACTATCCGTACTTGGCCTCGCGTTAATACCTTTGGTCTCCGGACGGATAGACAACTCGTCATGGCCAAGAAACGGAATGTCCAACTACGAGATATCCGTACGTACCAGTTATTCATGGCGTCGGGTCTTGTGGTGCTCAGATATTACTCCTTTCTTAGTCCCTCGCGTCTTCTCCCTCAATAAGTATGTCTTCCGCGTTTATTTGGATCGTTGGTTAACCATTTCGTGTATTCTAACCTAGACAAGTGTCCACCTTGCTTCAATTGTCTTCTTCCAGCATTCACCTGCGGACAATTTGGTCACTGCGATGAATACGATGGACAGTGTAAATGTCCTCCAGGCTGGGGTGGAATAGACTGTTTGCTTCCCCGTAAGTCACCAGCCTAGCGCCGTTTGGACGCCGATCACCTATATTCTCTTTTCTAGAGTGCGGTTCCCTAGCAGACGGCGTTGAGAGGCCGCTCCGAGAAGACGAGCCATGTCAATGCAAAGAGGGCTGGGGAGGTATAAATTGCAATGGTACGAACCATTCTGCATCATAATTTGTCACTGCCATTCGACTTCCGCCAGTTTGCAAGACCGACGATGCCTGCATTGGCTTTCCGTTAGCCGGCGGTATCCATACCGATATGCTAGATGAAGATGTCGCAAACATGACTTGTTACACGGGTGGCGAGACTGTCTTCAGCAATCACCAAATGTGTGACATTACTAGTACGCCCTCGGAATGTATCGACATGCCGTATACTAATCTTAGTAGACCGCAAGATTTTGGACATGCTTCCCGACCGTCCCCCACAAGTCACATTCAGTTGCGATAACTCTACTGCGACATGCAGCTTTCAGTTCTGGACTGCACAACAAGAATCCTTTTATTGTGCGCTGGACACGTGTTCCTCTGAGGCCCAACCAGGATACGACACGAACACTACGATCTATGCATGTGAACATATCAAATGCAAATGTATTCCTGACAAGTTCCTTTGTGGAGAGGAGGGAAGTGTTGGTAAGGTTATGCTGTAATTTGCTTTGAACTTTTCGTAATGTTTCATCATAGATATCAGCGACTTCTTGACAGAAGAGATCCGGGGACCCGCGACTTTCAGCTGTAAGACTGCTACTGGATGCAAGTTTGAGGAGCCCGCTATGAACAATCTAATCAACGATATCTTCGGCGATGCATACATCACCCTCCAGTGCGCAGGAGGAGAATGTTTGCATTACTCTCAAGTTCCTGGGTTCCATGTGCGTAGAATGATTGAATTGACGCATACGTGTCCTCACAACATCATAGCCCATACCCAAACCCGACAACACCAAATGGATTGCCTTGAGCTCTGCTGGTGCAGGTTTGATCGTTGTCCTGACTGTCGCAATCCTTTGGTATGTCGGTCGGTCGCGGAGCGGTGGTGACTTCGGCAAAATTAGGCTGCCAGAAAACGAAGCTTCGAAGCTCATGACAGACCATGTCCCTGCATCTCTCCATTTCTCGAATATATCTTACTCTCTTGGCAACCGCACGATCCTCGACAAAATTTCTGGGGCCGTCAAGCCGGGTCAAGTCATGGCAATCATGGGTGCATCCGGCGCGGGTAAATCTACCTTCCTTGATATCCTCGCTCGCAAGCGCAAGATGGGCCAAGTCAGCGGCACGACACTCGTCAACGGGCGAGAGGTCGCAGACACGGAGTTCAAAAAGGTGGTAGGCTTTGTGGATCAGGAGGATACATTAATGAGCACGTTGACGGTGTATGAGACCGTGCTGTATTCTGCGTTATTGCGGCTCCCGCGAGAGATGAGCTTAGAGGCAAAGAAGTACAGGACGCTTGAGACAATGAACGAACTCGGTATCCTGGGTATCAAGGACTCGAGAATTGGTAACTCTGGTACGCTTGGTGTCTGCTCGGGTTAAGGGCGCATACTAATGTTGTGCAGGACGCCGGTCAATATCTGGAGGTGAAAAGAGACGCGTCTCGATAGCCTGTGAATTGGTCACTAGCCCTTCTATATTGTTCCTAGATGAGCCTACAAGCGGTAAGGTTGTGCTTTGAATGCCAATAATACGCTGACACTGTACAGGATTGGACTCTTATAATGCCTTTAATGTTGTCGAGAGCCTGGTGACTCTTGCACGCGATTACAATCGGACCGTTATCTTCACCATTCACCAGCCTCGCAGTAATATTGTCGCTTTGTTTGATCATCTTGTCCTTCTCGCTCAGGGGAAAATGGTGTATTCTGGAGAATTCGCCAAATGCCAAGACTACTTCGCTAGCATCGACCAGCCATGTCCACCAGGCTTTAATATCGCGGATTATCTCAGTGAGTAGCGTTATGATTCTACGGTACTGCGCGACTGACTTCTGCTATAGTCGACCTAACAGTACATGCTGGACTTGAACCACGAAGCCCGGATTCTCCTTTTAATGATGCGGTATCATCGACATCTGGTGACAACCTTTTAGATGAGGAGCGTGTTGTTGGTGCGTTATCTGAACGATCAAATGGTCGCTCTTCCACTGCGGTAGAGGAAGAAACTGAGCTTCGAACTCGTCGCATCTCTTTCACATCCTCCATCAAACACAAGACTTCGCAGCTTCTGGAAGCTGTCCGAATCTCACCATCTAGTGACAACGCGCTCACTCCCAAACTTGCGCAGCTTGTCGAGGCGTACTCTACGAGTGAAGTTGCACAGTCGATCAAGGCCGAGACAGAGGAGGTTGCTGCTGCCCAGCGTGGAGCTGATGCGTCACACGCAGATGGTGAACTACGAGACGTTGTGGTTGAAAACTCTTTACTACGGGGTCGGAAAAGAGCCAGTTGGGGAACGCAGTTCACGATTTTGAGTGGTCGGGCGTTTAAGAATCTCTATCGTGATCCGGCATTACTGGCAGCTCATTATCTATCCTCCGTCGTGCTGGCTTGTGAGCCATCGCTTTTTCTTGTGGTTTCATATATTCATATGCCTTTTCTCAGTGATCTGTGGCCTCTTTTTCCATAACGTAAGCGACGATATCGCAGGCTTCCAGAACCGGCTTGGTGAGCAGTCTTATGATAGTTAATTTATTTAACTGATGGGGTTCAGGTATTTTCTTCTTCACATTGGCGCTCTTCGGCTTCTCGTGCTTATCTAGCCTTGGGTTATTCGCGAACGAGCGAATCCTCTTCATGCGCGAAAGGTAGGGGGATTCTGTCAAAATATGCTCCCCACATTCATTCTATATCACAGAGCAAACGGCTACTATTCGACTTTTACTTACTTCTCTTCGAAGGTAACATAATTTGATTCATATTTTATTGTTTTCTCATTTGACTCTTGGTCAGGTTTTGTTCGATATCCTGCCACTCCGCTTGGTGCCTCCAATTGTCTTTGGTGGCATTGTTTACGGCCTAGTTGGCCTCGTGCCCACAGTTCCAGCTTTTTGGAAGTTCATGTTGACGCTCGTGCTGTTCAATTTGACGACAGCAAGCGTGATCCTTCTATTGTCGATAGCATTTGCCAGTACCAGCGTGGCGAGCTTAGTTGGTACCTTGGTCATGCTTTTCAAGTGAGCGATCCTACGTATCTAGATGCTGGCAGTGTTGCTTAATAATCACCACAGCCTCCTCTTCACAGGCCTCCTGATCAACAGGGACACTGTCACACCCGCCTTGCAGTGGTTGCATACCGTTTCATTCTTCCATGCTGCTTTCGAGGCGCTTGCTGTGAATGAACTGAGATATCTACAATTAAAGGAGATCAAGGTAAAGTCGATGGCCGATTTTTGTTTGTTATCTAACGTGTTTGCTCCAGTATGGTGTTGAGTTGGACGTTCCTGCGGCTACCATTCTTTCGATATTCGGTCTTCGAGCTCAGGTGGGTAACAGATACCTACACTGCCGTGAATCGTGCGCTAATGTTCTGATGGTAGTCATTTTGGTGGCCGAACATATCCCTGCTTGGTATCTTCTTTGTGGTATTTACAACTGCGAGCTTCCTCACGCTGCATTTCTTCGTCAAAGAAAGGCGGTGAACGTCTTTTCTTGCAATGTATGCATGTTCAATTCGTGGAGGACAATATAATAGTATATCTATATATCGACTCACTCATTTCGTATTGTATGATTACTACGATAGCAATACATTTTTTCAGCGTCGCAAGCTCGTGTGGTGTGTCACCTGCATTGGGCCATCTGTTTTTGTGAATAAATTTTGAGTCTTAGTCTAGCCGAGCATGTAGGTAGCTCCTTGTGGTTCTTTGAGGACCAATTAAAAACCTGTAAATGCAACTGGGCAATCGACTTGTTGCCAGCGGTGGGATATCTATATTAGTACGTATCTCGAATCTTCTGCTGTAAGAATACTCAGCATCCCGCTATCCAGGCCTGCTGTTGATCCGGAAAAATCACGGAAAAATCATGGAAAATCCTACCTAGGCCATGCACGCAGTCATCATGGCTTACTAGGTGGACTGAAACTTTCAAATCACGACGTGTTGACGACGTGTGTATTTCGAACGAACGCCGTCAACCACTGGGAACAAATACATACGCCACTGAGATCGAGCCCCCCACATTGGGGTATACTAATCGGCGGCGGAAAAAGTTCTTACTAGCCGGGGGGGAGTGTTGAATGGCAGCGAATTAGGACCTATTATGACCGCTCTAGTTGTTCCTGGTACAGTATTTCTTCTGATCGATCAGGAAGTCCTACTATGACCCTGGTAAAGATACTGGAGTGATGATTAGAATTTCGAGTTGATTGATAGGAGGATAGAGTAAACCCGACTTGGATAAGTCAGTTATAAGGCAAACCACCGCAAAGATCCGTAGTACAGCTTTGGATAATTACTAGCGCTGATGCATGCACGCTGATGCCCTGTTAGCAGGTACGTACATGCAAACTGGTCGCTTAGATCAAGTTCATATCGGCGGGTCCAGGCCCAGCCGATAAGGAGTGAGATGACCTTCTTGGGGTATATGAGGCACCTGGCAGTAAGACCTGTCAGTGGTCAACAAATCCCCGCGAAAGCGACGCGTTTATTTTAACGTCCCGCGTTATGCTGAGGTTTAGATCATTGCAGTGGAAGGCAATCTGGCAATGTAGGAGTGGCTGACAGTCTCGAGTGGATCTATGCTTATGTGAGCGTAGCCAAATAGAGCTTTGAACGAGTATAAAGATGAAGAACTGATAAGAGTCGTAAGACACTCCCGCGAATCATTCTCACACTTCTGCCACTGCTTCGCCACACATCTTCTGCCGTCAGATCAAAGGTATGAGGCATCGACCGTCATCATGATCATGATGTAACTCACGCTAGCGCCACTTGTCTGTCACACGTCTAGTAGTGGCTTTATTACCTTAACCTACCTCTCTATCCAGATATCAATGGCTCACGAACAAGCATCCTTGGTCCTTGTCGATATGTGTTACGCAGTCAAATGTGACAAATGCGGAAAAACTACCTGGAAGGTAAGCAATCGTCTCCTTGACGATGTTGTGTAATCCATCGTGTCCCGGTTGGAGGCGGCAGCGCATGCACGCACGATGTACCGATGCGCATGATGATTGGCTGAAAGAGAGGGGTTCACAGTGCTTCCGCGCATGAGGGCGGAAGTATCATGGGATTAAGAGAATGCGAGCCCGACCCAAACTTTGTCTATTTACACATAGTGCCCTCTCCTGCAGTGATTAGCTGAGATCTAATTGGCTTATCCATTTAAACAGGGGTGCGGACGTCATGTCGAACAGGTGAGAGGCTTTTTTTAATTGACAGACTGCCTCGGGGTAAAGTTCGGGCGTTGGATATTGAAATCATGACAAAGTGACTCGGATAATTTTATGATCTGTAAGGGAGGGACATTTCCACGTTATCGTTTGATGTGGTCCCTTTCGAAGACACCCCATCACGGCCTCCTTGCGTCTCTAACTGAACTTCGAGGGTTTCCTTGGGAGTGCAGGGAGGGTCCAATTTAAAACTTCTGCTACCCGTGGCACCCCGTACTGACATATTTGTCTTGTAAAGGTTATGAAAGACGTCAAAGAGGAGGATAAATGTGCTTGTCCTCGTTGAAGATACGATAAGCGGTCGGATGCTACATCAAAGGTGTATCTTGATGGCGAGGGCTGCGGAGACGTTCACCATTCAGATTTGTGATAGACGTAGTCCCGTGAAATCTGTAATCTAAGAAGGCTGTTACATTACGGAGTGTCCGGGGTCAGCCACATCCCAAATTGGTCGTTATACGCTGCTTTAGATTGCAGTTTCTTTGAAGCGTCGCTGTTTGATCTCCTTTCCCTTTCCTCATCTTCCTCATTCTTCCAGTCTATTCAACAAACATTTTCCCCTCATTGATTCGCAGTTTATTTCTTTGCAAAGGGCTTCATGAGTCCTCAAACAAGATGTCTTCTGACATAGACTCATCAAGCAGTGCGCATGCTCCAGAAGACCCCTCAGGACTCCCATTCGATCCGCCAGGCTGCGTTCGGATGACAGCTGAACTACGCTACAGGTATAATGATGACCGCAGACCTATCGTGAACCAGTATCTGCGCGGCCACCGAGTCGGAAAGGGTCAGCATGGCGAAGTATGGGTGTGTTGGGACTTGTCGGATAATCGTCGCGAGCTGGTCAGTTGACATTCCTTACCCACTTCTTTGACGCGATCTTGTTAACACGCCGCCCATCAGGCCATAAAGGCTGTCAAACGTAATAACCCACGCGCCGAGAAGATGAACATGCTCCGCAGGCGAAACATCCCTGCGTCCTCTCATACACCACTTACAGAAAAACTCGGAAGCCTTGAGCATAAAATAAGGAAAGAGATCGCGATAATGAAAAAATGTCGTCATGGACATGTCGTTCGCTTGTTGGAGGTTATCGACGACAAGCTGAATGACAGGATATACATGGGTAAGTTTCTAGTCTCGCTATTTTCCGTGGAATCGGAGAATCGTGCCGCCTATCTACTTTCTGACTACAGGCCATGGGTGAGTGTCTCAGCTGAGAAATTATGACCTTGTGGCTGCAGTCTAGGAAATAGTATGATAGGAAGGTTTACTTGTGTCAGGAAGCCACGTACTCACACCCTCACTTCTAGTCATGGAATATCTAAGCGGCGGAGAAATCAAGTGGCGCAACGAACAGAATGAGCCTGTGCTGCAGGTGGACCAATGTCGACGAATATGCCGCGATGTTATACTCGGCCTCGAATATCGTAAGCTCAATAGCATCCTCATCACCACAGGCTAATCTGGACCTCCTTTGCCTTCTCAACACGCAGTTCATTACCAGGGAATTATTCACCGTGACATAAAGCCTGCTAACCTTCTTTGGACGGCGGATCGCCAAATGGTCAAAATCAGTGATTTTGGAGTCTCGCATTTCTCATATGCGCAACGCCTCGCGGCTGCAGGGCGCGGAAATGCCCTAGATGACGCCAACGACCCGATTTTGCTGGATGATTCGGACCTTTCCAAGCGCGCTGGAACCCCACCGTTTCTTGCCCCTGAAGTCATCGCTGAGTATAATGGCGATCCTTCACCATCCATATCTGCTTCTGCCACTTCGACCACACTGCCGTCCTTGAGGTCCGCACCACATATAGGTTCCTCTTCCACTGTCCGCCCGAACACGTCCCAGCGGCTGCAGATTACGAAGGCCATTGATGTATGGGCTCTTGGTGTCACCCTGTACTGCCTTCTTTTCGGCAAAATCCCGTTCAGAGCCCCAGATTCGAGCGAATACATGCTCTACAATATTATATGCAAAAATGACTGGGAGCCAGAAGACACTATGGGTCACGATCGCCTTCCAACTGGCGGGCGGAAACCCAAGGATAAAAAGTCTGAGGGACTTGTTGTCGTGAATCTTCTCGACAAGCTGCTTGAAAAAGATCCAAACAAGCGCATGACTCTTGATCAAGCAAAGGTTCGTCAAATTTCATTCTGCGCGGATTTGCCCCCATATCTCCCATTTTACATGTAGCGGTACATGTGGTTTCTGCGGGATATTCCACATCACCAAGAATGGCTTCGCCAAACATCACCCTCCAGGACTGACATGGTGATGGTCACGGAGTCTGACACCCGCACTGCGATGACTACCGTCCGCTTCAGCTGGGGCTGGCCAAAGCGCCTCACACGTCGCATATCCTCGCTATTGAAGGGCGTCCGTCCTTTGCGTGCCGCGTCATCACGTCATGATGATGAAGACGACTTCGGTGTGTGCTCCTCGCCTACCATTGCGGTAGAGCGGCACAAAAGTGCTAGTGCACGAATGTCAAGTTCAGAATTCGATGAGGAGGGGAAGCGTCGTGGTGTTGCACGCTCTGTCATTGTGCGTAACGACTCAACGCCAAACATGGGAAGGAGAGAAGAATCAATTGAGAGGTGGGCCCGGAATGCATCCAAGAGCAGGGCGCATGACTCCAATGTCAGTCGCCCTCCTTCACGACAGAGAGAGTTCAAGACCCTTCTTCCACTTGATCAAAGTCAACCTGGTGCATCATGCTCTCAAGGCCGCTCCACCAGCTTTGTTAGAGACAATGCCAGCACTCCCCTTCCGGATGATGCGATGTTCTTGGGCGCTGGTGGCGTGTGCAATGACCCGAGCAGCCTCATTTCGTCAAACTTGCCTTTAGGCCTCAATCAATCAATCTGTCACTCTCCCGTCGTGCTACGACACCCACAACCTGAACGCATCTCCATCACTCCCCCGACTTCAGCCGTTCCCGATCCGTCCTTGCACGACTCTGGGCACAGCCGACATCTCCCTATTCGGTCTGCTACTCAAAGCCCCAGTCCCTTGCAGCAAGTCGCATACGAATCAGAATCCAGCACGACGAGCGATGATGACTACGATGACCTCGACGACGACTCCAGTTTCTTTCGCGATACTCACAGAGATCGCCAAGCGGAGTCGGAGGCTTTACAGGCTAGCACCAGCCTCATGTACGAGAACGTAGATGAGGATGAGAGTGACGAGGAGACAGTTCCAATTGAAGTAAAGCGGCGGCGTCCATCTGTTTCCGTCACGGCTGCCTCCCCCGTGCCTCTTTCTGACTTCTCAGATGATGACGACCACTGAGGTCGAGGCAGGCAATTTTTTGTACAGCATTTTCAACACGTTATGATATCTTTCGGACTGTCACCTAGACGACTCCTCATCCTCCCTCTACACCATACCGGCGGACGGCCGCCTGCAGTTTCCACTCATTCCTGACTTAAACTCACATCCAATTTTTCTTCTAGACCTATGTATTTCCACTGCATCTGTGATTTTATACTCTTTTTTGCTTCCCTTCGAAGAGGCAACATAGATTTAGGTACAACTTAGCTTCACGAAATCTATATCGTGTTCTTATACGTGATAAGTTGTGCCCTACAACTTATCTAAAAATATCTGACAGAGTATTTACGTATTGGCGCTTGTCAATATCGGGTCCTACTTGTTCCCATCTCTCTTCATGAAGTAGGGAGCAGCCATAACTTCCCGCGCTTTGATAATGACAGCCCGTAACATAACTGACGTATAAATCTGATCAGCAGGAGCGGGTAATACGGTGGTGATGACTCGATCGGTGCCTTGCTGGCAGTACGTTGCTGCCAGTTGCTGCCCATTACAACACACAGTGTTACACACTGCAATCCGGTTCTCATCATCAGTGATTCATCGCATTCGTTCTAGTTCAAGCACTAGTTCACTGCTGTCTTGATTATAAAAAGGTGAGCATGTGTGCACCGCCATGTTCACCCTCACTGTGACGCAAGCTTTATCTCTGTAGGACAATCGAACTCTCTCAAATGGCCACACATTCCGATGGAATCCTTGTCTCAGCTTCTGGTATCAGCACTCCCGTTGGAGCTAACGGGTATGCTATCGAGAAGGTTGTCAAATCCCTTCCAGCAGACTTCTACACTGGGTTTTTGTCCGACGCCGCCAAAGAACGGAAGCCTAGTCCTAGTACGTTTCTAATCTTACGAGTCATTGACAATAATGTTCTAATGGCACCACTTCAGTTCGTGGGCTGTTCCCATTGGAAAACAAGCCAGGTGTGATATCGCTTCTAGCGGGAAAACCCAACGATGCCATGTTTCCCTTCAAATCACTATCTTTCAATATTGCATCCCCTTCGGATCCATCGCAGGAACAGTCAATCTCGCTATCTGGAAAAGATCTTTCGGCTGGTCTGCAATATGGCCCCACTGGTGGTCTTCCTCGTCTCCTGAAGTGGTTCTTAGGATTGCAAGCACTCTCTCATGGCCGCAAATCAGGCGAGGGGTGGAGTTTATCTATTGGCAATGGTTCGCAGGACTTGATTTATAAGGTTAAGAGCTCTTTAAAAAAGGAATGATGGTTCTCATGTTTCCACAGGCGGTTAATGCTTTAGTGAACCCTGGAGATGCTGTTCTCGTGGAATCTCCAGTGTATGCGTGAGTTAAAAATAGTCCGAAGAGAAGTGGGCGCTTCGTTGACTGCCATCTATTCAGTGGTGTCATTCCAATGTTTAAAACTCTACACTGCGAGCAGATCGGTTGGTGGTGTTCTGGTGTTAATCTTCTCATGCTTAAATCAATTTCAGAGGTGGAGACAGACGCGAATGGGGTGTGTTCTCATTTGTTACGCAATATTTTGGAGAATTGGCCTGTTGGAAAGCCGAAGCCGAAGGTCTTATACACGGTGCCCGTAAGTTCTATCTGTTCTATCTGTGGACCAAAATAACCATATTGCAGTACGGCTGTAACCCTACCGGTATGACAGCGACTCTTGAGCGTCGCAAAGAAGTGTTGCAACTTGCACGCGAACACAATTTCTTGATTCTCGAAGGTGGGCCGCATTTCTTGTTTGTGATGGAGTAGGTTGAATCGTTCCTTTATCCACAGATGATCCCTACTTCTACCTGTACTTTGGAAAAGCCGCGCGGCCGCTGTCGTACTTCCAGCTGGAACTTGACGAGCCTGAGGTCGGCCGGGTTATCCGGTTCGACAGCTTCTCCAAGATTCTCTCCGCAGGCATGCGTGTAGGCTTTGCTTCGGGCCCGAAGCCTATTATTGATGCCATGGACTTACATGTACGTCCAATAAGATATATCTGCGCGTGCTGTGTATCCTATAGTCAATCAGACTGGAACGGCCAACCTGCAATCCTCATCACTCATTCAGGCGATCACCCTCGCACTGCTTGAGGAATGGGGCTACAACAATTTCTTCGCCCATACACGGGCCGTTGCCGACTTTTACCGCGAGAAGCGCGATGTGTTCGAGTCTGCTCTGAATGCGCACCTTGGTGGACTTGCGGAATGGTGCACCCCTGAAGCGGGCATGTTCTTCTGGTCTGTGCATCTGTTCGGTGTCGATCGAGATGTGTTAACAATGACAATACGATAGGTTCAAGCTACTTCTCTCACCACATCAGACACCCACTGGCAGCGTAGATGAGGGTGACTCAGAAGACCTCATACGAACCAAGGCATATGAGGGCGGTGTACTCGCACTCCCTGGTACGGTCTTCCTTCCCAACGGACGTAAGACGGCATTTGTGAGGGCCTCGTTCTCTTTGTGTACGGAGGAACAAGTGGATGAAGCGCTAAAGCGCCTCAGAGCTGTGTTGTTAAAGGAGAGAGGACAAGCGTAGAGAGGTTGCATCGACTGCAACATACATAACACGTAAATAATTGCATCCTGTCAAAACCATAGATACCTCTGGATGAGTGCTTCAAGCGTCAGGAGCCACTCATCCACTGACTTGAAGCCCTTTGTGTTTCTCATTGTCACGTGGTGTTGTTCATTTATTGACGGTCGTATTTGGCAAGCGTTGTGGACGATCAAAGTTATGTTTGGTTACTGTGGCAGCCAAAGCATGCTTAAGCAATTTCATTGAAGTAGTGGAAAGTGAGTGCATCGTACAAACCAACATTTCTCTTCTCTTATCATCAGCTCATCATGGTACGTGTCTTATGCGCAAAGAGATACAGTTCCGACCTAAAAACTTGCTTCCAGTCGAACTTCGGGCGCAACAGGCAATCAATATCAGACATCGAACAAGAACTCTACGACATATTTAACAGACACCCAGATTCGCGTAAAATCCAATCAGGAGAACCAGCGATACCCGCAGACGCACTCCCAGATGTACTCAGTGCATTCTCGGACCTGTATAATGGCGTCGACCTGCTCAACGATCGCGAGATGGGCGCACTCAAGGAAATCCTCGCGAGCAGTCCCGTAATTGAAGTTACACCTCAGATCTTGCTCCAGTTCGTCGCAGAGAGGACGAGGCACAGTCCACGAGACAGCCCAAGTAATTCGCCATTGGAAGAGGATGTAACGCTACCCGACGATCGGGGGCGCAATCCTTTTGCTCGCAGCACTGACCAATCGCGATCATCTAGCAGAGGTTCGGTAGGAACTTCACGCGTCCCCAGCCGACCACCATCTGCGCCACCCAAGACGCCCAACACGGCGATTAGCTCTGCCTTTGATGCGTCGCGACGACAGCGAACAACCCCGTTAGACGCACAGCCCCCTTCAAGCTGGTCAAAGCGCCCTGCGCCTGCCAGCAGACGCAAAAGTATTGATGGCGGATCTCAGCGCGCTCTTAGTGACTCAGAAGTGCGCAACTCCTTCTACGTATATTCACCTGTTGAACTTAACTACACTTAGTCGCCTTTCTCCTCCTCCAGTCCCAGTGTATTCGGCCGAACGCGCACGCCGTCAAACCCAACGAGTCCCTCGAGCATTTCCATTGGTCTTTTCTCCCCGAACTCGGCTGGTTCGCCACCTTTCGCGCGGCCGCACTCCCGTACCCAGTCGCAGCCCTTCACTAGCATTGGGATCCACTACTCGTCTCCAGACCGGGATCACCTCTCTTCAGGAGAGCATTCACCTGATATGGACTCGTCCTTTGATTACCCACAGAAAGGTATCAACTTTGCGCATCAACTCTCCTCGTTGCCTATGCCGCGCTCAGCATCTGACTCGGACTCTGATGGCGAGAATGAGTCGTCTTTAGGCCTAGTTATGGAACGGTCAGCAACGTCGTCGACTGTGTCCCTTGAATTCACGGAGCGGCTGGAAGCATTGCAGAAGGCCAATGCAGAGCTTGGGCGGAAGCTGATTGAAGCTGAGAGGACACTTGAAAACAGGCTGAATGAGCACGATATGGACTTGGATGAGATGCAGGGTCGCTTGGAGGAACTCAAGAGTGAACTTGCCTCTACCAAGCGGGAGGAGAAGGAGCTCCGAACGAAGGAGGTGCGTAATGCATGAGATGCGTCGACAATGTCTGATAGATATCATTTAGCGAACCAACTCGACTCAAATTGCGGCGCTGGAGTCCGAAATTGCAAAGTTGGAGAAAAGTTTAGAGAACGCGCGTTCGTCTTACCAAAGCTTACAGAAACAATACCAAGAGCAATGCGGTAGGTTCACTCCAAAATCTCGAAAAAATGTGGCTCACATCATTATAGCGGAATCTGAACGCTATCGTAACCAGCTCCGCCGTCGAGACCAAGAAATTAAAGATTACCAAGATGCTGCCGCGCTCCAGTCACTCGAAGCTGTGAAGTGGACTAAAGAGGCGTCATCCTATGAAGATCGCATCGCACATCTTGAAGAGGAGCTAGCCATTGCGCAACAAGCCCACGCCCAGCTCGATGAGCAGAAGCAGGAAAACCTCATGCTCAAGGAAACCATCGACCGCATGCGGTTTGATATGGACGAGATGCGCAGTGCTGCGACAAACACTGCTGCGGGAAGCGGACACTCTAGTGTGGCAAATACTATGAGCAAGAGTCTGGGCGCTGAGCTCATGGGAAAGATGGGCGAAAGCTGGGGTGGCGAGGATGATGGACTCGAGGATGAGGGAGATAGTGGTGAATTAGAGTTGGATATGAATGAGGACACGGAGGATGAGGAGGACGTTATTCAAACCATCATAACTCGGAAGAAGAGGGTAAGTAATCTTCACCTTTGCGCCTCGCAGATCTGACACCCAAACAGAAAGTTGGCCGTGTTAACAAAGCCGAGATCGTCACTTTCTCAGAAACCAAGAAATACGTTGATACATTCACGCAATACGATGCTGCAGAGCATACATCAGCGTGTGCAATGCAGACAGATCCAGAACCAATGGTTCTTACTTCCTCGTCCTCTGTTCAAACGGAAAAAGTCCCCTGCGATATCATTGCAGTCCAAACCGATCCAGAATTGCCACGGATCACATCAAGCATCGAAATCCAAACAGATGAGCCAGAGTCGGAAGTCTCTCGGTCCGTTTCACCGCAGGTCACCCCAGAAGACGATGAGGCACTCGCGTCTTCATCGTCGACTGTCCTCCCTCCCACGCCCAAGGGGCACCTGGACTCTCCTCACCTGAACGACGCACCTCCTTCCTATAACTTCGTGACCGAGCTCGAGAAAGTCAATAATGCATTGATGGACCGGCACAAAGGCATCACCATACCAATACGTGGCATTCCCGGAGGAATCTCAGCAGACGCCGTCGAGGAGTGGAAAGCGTTAAAGGAGGAACTTGGCGTGGAATGCGAGATGATAGATGAGCTGATCGCCTGCTCGACGACTAAGCGTCAACCGCATCGTCAGAACCGTTTCTACAAAATCTACAATACCTATGTCATCGGCAAGGGCGGAAATGAAGGAGGCGAAGAGGGCGACGCCTGGTTTGCTGGGGCTGCTCGGCAGGCACTTATCAGTGCTGGGGCTATGGCGCTTGTATTCCTCTGCATGACTTCGCATCTGCCAGCCATCGGGGCGCAATATTCGCCTGTTGGTGGCCCAACAGTATACGACCGCGCGGCCTGGTCGAGTTTCAACAGCATGCAAGGACCCGGTGAAGGCTTCGGTTATGATGGCACTTCTGCTGTATGGAATATTATGGGACGTGTTGGTTTTGGTGCTGCTAGGATTGCAGGTGGCTGGCCGACATGATTTCATGATGTGCGGACCCCATTCAGCCCTATGATATTTCATGTCCATCGCATCATCTATTTCTTGCCACGTCGAACTGCACTCTCTTACCCCTTTCCCCACTCATTAATCCTCTTGCACAAGCACTTTTGCCTCGCATATATCACTCCTTCGTTTCGACGTATTATCATTGTATTGTATTATACAATATAACTGCCTTGGAGGAACGCGAGGTATTGGTTTGACTAGGCTGTCTTTCAATTCGTGCCATCTGGTAAGTATTTCGATTGATCGTCGCATTCTGCGCTGTCATACTTCATCCGAGTCAAAGGAAGCATGTTCAAATTTTTAGGTCACGACTGCTACGCGGACCTTGCTTCCGACGAACACATAATTAGCCTATATACCGAATATTAATGATATTGATCTCGTTAATTTTTGTGGTTTCTAACCACATTCAGCTGCCGCGCTCTCCTTATACTCTCCCGATTCTCGCATCTCAGTCCCTGCCGCTGAGAAACTATTTTAGATGCTGTTGTACATGCTTTCGGTTGCTTCCCACACACTGGCACAGGTTGCATCACTTGTGCAATGCGCGTGCACCCCTTAGCTCCTTATCTCATCCCCACCTCTCAAAATATGAGGCACTTCAACGTCGTTGTCCTAGGAGGTATGTTATTCATTCATTTGTGACTACTGCATTGTTTCATATGTTGTAGCCGGGGGAGTAGGAAAGTCTGCGTTGACGGTGCGATTTGTTCAAGATGTCTTCCTGGAGAATTATGACCCCACAATTGAAGGTGCATCCTCAACGATAGTCCATTTCAATGTAACGTGAGGAGCTTACTGCATCATCTTTGCAGAAGCCTATCGGCGCATCCTCGATATCGATGGTGTCAAGACTTCGGTGAGATCGCGTGTGTTCTTACTACCCCCAACCCCTTTTGCTAAAGCTATTTCTGACCATCTGTTTCCTTGCAGCTAGAAGTATTGGATACTGCTGGTGCTGAGCAATTCACTGCTCTGAAAGAGCTTTACATCAAAGTAAATATTGACGATCTTGGTATGTATAGTATCGAACTCACACCAGTTCCTTGCAGTCCGGCCAGGGATTCGTGTTGGTCTTCAGGCAAGTATCACAAGAAATGTATCTATTTTTGGCCTACTGATATCACTGCAGCCTCACACAAGAAGCAAGTCTTAGGGAGCTGGATAATCTTCGACAGCAGATACACCGAGTGAAGGGAATGGACAGCGTAAGTGCATCGATTATTATCGAATGTAGCGACTACCATTATACGTAGGATGTTCCTATCGTTGTTGTTGGGACAAAGCTCGACCTCGTCGCCGAACGAGAAGTGGCAAGAAGCACAATACAATGCCTGGTTGCGCTCTGGAAGATACCATTCTACGAAACATCAGCCAAGCGCGATTGGCATATTAACGATGTCTTCCAAGAACTTGTCAAGCAGATGCTTATGCACTACCCAGATGAACCACCCCTGAAGAAGGCTTCACGCCGGTTACGCCACAAACCATGCATCGTGATGTGATGGATGCAGAATATTTGTGACGCTACTCACGATTTCTTGATTTATTATGCCCATCAAAATCGCGTCAGGTTCGAACTTTGGCTATGATCACCCTCATGCACGTCATTTTACACATATACCCCCGCACAAACCAGTTGCATTATGTATTACCCAATATCTGGGATCATGTGTAGTTATGTTAGAATTCGAGTACATAAGCTACCTGATAAGAACATCACGTAAGCATATTATGGTTTATTTACTCCAATCAAACACATTTTTTCCAGTGTGCTCTTTGTTCCTTGCTCTTTAACCACCACGCTTTCGGATCCTTGCAACATCCTTGTTCTCTAGTTCTTTAGTTTTCGCTATAGACAACATTATGGTAAAACTTCCTGCTTGAGAAACCATACATTTTGCTGATAGAGTCCTTGTCCAGAGTCACGGTAATTATGGCGGCGGTTATGGTGGAGGTGGCGGCTACGGTGGTGGAGGATGGGGTGGTGGCGGTGGTTATGAAGACAAAATGGGAGGCTTAGGTGGTGGTCTTAGAACGATCGATTGGGCGTCGCAAAAGCTCGAGCGTTTTGAGAAGAATTTCTACGTTGAGGACAAACGTGTTTCAGCTATGACCGAGAGAGAGGTGGAAGACTTCCGGAAGACCAAAGAAATAAAGGTACGCGAGACTTTGTGGAAAGCCAACAGTCGCTGATTTCCCGAAGGTTCAAGGACGAGGTGTTCCCAGACCTGTCACATCTTTTGATGAGGCAGGGTTTCCTGAATATATCTTGGCGTCGATTCGTGCACAAGGCTTTGCCGCGCCAACTCCCATCCAGTGTCAAGCATGGCCTATGGCACTGAGTGGCAGAGATGTAGTTGCGATCGCTCAAACAGGAAGCGGAAAAACGATTTCTTTCGCTCTGCCTGCCATGCTTCACATCAATGCGTACGTGTGTGTCTTATCTTCTGATTTTCTACTCACTAGGGAATAGTCAACCTCTGCTTGCGCCAGGTGACGGTCCGATTGCACTTGTCCTTGCGCCCACCCGTGAGCTTGCTGTACAAATTCAACAGGAGTGCACGAAGTTTGGGTATGTTTATCAACTCACCGTGTTGGCTTTCGCTGATGAATATAGGTCGAGTTCACGCATCCGTAACACTGCCATTTATGGTGGCGCTCCCAAGGGTCCTCAAATTCGTGACCTGCAACGTGGCGTTGAGGTCGTGATCGCTACTCCCGGACGACTCATCGACATGCTGGAGACATCAAAGACCAATCTTCGTCGTGTCACATATTTAGTCATGGATGAGGCCGATCGCATGTTGGACATGGGTTTCGAGCCCCAGATACGCAAGATTGTATCTCAGATTCGCCCTGATCGTCAGACACTGATGTTTAGTGCTACATGGCCGAAGGATGTGCAGAAACTCGCAAATGTAAATATTCAATATGTTATGGTTGCATGATTAAGCTCACTATTTGCAGGACTTCTTGAAAGACATGATTCAGGTCAACATTGGGTCTATGGAGCTCACTGCCAACCACAACATCCAGCAGATTGTCGAAGTCTGCAGCGACTTTGAGAAGCGTGCCAAGCTGATCAGACATCTCGATCAGATCAGCGCTGAGAACGCTAAGGTACTCATATTTGTCGGGACGAAACGCGTCGCAGATGACATCACCAAATACCTTCGCCAAGATGGCTGGCCAGCTCTTGCCATCCATGGCGACAAAGAACAGTAAGTTGTATCTGTTATTCGTTTGATCACTATTGAGCGCTTCCACAGGCGGGAACGTGACTGGGTTCTCGGGGAATTCAAGGCGGGTCGCTCACCCATATTGATCGCCACGGACGTTGCATCCCGTGGTCTAGGTACGTGTGCCATTTATTGCAAGCGCTCCATCAGGGACTCCTACAAATGGGAGGGCTTTTCGGGCACTCAGGTTAAAGTAGCAATGACCCGTCTTTTTATTTGGGTTGTGTTTGCTCGTGACTCTGGTGTTCACTAACGCGTGTAGCAAGACGGGATGAGTCATGTTTGCACTGCTCTTCCTCCGTGCTTACAACCAGGCTTGAGATAAATTTCTTCTCGAGCGAGACGTGGTATAGCAGAACCGCGTGATCACGAGAGGATTCCAAGTCGTCAAGGTTCCATCCGCCAAAGCATCCTGCGTCCTCCCGTCAGTGAGGGTCAAAGGGATTCAAAGTGCTATGGTCCCGGATGTGGAGCCCTCGTCACTTCCTGGCTATATCTCCTCTCGATATGTCCGCTGCTTCACGCTTGGTACCTGTCTTCCTGGACCGCGATGCCCTTTGTTCATGCTATACGTCCCCCGATCTTGTGACGTGCCATGAATGATGTTTGTATGAAGTCGTCCGATCTTTGTTCCTTGTTATGTTGGACGCGCTTGTGTCTCTTTCTTGTTGTCATGTTATTGATTGTTCAATGTGCTACATGTTGTCTATTCATATGTCATTCTCTTGTTTTGTACGTGATGCGGTTGCGTTGCATTGGTTGCATCACAGATGTCAAGGATGTCGGATATGTGATTGTGAGTGTTTCAGTGGCTTATTGCTACCTAGTCATCTGCTGACGTCCTTCTAGAACTACGACTTCCCTAACAACTGCGAAGATTATATCCATCGTATTGGTCGTACGGGAGTAAGTTGCTCTCACTCAACCCACCAATTTTTCGTTCTAACTCTCCTTAGCGTGCCGGCATGAAAGGTACCTCATACACATACTTCACCACCGATAACTCGAAGTCTGCTCGCGAGTTGATATCCATCTTGCGTGAGGCGAAGGCCGATGTTCCACAACAACTAGAGGAAATGGCCATGTACAGTGGAGGAGGGGGAGGTCGCAGTAAGTCCCCAGCATGTCCATATGTTTCATGTTTGACTTGGCCATTCAGGTCGTTACGGCGGCGGAGGTCGGGGTCGTGGTGGTGGTGGTGGAGGCGGAAGATATGGTGGTGGTGGCGGTGGCGGCCACGGCGAATATGGTGGTGCCAGAGATCGGTGGTAGGCTTGACGACTTCTTGGTCCGGACACATAGATATCTCCCATATCCCTCTTAATTATGATTCTGTTGCCATTTCTTCATCAAGCACATTGAAATCAAGTAGACGGGTATCCACTTTTGGTCTTCTGACTGAGAATCATGGTCTCGTCTAAGAACTCAAACTTGATGGGGCACCGCTTGTCTATGACGCTCAAATAACAGGCTGAGAGGGAATGCAAATTCTCTGGTCAGCGCTGAAGCGCTGCAGCCCTCCAGGATTCGAGTCATTCAGAATCATGGTGCACGCACGAGTTTGACAGGTGCGCGTCTTACGTAATATATTGATCAGGAATAGCTTGTTTGAGTCAATCTCATCGCAGGTGGATGTTTATAGCAAGGCATCGGTACCTAGTCACTCAGAAATTCAGAGATCTTTCTTTTCATTCACTACACCGATCACATTCTATTCGACTTTTAGCAATGGCAACGACTCCGAACGATCCTGGCCTGGTCACCCCCGAGTCTGACGGTCCTTCGAAAAGTGCAGGTGAGCTGACTCTTGTTACTCTAGTAGTTTGACATTCTGATCGGCTGTCGAATATAGCGAAAAAGGAGGCCAAGAGGCTAGAGAAAGAGGCGAAGCTTGCTGCTAAACATCTCAAGCAAGCCACTAACACTCCTGCTGGCGAAAAGAAGGCAAAGGTGGACAAAGAGAAGAAGGAGCAGGAGCCTGCATTTGTAAACACCACTCCTAAGGGCGAGAAAAAAGGTGCGTTTTCTTCACACTCTTTTTCTTTCTTTCTTGACGCTATATAGATATGTCTCAACCGATGGCAAGTGGGTATAATCCAATCGCAGTCGAGTCTGCTTGGTACGATTGGTGGGAGGCCCAAGGCTTCTTCAAACCTCGGACTGCAGAGAATGGAGAGACTAGACCAGAGGGCGTCTTTGTGATTCCGATGCCTCCCCCGAACGTCACTGGAAGCCTGCATATCGGTCACGCACTGACTGTTGCCATTCAGGATTGCTTAATACGCTGGTAAATATAAATCCGTATCTGATATGTTCGTAATGCTCACAGTGACGATAGGAATCGGATGCTTGGAAAGACCACCCTCTTTGTCCCAGGTTTTGATCACGCTGGAATCTCGACACAATCCGTTGTTGAAAAACGGTTATACAAAGCGGAAGGCAAAACCCGACACGATCTCGGTCGAGAGGTGTTTTTGAGCAAGGTCATGGAATGGAAAAATGAGTACGTGGTTACTTTCTGGTCGGAACATTCTCTTACATGGTGTTAGCTACCAAGCACGCATTACCGACCAATTAAGGAGACTTGGAGGAAGTTGTGACTGGGACCGTGTCGCCTTCACCATGAGTCCTGTGGGTGTAACTTTAAGCATCTCTTACATATCTAATCGACTGTTATACCAGTCATTATCAACAGCTGTCACTGAGACATTCTGCCGGCTCCACGAGGATGGTATCATCTACCGCGCCAATCGACTTGTTAATTGGTGTGTTCAGTTGAATACTACCCTCTCGAACCTTGAGGTGAGTTGAAGAATTCATCCGTTGGCGATTGACATAAGTTGTGTTGCATAGGTGGACCAAAAACAACTCCTTGGTCGTACATTGCTTAACGTCCCAGGCTACGACGCGAAGGAAAAATTCGAATTTGGTGTCATCACCTCGTTTGCATATCAGATTGAAGGATCAGGTATGTTCTGATTGATCTTTATGCCATTGTTTTCTTACTTTCATCGATAGATGAGCGGATTGTTGTCGCTACGACCCGCCCGGAAACCATGCTTGGTGATACAGCTATCGCAGTACATCAAGATGATGATCGATACAAGGTAATATTATAATTGATAAAAATCACAATCGAGATTGAGATACGTTTGTAGCACCTTCATGGCAAGTTTGCCATTCATCCCTTCTTGAATAGGCGTCTTCCCATTATTGTCGATGAAAATGTAGATAAGGAGTTTGGAACTGGTGCAGTGAAGATCACGCCAGCTCATGATCCGAACGATTATGAGGTTGGTGTCCGTCACGGGCTTGATTTCATCAACATTCTGAATGATGATGGAACGTTCAATGAAAATGCTGGAGAGCAATTCAAGGTGCGTCTGTGTGCGAAACTCCACCTTGATCTAAGCGATATGCAACCTTCAGGGGATGAAACGCTTCCACGCTCGGCGAGAGGTCATAAAGAAGCTCACAGAGTTGGGCCTATTTGTTGAAACCAAGGATAACTCCATGCAGATCCCCATTTGCAGGTACGCGTCTGTGTCATTCTAAGTCGATTGGTGACTGATGTCGAGGTGTTCTTGTAGTAAATCAGGCGACATCATTGAGCCTGTCTTAAAACCTCAGTGGTGGGTAAATTGCCAACCTCTTGCTGCAGAAGCAATCAAGGTAAGCCACACTATATCTCACTCAACTTTCTTCCAACGATCATTGCAGCGTACGAGGGCAGGCGAACTTTCGATTGGCCCCAAACAGAGTGAAGCAGACTGGTATCGCTGGCTTGAAAACATACAGGACTGGTGTATCTCGCGACAATTATGGTGGGGTCACCGATGCCCAGCCTATTTCATTCGAATTGAGGGAGAAGATATCGACGTTCGTAGTTCAATGATCAGTCCAACACTTGCGCACTTACTCTTGAATGCAGAGAAACGATGGAAAGAACTGGGTTGTGGGCCGGACTGTGGAAGAAGCAACTGAACGAGCGAGAATCCTTGCAAATGGGAAGAATTTTACACTGGAGCAAGACGAAGATGTCCTTGATACTTGGTTCTCCTCCGGACTGTGGCCCTTCTCAATCCTGGGATGGCCAGCAAAGGCACGGTGTTTCATACATTAGTAGCCTGACTAGCTTTAATCGTCCACCGACAGACCGCCGACTTCTCTCAGTATTACCCCGCCAGTGTCCTCGAAACGGGCTGGGACATCCTTTTCTTCTGGGTGGCGCGTATGGTTCTCACGGGCATCTATCTTACCGGTCAGATGCCATTTTCTGAAGTACTCTGCCACGCGATGATTCGTGATGCTCATGGACGGAAAATGAGCAAGTCGCTCGGTAACGTCATTGACCCGATCGACGTCATCCACGGCCTGCCACTTGAGCAACTCCATCAGAAATTGTATGAAGGTAATCTCGATGAGAAGGAGATTCTCAAGGCGATCGCTGGCCAGAAGAAGGATTTCCCGAAGGGCATTCCGGAATGTGGTACAGACGGATTGCGATTTGCTCTCTGCGCATACTCAGGCGGCGGTAAAGTAATCCTCACGGTACGAACTATACATAACTGAGTTTGCGTTTAGGCAGGGATATCAACCTGGAAATCCTGCGAGTGGAGGGATACCGCAAGTTCTGCAACAAGATCTTCAATGCCACGAAGTTTGCAATGCTCAAACTTGACGACGGTTTTTCGCCGGAGACATCTGCAAAGGTATGCTACTTGCACGATGAGTTCTTGGGTTTACATTGCTTCTGAAGCCAACCGGAAATGAAAGTCTTGTGGAACGCTGGATCTTACACAAGCTCAACATAGCTGCGACACAAATCAATACCCAGCTCCAAGAACGCAATTTCATGGCTGCGACTACTTCAGCTTACAATTTCTGGTTATACGAACTCTGCGACGTCTATATTGTGAGGCTGCTTTAAGTTTAAATGTATCTCGATCTCATATTTTTGTTCACAGGAAGCAATGAAACCTCTGACCGACGCATCTGTCCCCCTCCAGACTCGTAGGTCAGCCCAACAGACATTGTATACTTGCCTGGATCACGGTCTGCGCCTACTTCATCCATTTATGCCCTTTGTCACCGAGGAGCTATGGCAGCGGCTGCCGAGGCGTCCGACAGATCCCACCCCCTCCATCATGATAGCATCTTACCCCATAAATGTGGGTCATCATCTGCCATTCAAACATACTTTTATTGAGTTGATGCAGGATCCCGACTTCGTCAGTTCCGAAGGGGAAAAAGATTTCGATGTAGTGCTGTCTGCCGTGCGGGCAGCTAGGTCGCTTGCTGCATCTTACAACCTCCAGTCCAATATCCAGCGTGAGTTGTTATACTTTGACTGCGGTCAGTACTGACATGTTACCAGTGTTCGTTCATTCTCAGACGGGCAAGGAGATTGATTTGTTCCGCTCGCAGACGCAAGCTATGATTACGTTGATCAAGGGATGCAGTACTGTGAACGTCATCGAGGACGTGAAAGCCCTTCCTGCGGGGTGCGGGTCAGCCGTCATAAACTCCACTACAACAGTCCACGTGTTGGTTAAGGTATGTGTGTAGCCCCATGTTGTGAATGGCCCTAACCCGTTTTACTATAAGGGACTTGTTGATCTTGACGCTGAGATGGCCAAGTGTGACAAGAAACTCCTGCTTGCGCGCCTCAATCTGGAAAAGATCATGAAGATCATTTCACAACCGGATTACGTCGAGACCGTGCCATCTGTGGTGCAAATAACAAATGACGAGAAGGTGGCGTTGCTCTCTTTTGACCGCCAAATCCAGAACATTGCTAACCGACCACGACAGAAAAAAACATTCGAGACGGAATGCGCAACTCTCGAGCAATCCCGAGAGATGTTCGCAAAGTTGGCTAATTCCTAGAGTACATGTCAGCGGGGTAGTAGCAATCAATAGGCATGACAGCAGTACAAAGAACTAAGATACTATTATTGAGCACATTGACAGGACAAACGTAGTGTTTCTGAAAACTTCTCGGTAATGGGGGCTCCCAAAATCCGCCCCAGACCAATTCATTCATCGTCAGTGGTAATTCTCTTCACCCTCTCTACCTCTTGTTTCTTGGAACCCACCCCGTGCAATTTTATTTACCAGGGTTATATCTTTATTCTGATCTTAGCTAACATACCTATATTGTCATAGTATTGAACACGCCAATTATCGATCACACATTTTCCGCATCGAGAGTTAGCCAATGGTTGCACAGAAGGTCAAGAGAAGCACAAACCTTACTAAAAAGTACGGTGATCTAGCCCACTTTCCATAGAAGACAGAATGTTAAGTGAATGTATGCTGTTCACCGTAATCTTTCGTACATCTTGAAGTCCGGTGACTTCCAAGGGAAAGGATCGCCATCAGTGGCATCTTCTCTGTATCTCATGTCAGTGCCACACTCAGCAGATAGGTTTGAAGTGCATACTCCTGAGGACCAAGGACACGTAGCCCTCGTATGTGGGTATCCTTTCCGCTCATGTGGTTCTGCACCACAATAACTTGCAGCACGTATGCATGTACAGGCTTACTAGGGGAGGGTCAACGAGGATCAAGCAGCGTTGCAAAAACAATTCACAATGAGTTCCCATCTTCGTCAGGTTCTGAGGAAACATCAAACGTTATCCAGCCGTCCGGCTTTTCTAAAGTAGCGACCCGTACATCTTGAAGGTCGCTGGGACCAGTTCCTGCACGGATAGCAAGAGTCGATGGGGTGTACGAGTCATCCTGTGGCCAACTAAGGTAGATGCTGATTTTCTGAGTCGACTTCAGTCAGCGCTGGTGGCACATGCCAAATCATGCATGTACCTGAATTGCCACCTTGCAAGGGAACTCCACCGTGATAAAATGAGGTTGGGGGCCATCAGAACTGGGCAACACCTCTTCAATTGAACCGAGGACGTCAGAAAGAGATCATACTCACTGCCAGAACGTATCGGGATCCCCGTCTCTAAGGCACTCTGCACCAAACCCAAATTTGTATGAAGAAACTGACCACTTGGCAAGGTGTCCAATATCCGGCCATGGTAGTACAGGGGGCGTGCGAGCTGCAGGAAGCCAGATGAGCATTACTAACTCACAGGCTGGAAGTTTGAACACAATCAAAGAACCTGGGTGCATGAGAGGGAGGCCATCCTTTGGGATTGATGGACCATTTTGTGCGACTGCTGCTGCTGTGGACGATCCTGCAGTTGTGGTTGTAGTAATGTTAGTAGTGGCCATTGTCGACGTCCAGCACTGAGGTGTATGTAGTGACTAGTCCTCTTCAGGTGACTTCCGAAGTAATACTAGTTGTCTATATGGTCGCCTTGATATATATCTGGTTCAGGTGCAGCAGTTTCGTCTGGCTGTGGGGTCTGGGGAAAACTAGCTGTGGTAAAGCTGTGGCAAAGCCGGTAAGTTCAGATATTGACAATGATGTGTTCTATGTGGTATATGTTTACTAATAGGCCGCATCTAAATCTAAATCACGCTTGCCTCCTTGGAGTCAACGTTCTCACTGAGGTATGTAATAAATTTATTTCCCCTTACAATGAATTTCTTGAGCAGTATTCATTGCGCATTAGTCCATCTACGCTACCGAAAAAATATCAGGGAACCTTCATTGTCGGGCGAAAGTGTTTGGTAGACGCTAGCGGGTCGGCCGCTTCCGCACTTGTTACTCTTATATCTTTACCGTATCAGCAATGACCAGCCTAGGCGAATGAAATGAGTCGTCGCGACTTATACACGTTCCTTCTTTCATCACACGTCCAGCGCCATAGCACCTCCGCAGGACAGCTCCCAACTACCAGGTAGCTGGTCCTCCCAATTCCACCACGGCGATCATGATGCACACATACTTGACATTCAGTACCAGAAGCATGAAGTCTTTTTACCTAAGCGGTATGAACAAACGGGGTCGGGAATGGGGACCTGGTGGTAGGAGATGGTATGAGTCGCGTTGCAGCTGGCGTCATGAATTTGCATTGGGAGGTGGTATGAGCATAAACTCTTGGGACTCAGTGACGCGTGTTTCTGCGCCAACAATCATCTCATTTATGTACAGGGCTTGAAGCAGGGAATCACGTTTGTGGCTGCGGAATGTGCGTTTAGACCTTTATTCCGCATTATTCATGATGAAACATCGTACCTGAACGTACGCCATCTGGAAAAGGAGCGGAGGATATTAATCATTCTCATGTGTAACTTGTCGTACGCATAGATCTCTTGGGCATCCCTCTTGAACTGATATTCGTTTCACAGGCTAATTTAATTCCAGTCGTTTATATCATCACTGTATGTGACAATAAGTATGTGCTCCCGTCGTTGCAATGGATGACACCAATCAATACGTTCACAAGTCTCTGATCTCAAACATCGCCAGAATGAAACAAATAACGCTATCAAACCGCTGAGTTACAGTTCCCTCCCCACCACCTCTTAATCCTCTCTCCTCCCCACTCCTGATACTCTTCTGATGTCACACTCACTTGATGGAACTCATCCGTATTGGCAAAAGATGCCATACCCTTCCAAGCATCAAGCGATGGGTCTGCTGCACGCACGATATCACCCAAGTGCATCTCAGGCGGCAGAATCGGACGAAGCGTCCCATGAAGTCTTTCTTGAAGACCAGGAAACTGCGATGGACCGCCGGTAATGAACACATTCTGTGTTTTGCATGAGTTGAAGCTGGAAGGTCTGAGAATCACAAAACAGACCTTCACAAGCCTGGCTTTCTCGGCTTCAGAGAACCTTGCCAGGATGCTTTGAAGAACTTCGCCGAGGCCAGCGGAGTCGACGCCAGCCATTCCCGGTGAGAAATATGTCTCGCACACGCGCCATCGTTCCGTGTTCAGATGTATCCGTGCGCTTCCTGTTGATCGTTCCTGTAAGCATTCATTCGTTGAAGAAAGTCAATACAACCTTCGATGTCTCCCTCTTTGTACTGTGGTCTGAAGGCAGACATAAGTGCAGACCGCTGAGATGTTATGGATGCATGCGTGTGCTGGGCCGTGAATGTCGGGTCATGCAGGATGAGCTTGCTCTCGATGATCCGCAGTTGGTTGAATTCCTCCTCCTCATCTGAAGATACAGCCGCAGCATTCTGTTGCAGGATGTCAAATTGAATGATTCGCATAGTAAGCATGTGCGACGTACGAGTTTGCGATAAATCTGCCAGTCCTCGTCATCCGCTCCGAACATGTCCTCTGAATTGCAGGTGTTGAGAACAAAAAATTGATTAGAAGGATTGTGAAACTTGCCTGCGCCCGCTTTCCTTTTCTTCTTCGAAACGCGTTCATCGGCTGCCAAAGAAGCAATGTTCTTCATCCTAGCTTGTGCGGCTGCGCTTTTCCGATCAGACAACGCAGCCTTCCGACGTCCCCGCTCCTTGATCTTGTTCATGATAGCCTATTGCTCCGAAAGGTCAGCAAGAGCATCTAAGTAGGCAGACGACGAGTACCACACCTCTTGCTCACGGCGCAGTCTAGCTGCCCAATCATCAAAGTTATTCTCCCGCTCTTCCTCCTCTCGTCTCTCCTCGGCTTCCTTCTCCTCTCGTTCCTTCTCCTTCTCTCGTCTCGCACGCGCTCTTGCGTCAAAACCAGCTTTCATAAGTTTCTGCTTCTTCTTTTCTTTTATCCCTTCTTCGTCGAGCTGTGAACGGAAAACTCAACACTGCATCGCTTTAAATCAACGCGAGACGTACGTCCGCATCTGGAACATCGATAAGAGGGAATGAAGGTTCCTCCTACAGTCATGAGTCAAAAGGGAGTAATCGGCGATGATGCACGATGCCTACAATGACATCGTCTTGCCCATCAGGGTCCTTCTTGCGCGCGCGTTTAACGTCGACCTCAAGTTTCTTGATGGTTTCATCGAGGGCAGCATCGTCTTCAAAGCCCTCGATTTGAAGAGTATTCTGTAGGGAAACTAAGCAGTGTGCATAATGAGATGCTATGTTCGTCGCACCATCCACTCGCGCTTGTTTGGGCGCTTGCTTTCCTTCAAATTCGTAAGATACTGTAGATCGTTCTCCTTCTTCGCCAACTAAAAAATCATCAGCTTAACCGAACCCTTATTTTTCGTCCCGAAAACAAGGTACCCACCTTTTCCATCCGGCTCTTCGCAGCCAACTCCTGAAGTTTCTTTCCCTGTTCTTTTCGTTTCTCTGATATCCTCGCGAGCTCCTCTTCGGTCTTTTCTTCGACCACAGGGATTGTAAATGGGAACTGGATGATGCGCTCTGCGGTGCGCATGTTTTCTGGGATTTTGAGGGAACGGAGGACAGCAGGGTAGTCAGTAGCGAAGGAACAGAAATTGTGCAGCATCCACTGTGGGAGGTTAACAACTGAGGAACGGTTTAGGCCAGCATATGGACGTACGCTTGCTTGTGTAGACGTCACACGCGTCGGGAAGCTAGAGTATTTCAGTTGGATGAGCTTCAGGAGATACTCCGTTGATTGCTGTGTACCCCATGGTATTCTGCCAAGTACGATAAACACACGATTCCCTCAACTCAAGGAATACGGACCGTTTTGCATGACTGAGCACGCCTTTCCCGTTGAGAATGGGGATAACAGATGTGGATGCCGTGTTGAATGAAACGACAAGACCGTCAGCACTGAATGTGCTGCCGGATGTAGGCTTGTTATTATGATAAAACGACATCACAGAGTCGACGCAGTAAGTGAGTGAAGGGACCGAATATTGCTCAAACATGAGCTCGGAAGTCACTATACATTTCGTTCGGTGAGGCAGACAACGTGAGGAATCCCAGTACGTACATGCTCTTGAATGCAATGGCGAGCACAGTCTTTCTGTCATGAGCACTGGGTGCTCAATGGCCTCTGCATCGATTCCCAGCCTCACAAATGCGTAGTCCAACGCGTTTTCCTACCTCACCCCTCCTCAGCGCCACCCACACAGATCAGCGATGTAAGAAACCCACCATTGCATCGAAATTCAACAACACATCACCTTCCCAAGGTGTTTTGCCCTGGCTCTTCGCACCACTCTCCGCGTCAATTGCATCACCAAACAGTAACAGCGACTGGTTGAACTTGCGCTCCTTGTACTTGGCGATGATATTAGGAGAAGAGTGGGGAGAGGCGGACGTGCTGAAGCCAAAACGCAGGTTCGAGGAGCCGTTGTCTATGATGAGAGGGATGGACTGGGACCGAAAGGGATCATAAGAGTCGGGAGGTGTAATGCTCGGGAGACTGGGTGTCGGAACATAGAATATGTTACTTGTTTCAGCTTCATCCATCGAAGGCAAGGTGCAGTTCACAGTTGGTACCAATTACACAGGCTCGAAAGCGTAAATTGAATAGTTACAACAACTTACGAAGTCTCATGCCAAGTTGGCGCTGGCGTGTTCAGAGCTTGGTCAGAACCATCATCACTGGTCTTGCAACATTGTTTACGACTTAATTTCTAGTTCGCCTCCGCGTTCATGCCGTCTGGCCAGTAAAAATACTCACCGCAGCCAGCCTCGTGTCCTGCAGGCTGCAATCAGAATCATCAGACGAGGGTCTACCTACTAATACTTCAAAGCTTGAGCTGTTTCCATAACTGAATTCTGCCTCAAAAACATCCAACGTCACATTCGTACGTCGCCTCTCGGGATAACCATCGCTCATATGATAATAACCAAACTAGAATTGTCCCGTTCCATAACACAGTTTGGGACCCAATTCAGCATCTATAATTCGTCAGTCCCAGAAATCGACGCCAGTATATCCATATCTCGTCCCTTCACTTCCTGACTTCATTTAGAGGTTCCTGGTGATTCCTCGTATGTAAATTTTTGGCCTGGCTCTTCGCACTACTCCCCGCGTCGATCTCGTCACCAAATGACAACAGCGACTGGTTCAACAACTTGCACTCATCGGGAATGGAGTGGGGGGACAGAGGTGCTGAAGCTAACCTCCAGGTTTGAGCCATTTTAAGGACCGAAAGGGATTGTAGTAGTCGGGGTGTGATGCTCGGTGATAGAATCATTCGCTTCAGCTTCAGCCACGCATGTTATCGTAACCGTTCCAAGCTGCATTTCAAAGTTACTGATTTCACTGTGGATGATCGATGGTACTCGAAAGCCTAAGACTGCTTCCAACCACTTGCTTGCAAGGCACTGTTGGTGCTAGTCTAGGATCAAGTGTTCAGCTTGCAATGCAACCGTTCGATTTCTAGTTGTGTTGTTGAACGTTGAACCTCCACCGCGCAAACAATCCCGTCTGGTCAATATTTGAATAATAATCGCAGGACCAAAATTAGAATCAACTCCCAGTGATTTGGCTGATGCTAGCACAACAAGTGTCTGAGTCTGTTGTGGTGTTCATTGTAGCTGAAAGGATCCCAGATGAGAGATCTGAAGATGAACTTGAAAGAGCAAGTGACTAACAAAGAGTGAGACACTTGCTGCCATGCCAGCACACAGGACCCAACAGGGATCAGATATCCATGGGAGACTGTCTGGCAAGTCTCTTCACAACCAGATGGAGCCACTCATTGCTGCCTCCCCAACATTTCAAGTCAATAGCTGATGCCCTTGATGAATACATGTGATCCGACAATGTCAGATGTCACCCTGTGTGAAACTATAAATTAAGGTGAGCACTGATGTTACATGCAAGGAAGGATAGGGAAGGACAAGTTGTCCTTCCTTGCACGTAATTGACATGAAGAACACCCAAATATCATTTACTATTTAGGTGTTCTTCACGTCACTGACATGGGAGGAAGGACATGGAGTGTGAGTCATTGGTGTCAATTACTTGGTGTCAAATACGTGCAAGGAAGCATGGTGGGAAGGATGGCAGAATTCTGTGTTCTTATTACGTGTCAGCCCTGAATAGAGATACCAATATAGCTTGTTTTCGGTATTTGTCAATTACGTGCAAGCAAGGACACGAGGTTCAGGCCTGACTTTAAGTAATCATAATTTTCTTGAGTTAGTAAACAGACTTATAGAATTCATTTCTACCTCATAATATGTAATATTTACATGATTCAAGCATGGCCTCGGCCCTCCAACCCTTGTATTTTGCTTCTTTTTTGACCACCATCGAAGCCCTAATTCTTGGAGTTAACATTCTGAGCTGCAGAACATTACAGAAAGTTGTCAAACAGTGGCAGATCACAATTTTTTTTAGCCTGGAGTGTGTGGCGCTTATAAGTTTGTAGTACCAACACCAACTTTATTTGTACTCTCCGCCACTCCGCTGGTTACTCAATGCCTCGCTACCACTGCTTATCGATTTATCAGCCGAACTAGATCCTTGGTGCGTACCGTGTGCGTTCAATTGAAACCAATTACATAAAATATAAATGTTTCCCCGAGATCGATCGCAGTGCCTGTTAAATATTAACGGTAGAACCCGGCGCCTCCGCCGTCTCCACGTGCCTATTAGAACCATGCTCGCCTTCGAGCGCAGCCATTACAGAAATTTCATATTCTCCTATCTGTTGTTCGGGATGGGTTACCGAATTTATTTGGTTAACCATGTAAGTGCTGTCCGTTGGTTCGCCATAGTGTAGCATGTGTTCTGCTTGCTTCATGTCTACACTGCCTACTGTCCGGATGGGCATATAAATTTACTGTGGGCCTCAGGCTTTAGACCTTACCGTTGTATACCACGCGCTTGCTCTTACCCTTCGACCGTGAAATCATGCTAGACCAACTCGTACCAGTCAACCGGGGTGTCCTCGACGTCGATGTTTGTTGCGCCTCCGGCAGCCCATCCACTAGTTTTCCCCCTACCACCGCCAATATGCATACATACTATGTCTCGAATTATGCCTGGCATAATAACCTAGTTACCCTTCGTAGTACCCTGCACGAACCTGTGTCATGGAGCACCCCACCGATGTATGTCAAGTTCACGCCCTATGATTTGTTTTTCTCGTAATCACCCTTATATGCAGGTGGCCAGACGTCCACAATTCAAATCACATCGATTCCACCATGTCAAACGAGGCGTCGTATCAGTGGCAGAATTTTGACATCCCTCCTTCGAGTGGGACACTCTCACCTATTATACCTCCGCATTTGGCTGCGGGCTCATATCGCTTTTCATCGCAGCCTCACGGTGGAAATATATATCACTTTTCAGAACATCCACCCGCCAACCACCCGTACTTTTCCCCGCCTCATAGCCATCCCCCCCTCCTACGCTGCGAATGGCTACATGTAGTACATGAAGACACGCTTCAGGTCTGCGGATTCCAAGGAACTCTGGAGGCACTAAAGGGTCATTGCAAAACCCACTTCAATGCCGGTCCCCCCCGTGCGCAGATAGAATGTCGCTGGGATCACTGTGACTACAAAAAGCGTACTAACCTTACAGTACGTTCGATGCGGCGCGACTGTATGTGGCGCCACATGTGCGAAGTCCATCTGGGAATGAAAAGGGTTATATAGGCGAGCTCACCCCTCTATGTATTTCAACATTTCTTGCTGTATCATTGCTACGTTAGATCCTTATCGACCGTTCGCCGTCAACTCTCGTTTCATAGTTTTCTATGTTGACACCGAAAAAATGCCACAATTATTTTAGCCTCTTGAATTTTATGAGGTGACATCAACCGTCATTGAAAAAAGCCGGCACGGTTCAGCTGAAAGACTTAAACGAGGCTCGCGCCTGTGTGTCCCAAGTTCCCCTGAAGAAAAATTGATTGGAACATCCTGCCGGGTACTAGATTAATCGTCGCACCCTCGAATAGAACGATTGGAAATACAGCAACTATGATATTTAGGCAGCGCATTCACACCCTAATTTGCAAATGATCTTTTCTCTTCTTTCTCTTCTTCATCCGGAAGTCGACCGCTGTTTACCACGAACACCATTTCCCCCCTCCGACAACTTGCAGGCGAACCTTGCCATCTCCGTCTGTCACCAGCCCTGCGCCACTAGATCATTTGAAAACATCTGGAACTTTCAGCGCCGTTGGCCGGATCTCAGCCACTAATAGCACGTTGATTCTGATTCTTCAGTGATCCCAACAATCGTGCACATGGGTCACTCACAGTCCCGACGGACTAGGCTATGGTACCACGCGAGAACCCATTGTCGATGATATAACATTAGCCGATGACATGCGTACTAAGCCAAGAAACTAACCAAGATCTGATTAGTAGAATCTCTTGCTCTGTGGCATTCGAGGAAGCCACTTGATTCAGATACATAGCATTAATAGAGTTTTCCCGAATGGTTTGACTCATAAAATCGTGTGTTTATTGTAGTGGCAAAACGGTGACCGCCGCGGTATTGAGTCGAATGGAGTGCTGCTTATGGGCGGCAAAATATTAATGTTATTGCTATATTCCACTGGGACGATTGTAAGGAGAGGTGTCACATCGCACATTGTAGGAGGGATGAATTCGTAAGAGTGCCCATCCCCTGGAAAAGGACGACTTCATTCCACGAAGAATGTGAGCAAGATGCGACATTCGATAAACGCAATAAGCCTCACCAAAAGTAGAAGCTGCCTCTACAGCTCGCGTTGTCTGGTTCACGCAGAAAATTTCTGGAAGGAGGCTAGTATTGTTCAACGTCGTGTTACATTGCGCAACAGTGACAAAATTTGAGGTATCTGCAAGAAAGTCAGCCTGTCATCACTAACACGTGTGTATAACTAACACCACCAGCCACGAGGGCAATTGACGGGAAAATGCCATTTTCGCAAGGTGTACTTAAGGCTGCCGCCACACGTCTCTCCGTCATTCGTAGATATTGCTTCGTAAGTGTAATTCCAGTGTGGCAAGATCGCACTATCATTGAACGTAGTTCGCTGACAAGTCACGTTCATGGTAAGACCTTGCTGATACACTTTATATGTTGTCTCAATGCCATGTTCTTCTTGTCCTTGAGTGTCGACGCAGACCGGAATAAATCAATCCACCAACGAAATTCGTGCCGATTGTGGTGCTCGGTCCTGATCGATTATACACGACTGTTGTTGGGAAGTATGCCGCCTGTATCAAAAATAACTTGAGATCTAATCGCAACCAACAAAAGGTGATTCCGCACCAGTGGACGTATTATTGGATGCACTATTGAAGTGCAGTGTTCGTTGCCATCGGCGTTGAGGAGAACTGAAAAGAATCTCCCTACCAGCAGCTGGTTCTGAAACAAAGTTATATGCAGATTGCTGTCGGATGCGATGCAAGATTCAAAAACGTTGTTGACGAAATGAGTTAGTTCCACAATTTGTCTGATCATCATACGGTCTATCATGCGTGCACCGGTCTTTAGGCGTCACTTCAGTGTACGAGGGCTATCAAGACAGCAGTACTATCATGCGCGATCAAAGCAACCCCGGTCCAAGCAGGAGCAGGCTCGCATTGGATAGCACATGAAGGAGCAACCGTGTTCCTTCGTATAGTCTCAGGATAGAACTATTCTGCGGAGACCAGAGTAGGCTTATTGCGCCGCACTGATAGAAATGTCAAGTCCATCTGATTGCCAGTGCTCGGCGCTGATGGAGGATGCAATGTGTTGCTGGAGACTTGCCTGCGAAGTGGGATTCGAGACAGATTGGAGGGTGTTACACGCATCAAAACATTCAAATAAGTGCAAAAAGAAAGCGCAGGGCTATTGCACATATATACGACGCCAGAGAGGAGACTTGTGGCCTCTGTCGTCGAAGGCAAGTTCAACACCGTTTTCTTACGTAACTCCAAGCTTGGCTTTAACGTCTTGCTTCCATGATCCTACGATACTATCGACCTTCATATCACAGTACTAGTGCTACCTAGTGCTACTTATCACCGTTTTTCACCGCCGATCACTATCTGAGTCTCTAAAAGCACCATATGACAATGGTCGACAACGATCTTCCACGACTGTCGCATTCAGATGACTACCAAAGGTATGGTAGACAGATGATACTTGATGGCTTTGGCTTGGAAGGTGGGCCAAAATTTGGATCCATCCGCAAACACTCATGCAAACCACCCAGCAGGTCAGCTAAAGCTACAGAACTCATCTGTCGTAGTCATTGGAGCAGGGGGGCTTGGATGCCCTGCATTACAATATCTCGCTGCAGCTGGCGTAGGTACGTAGACCCGCTTTTCAAACAACCATGTAACCCGGGGGAACTCACGTTTGTTAGTTAGGTCGCCTAGGCATAATCGATCATGACACGGTCGAACTGTCTAATCTCCAACGCCAGATCCTTCATTCGGATAAAACGATCGGCAGCCCGAAAGCCGTCTCTGCAGCCCAAGCCATCGCTGCTCTGAACCCACGCGTCAACATTGACGTATGTCCCACTGCTCTCGATTCATCCAACGCGCTTTCTATCCTCGCCCCGTACGATGTGATCCTCGACTGCACAGACAATGCTCCCACACGCTACCTCCTTTCTGATAGCGCCGTCAGGCTCAAAAAGCCTCTCGTCAGCGGCGCCGCCCAGAAATTCGATGGCCAGCTTTGCATATACAACCTGGGCGATGATGGCCCTTGCTATCGTTGTATATTTCCGAAGCCGCCTGCGCCAGAAATGGCAGGTTCGTGCGAGGAGACAGGTATACTAGGCGCTGTGACAGGGATCATTGGAAATATACAGGCACTTGAAGCGATAAAGCTCATCACTGGTCTCCACGGTGAGTTGTAAAAACTGTTGCAGGGCTTATAGTTTCTGAAAGATCACCAAGATGGCAAAGCTTCTCTGCTGCTTTTCAGCGCTCTATCTGTCCCTTCGTTTCGTACCGTGAAGCTGAGATCAAGGAAGCCCACCTGCGCTGCGTGTGGGATCGAGGGTCAGAAAATTGGCGCCATCGAAGAAACAGATTATGTGGCATTTTGTGGTGGCGCACGGCCGAATTGGTTAGAGCGTGGTCTCGAAGCTGGCAGGCCTGAATCGCGGATATACGTCAAAGAACTGAAATCCGTATTCGAATCAAATATAAATCATACCATCATCGATGTGCGGCCGAGAACTGAGTTTGGTATATGCCGTCTCCCGAGGTCTATGAGTAAGTGATTTCTAGGCTAGAGGCGCAGTCATCTCACCATCGTATTCAGGCGTCCCGCTCAATATCCTACTGGCTAACCCAACGCCTCATATTCCCTCTGACAAGTCCTGTCAAGTGTTTGTTCTGTGCAGATTAGGCAACGACTCTCAAATCGCTGCGGACGCCATCAGGGCAATCGACTCCAATCTGATTGTAAAAGATGTTGTCGGAGGCTTACGTGCATGGTCAGATGAGATAGATCCAACATTTCCTGTGTATTGAGGTAAATTACACTTGTTGCTCTTTCACGTGATGATCTATGGTGTAGTAGAAGCTGGCAATTATACAGGTGAACTTTGAATTGAGATCTAAGATAATACATGTATTCATTCTCCTTTTCATTTTCCTGAGAATGAATGTAAGAAAGGGCAAGCCAACAAGGCAATCCACGTACTTAGACCTGCCTTCAGCCACTTGGGTATCTTCTTCTCGGAACTTGTGCTCGACGTTGTTGTGGGAGGTGTAGCAGACTTCTGCGCCTTGGGAAGTTCGACGTCAGCACTGGGAGGTTTTGGTAGCTCGATTGCGCTGGCTGCAATGGATGGCAACAGGGGTGCGGGGACATTCGTACCTGTGAGCCTCGTGAGGAGCAGCGCATGACTTCACCGCGAATGGACTCACCATTCAAAGATTCATCTTCGAAACGCAGAAGGAGTATTGATGATGGGGCAAGCTGCAGTTGTGCCAAGCTTAAATCACGGACGTCTGGGTCTGATACCTTCAGGTCGCGTTTGGGAGGAGATTGATCTACGAATGATGTCAAAACCCGACCCATGTCAAGCAGCCAACACACGAACATAGGATGAACTTGATAGACTTGACATCATCTCGAAGGGACGATCGCACAAATGCGTACACAGAGCGAATTTTGTCCGTAGAGGGGAATATCTTCTCCAACTGTGTTCGATCAGAGAACCTGACACGTATCGTTGTCTGCATGTATTCAGCCCAGACTCAACTGACTCGGGACTGAAGAAACGCACATTCGGCCATCGATCTCTCTTTGACTTCTCTGCTGCCTCTCGCTGAGCTCGTACTCGTAGTGGGGCATCAACTAATGATCGTGTCCGGGCGCTTAACGTTGCTTGGGCAGCCTTCAGGTCGGCAGGAGATGGGGTGAAGTAGGAGTCTGGCAGTTCTTCTACTGTAGAACTTTACGATTAGTTACGAGGCAGTATCTCCGAAACGTGGTAACCCACAAGGAGTACTGGTTGTTGATGCACTTGGAGGCTTATACACCTTAAACTCGGTTGCAAGGGCGTTACCCGCACTACTGGAGCCTGGTGTGGATGCCCCACTATTCAGATTCTGCATAGGCGTAGATGATTGTGAATTCTCAGCCATGGGCTCTTGGACGTTGGGTTCAAAGTAGCAGATGACTGATCAAAGGGAAGAGCTGTATTGGTACATCGTACAACAACAAATAAACGTTTCGCAGTCTTACAATCTACAGATACGCCAGAAAGTTTTACAAAAGGCCTGTGGATGGAAGGAAGGTCAGTATCCATAGATTTGTGAATGGAAGAGAATGAAAAATCAGAGGCTGCAGAAGTTGTCTCAGCTCACTCGCCTCAGGGCTGGCGGGCGAGCGAACCTTTTGGTGTAAAGCGAGTGAATCGAACGCAAATTACTAGTAACATCATGCAAAAAAAAAGTGATAGACTGAAAACTTACCAGCTGCCGTCCGCGTCAGCGTAGGATGAGAAAGAAAATATTTAGAGAACTCAGCGCTCAGGTCTAGTAGCATTGTTTGGGTTTATTTGGTTCGCTTACGTAGTCCATAAAGAGATCAATGACCGCTTTGATTTGGCTTTGATTGTCTATTCTCCTCATGCCACACAATCATCACGACGGGCACTGCAGCCACGAGAGCAACGACAACGACCATGACCATGATCACGGTACCAACGACCTTGGTCCAAATGATAATCTGTTCCCGCACATCGACCGCGCCAACGTCGTCGCACTCAACGCCACAACGGAAGGCTCAGTCGCACTCAAACCCTGGGATCAGAGGAACAACGAGGAGGCTGTATGCCACGTCTTTCACACATGTTCAGGAATTGATCACCTTAAATCCATTCCTAGTTTTTGGAGTCGGATGCCGACGATCAGTTGTAAGGTCTCGCTGAATCGAGATCTCGACATTATGCAGCTCAAATAACATTCTATTGAGAATTCTACGTATCCCTTTCACCGGATCCGTTAAGCTTCGGTCTTTACTATTGAAGACGGGCCCGGGTGACCAGACCCCAACGAAAGTCGCTCTGGTTGGTCTGAATCACTCTTTATCGTCATGTTGTTCACGGCCCATGTGTAGTTTTCCAATCAGCCCAGCATGGATTTCAACGACGTTTCCGACCAGACACCTGTTCAAGAATTCGATATCCCTCAGGACAGGAATGTTGCGGAGTACGCTGTCAAGTATATTTATTCTGTCTCTCCACGAAAGTCGTGTTGACATCAATGTTCCAGGACGGCAAAGTTCAATAACGTTTCCTCCCTCACGTTATTCTTCCCCGCCTCGCAGGGTGCGGACACGACAAGAATTTACTATGTCGGTCTCCTTGGTCATTGGACTGAGGTATGCTAGTGCCTCAACCACCGTTTTCGATTCTCAAGACTCATTCATTCCCTCAGCGCAAGAGCGATCCAGTCATCACTATCTATGAAACCCAGGCCAATCTTGCCGACCACGAAAAGATTCAGGGAACAAACGGTAACTTCAGTACAACGCCATCCCAATAAAATGCAGAATTCCTATACCATAATTACAATGCGATACAACAGTGAAGTTCTTGGAGTGTGTACAGATAGCATGCGAGTGCGTATGATGTATAGTAGAACATAACAATCAAAGTAAAATTCTGAAAACATGCTTGACGTCGCCTATATTCACAGTATATCCATCCATTTTGTTCTCAAAGTACAGGCTCCAAAGCCGACGAAGAAGATGGAACGGCCTCGATCGATCATGGGGGGTTCATCCCTTGTCCGTTCGCACTCCGTTGCATAAACGACTGCATCATCTCACTATTCACCGTCCCCACGCTGCCAAGATGCATGCCCCCACTGATTTGCCTCTGCGGCACCCCGCCACCGCCCTGTTCATGTCAAATGATTAGCATATCTCCACGCGGGCGTACCTTAAAACAACTCACAAACATATTCATTGGCATATTCTGTCCATTCGAGAACGGGCTCATATTCTGCATTCCCACACCAGGTGCTGGCGCTTGTACTTCCTGCTGCATCGCCCCTGTCTGTTGTTGTTGCTGCTGTTGCTGTTGCTGTTGCTGTTGCTGTTGCTGTTGCTGTTGCTGTTGCTGTTGTTGTTGTTGTTGGTGCTGCTGCAGTTGTTGTTGTCGTTGCCGCAGCCGAATCTGCTGCTGCAGTCCGAGTTGTTGCATGAAGTGCCTTTGCTGCTGCGGGTCAAGGCCCTGAAGTCGTGTCATCATCTCAGGAGTGAACACGCCTGGAGGTTGCAGTTGTGGTTGTGGTTGTGGTTGTGGTTGTAGTTGCGGCTGGGGTTGCGATGGTGGTTGGGGTTGGGGTTGCAATTGTAGTTGCGGTTTTGGGGCGTCGACTTTACTAGAACCTGGCAAATCCGGAAGTCCAGTAATAGGGAACACTGCGCCTACTAGCCCGTTACTCATCGGGAACACGATCATATTGTGTGACATAAGCCCAGAAGGAAGTTGCCACGTTACTATGCCAAACTAAATATCAAAGAATGTCAGTGAAAACGACAGGAAGCGAGAATAGACGGAATACTTGCTGTTCGTGCTTCCATCATGGTCTTCATCAACACATGATGAACCATTTCATTCATTTTCTGTTCAAAGTTCCGTGCTTGGGGCTTGAACTGGACCATCACAGCAGATTGGTGGTGTTTCCGAAGCCACAGCTGTAATTCTGAGGGATCCTTTGGTCCATCTTGTGATATATTGATGAACAGTCTCTCAGGCCATGTTTCCGCGTGGCTGGACAAGAAATTAGTACTAGACCATAGAAACTGTTCGATGACGTACAGTTGACCCTTAGAATTCGTAACGGCGACCACCTGCACTTCGAGCCCCTTAGGTTGTCCAGCATGCTGTATAGTGAAGGTGAAAGAGCCTTCCCATTGCTTTGGCCCTCCTGAGGTTGCGGAGGTCGAGGGCTGGGGCTGGGGCTGGGGCTGGGGCTGAGACTGGTGATGGAGCTGAGGCTGATGCTGAGAGGTAGATCCGGAGGCAGGTGGATGTGCTGGTCGGAGCTTAGGTGAACCGGAAAAGGTTGGTCCCTGGATACCAGTCTTGTTGAGCAACTTGTGCATTTGCGCAGCGACCTCTGGATTCTGGAATCCTGCTGTTCCCGAACGCGCCTGGATCAAGTGCATCAGTGCTTGCTGATCTGTCAGTGGTGGTTTCTGATCTGTGGGTGGTGGCTTCTGCTCCTCCATAGGCGCAGATACGGGGACAGACACCGTTGGCGGTGCTGCCTCTTCCAGCTTCATGTTGCTCGCTGCCGGTTGAGCCTGAGATTGAGGCATTTCTGCCGACCCTCCTGTACCTGAATTCGAACCACCCATCGCAGACCTATTCGCTATTTGATACAGAAGAGCCTTGAGCTTCAACGCCTGCTGACATTTCGCGATGCGCTCCATTTTAAGCGACTCAATATCTGCAGCGTTCCCGGCAGATTGTGCTTCCTGGATTTTGGCATCGAGGGCTTTAAGCTCGACTTCGAGAGCTTTTCCACGCTCGACCACCATGGTGACGTTGGGGGGGAATGTGTGCTGCGTGGGGGGAGCATTGGGGTTCGGAGCATTGGAAAGTGGGTGTGTGGCAGGTGCTACAGGGGGTTTTGCAGGGCTAGGTGTAGGTGTAGTGGTTGCGCGCGGCGGTATGGGGGAAGGCTGGAGCAGTTGTGGATGAGGTTGAGGAGGTAGAGCAGAAGGGGGGACAGAAGGTGTGGGAACCTGCCGAGAAGGTGGTCTCTGGCCTGCTGGACCGGCGCCTCCTCCAGGAGGACGCGGGCTAAGTGCTGGTGAGCCTTTCTCGCTGACCTTCTGTCGTTTGGTATCTGGTGTTTGAGGAGACTCATTTGGACGCTTTGCAGCGTCTGGAATTGGTGAGCGAGGTAATGGGAGGGAGGTTGTTCGCGAAAGCTCACTGAGTTTTGGGGTCTGCACATGCGACAGAGGCGGAAATCCAGCAAGCATGAGTATATGCGGTGAGTAGACAGTGAACCAGGGATTGGTTTGTGGAGCTGGTGCTGAGGTCTGAGGGAAAAGAGTTTTCAATGACAACACGATGGACATAAACGTGAACTGACGGCAGACTGAACATCCTGGAACTGTTTTATTTGTTGTAGTGTGACAAGGCTCAGATTGATCTTTCTCTATGACACAGGTCAAATCAATGTGAAAGTTGATCCAAGAGCGCTAACCTTTTTGAGTTCTTGCGGTAGCGTGCTCCATGATACTGAGTCAAGATGCGGAAGGGTGTTCCATGTGGGCCTTTGCGCAGAATCGGGTGGGCTTCCAGCGATATGTATTATATGTGACACGTGTATTCGACCATCCTTCGAACCAGCCAGGGAGTTATGCAAGATGTCAAAAAACTTCGACTACAGCTTAGAGTGAGAAGTGGGTCGAGACACTGTAGTACACACCTCGAGAGCAGCAACCATTCCCTCCAGGGCCGATAACCCCCTTACACCAATCGCTGAGCCAATTCCCAGCTTCCAGGGATCCTCGCGCAATTCCTTTATCACGAAATTCGGGGGGAAAAAGAAACGTTTTGATAACAGCGGATTGGGATATGTGTCCGCAGCGCCATACGTCACTAAAGCTAGTCGGAACTAAACACATCATAGTACTCAGCATAATACTTGATAGAAGAATGATCCAGGTAAAACGCACATTATGTCCGCTGTATGCTTCATTCAGACGCTTGAGAATCGGCAGGATGTACGCTGAGAACACACGGGTCCACTCTGTAGCGAGTGCTAGGGAGCCATCGATGACACAGGCGACGGCGAGCACTTCCTGACCTGCATTGGACTGGACTTCAAGTTGTGATACTTGTTGCTGCGATTGCAACTGATTGGACATGGGAGAAAGATTAGAAAAGGACCTGCTTTCAAGGTTCACAACGAACCACAACGACGTCAAGCAGAATATCGCGGAGTCAAATTATGATGGAACGTGGTCAACGCTGTCTCGCAACGTTAGGTCGATCTGACAGGCGCGCGTTCCTTTATAATAACAAGGATCTTTGTCACTCTATCACTGCCTGATCATCGCAGTGGGACAAGGATTTTATATGAAAACCCATCATGTGGTATCAAGCTAAATAAGTTGTCGATAGACGAAGGGGACAACAGAGTAACTAAGGTAACCCGAGATAACTTGAACATGTAACAAGTGTCTATGTAGGCAACACGGCCATAAAGTTGATGTGTTCATCTCACATCAAGAGTCCATCTACTCGACTGTCCTATCGACTGTCCTTCGACTCACATCGGTATAAAACGTGTGCCTTACAACATTATGAACCATGCACCACTACCGATGCCCAGCATCGTGCTTGCTACCAGTCCATACCAACCGCTGGAGAGCGAGAATGCCCGGCGGGTTGCACCAGACGTTGCTGCTGCGCTCGTCCCTACCGAAGCCAGATACGACGAGTAGTTGATGATTGTGCCGGTAGTTGTTGGGGCTGGTAATACAGTGGCAGGCCCTGTAGGTGTAAAGGTTGCCAACACAGCGACGGTAGAGCCAGCTGCATTTGTGGTGGTATAAGTGTATGGGGTAGGTCCCCCTGGTATTAGGACTGTTGATGCGGGTTGTTCTACGGGACCTTGATTCTGTGGTGTGGTCGAAGTAGTTGCTATGGTTTGGAGTACCCCATTGGAGGTGGTGGTAGTAGTTGAGAGGGTATTTGTGGTAAGAGAGGTCGTAGTGAGTCCGGTATTGATGGTTTGCCTGTTAGCGACATCATGAGCATGTAGCTCATGTAAACGACGATTTCACTCACAGTGTTTGTGTTGTAGCAAGACCGTTAATGGGGTTTGATGTAACGACTTCCACTACTGTAGCGCCGTTGCTGTTCCAGTAATTAATCAAACAACAACTCGGTTCAGAAGGACTGATAAGCATACATATTGGTGACGGTCAATGTCTGAGCATATGCCCACGAAGCGCACAAGGTGATTGCAGCTAGTAAAACGCTCTTCATCGCGTTTTTTTACAAGTAAGGTGCGCCTGTTGTCGTCTGGTAGCTGCGAGCGTGGTATATCATCACTGCCAGAGTGCTTACATAGTATCCACGCTGATAAAAATACTTCCACCGGCAGGACACCTTCCATATTGGGATATGTCCCGCCGGCCGTGAGAATGCCATAAAGGGACAATTTTCTCTTTCTTGCAGAGCTCGTGACTAGTTTTTTTTTGGGAGATGATAGATCGATGGCGGCAATTCTGCCTGCATCGTCTGCCTCGTCCATCAACAGCGTCTTGTTTTATTTTTCTGAGGCCGTTTTCTGCGTCGCACACTCTCCAAGCTAAGAAGAAGAAAATGCCTCCCAAGAAGGCTGCTGCCGCAGAGAAAAAAGTTTTGCTTGGTCGTCCAAGCAATAACTTGAAGATCGGTATCGTCGGTATGCGCTTATATCATCGTGCAATCGAATCCAGACTCAATGACCATCTGTATAGGTCTTCCAAATGTCGGAAAGTCATCTTTCTTTAATGTTCTATCCAACACCGGTGTGGATATAGTCCTTATGCAGTCACGCATCCAAGTTTAAAATGTCTTAGATTTGGGAAAGGCTGCCAACTTTCCATACGCAACAATCAACCCAGAGGAAGCGCGTATCCCCGTGCCGGATGTGCGTTTCGATTGGCTTTGCGATCTGTACAAGCCCGCCTCGCGCGTGCCTGCTTTCCTCACCTGCATTGATATTGCAGGTCTTACTGCAGTACGTCTATGACCCATGTACCCTGATTTCTTCGCCGACATATTTGCAGGGTGCATCGACAGGTGCAGGACTCGGAAATGCATTCTTGTCCCACGTCCGCGCTGTCGATGGTATCTTCCAGGTGGTCCGTGCCTTCGATGACGCCGAAGTCATCCATGTAGAGGGCGATGTCGACCCTCTCCGTGACATGGAGATCATCCAAACCGAGCTTCGTCTCAAGGATATTGAGTGGGTCGAGAAGCACCTTGATGGCCTCAAGCGCACTGGTCGATCGCTTGGCAACAACAGTTTGGCGGATAAGGCTAGGAAGGAAGAAATCGTGCGTCCCGCAGGAAACCCTATTTGGTGTGTAGCTGGTGCGGACTCACGCTGTAGGCAACAGTTGAGAAAATCTATAAGACCCTTACTGTCGATGGCAAGGATGTCAGAAAGTGCGAGTGGAACAATAAAGAGGCGAGTCTCTCTTGTTCTTGTCTTCTTTTTGCCAGCACTTTGGTTCGCATCCTGATGAAAAAGAGTTCACGTTGTGGTTGAGGCGGGAGTAACGTCCCACTATTCCTTTGAGATAAATGTTTTTTTTATGATTACTTCCTTGCCGTCGTAATCTTCGTCTACCATGCTGACCGCCATCCGACAGGTATATATCCGATTCTCATTATCCCTTTTAAGCGATGAAAAAGAGCTTTGCTCGATAACCCAGCTCGTTGAGGAGGGAGTAACGCCCCAACATTCCTTTGAGATAACTATTTTTTCTGATTTGTTCCCTGTCTTCCGCAATCTTTGTCCACCGTGCTGACCATCATCCTACAGGTGAATATGACGTTCTCGTTATCGCTTTTGAGCGATGAAAAAGAGCTTTGCTCGATAACCCAGCTCGTTGAGGAGGGAGCAACGCCCCAACATTCCTTTGAGATAACTTTTTCTTCCTGATTCCTTCTTTGTCATCTGCGGTCTTCATCTACCATACTGACCATCATCCTACAGGTAAATATCATATTCTCGTTATCGCTTTTGAGCGATGAAAAAGAGCATCAGCTCGATTAACCCAGCTCTTTGAGGCGGGAGTAACGCCCCATTATTCAATGATATTTTTCGACCCTCTGACCTTCACGAATTCGCTACTTTCTTAGCACACGCTAATACCCACTATCGTTTGTAGATCGAGGTCGTCAACGGCCTTACTCTACTAACCGCCAAACCTATCACTTATCTCGTCAATCTTAGCGAGAAGGATTACATTCGCAAGAAGAACAAGTGGTGCGGCTTTTATGGAACTCTCTTGTTCACCACAGTTCACGCTCGCACATAGGTTAGCCAAGATCAAGGGTTGGATTGATGCACACAACCCCGGCGACCCCCTCATACCATTCTCCGTATCACTGGAGGAACGTCTTGCGCAGCTTCCAGACGATGAGCGTGTCGAGGCTCAAAAGGAACCGGGAGCGCAGAGTGCCCTCGGAAAAATAACGCAGGCTGGGTACTCCAGTCTCGACGTGGGTCTCATCTGCTGGTCGCTGATCACTCATTGATCCGAATTTCTAATCACAGTTAATCCGCTACTTCACCTGTGGACCTGATGAAGTACGTGCATGGACGATTCGCAAGGGGACAAAGGCACCTCAGGCGGCCGGTGTTATTCAGTATGCCGATTTTTTAATTTAATTTAACTCCTTCTCACACTTTCGTATAGCTCGGACTTTGAGAACAAATTTGTTTGCGGTGAAATCATGACGTACGAGGACCTCAAGGAGCACGGAAGTGAAACTGCTGTTAAGGCTGCAGGTAAACTGAGACAGCAAGGCAAGCCTTACGAGAGTGAGTTCTTCCCGTTGTTCCCTTGAGACTATCGCTGATGGTCGGGCGACAGTGGTGGACGGAGATATTGCTTACTGGAAATCTGGTTAATTGGACGGATGGTGAAGAAGTTGGGGCTGTTGTACGTTGCATACATACTTGTGCTAGATGAGGCAAGTGGATAATCGCAAGTTTGACGATTGATGTTTTGTGAAAGATCCTGATGTCACATTGGGGTCGCGTCGCTTCTTCTAATCGGATTCCTGTCGTTTGCGCAGATATGGCGCGGCATTGAGACGTACCTCGTTCAAGTTTGCCGCAACAAATGTGACTGAGACAAGTAATTGTTCACAAGGTAATGCATGTAAGTCCTGAAGTACCAGAACATTTTGTGTAAGTCAGTTGGTCTCGCTGGCAGTGTGAATGAGTGTGCGCGATGGACATGCCAAACTGGATCTTTCCTGACCACAATGCCTATGACCACTGTGTCACACTTGATAATGCGGAAGAGTGGCAAACTAGTCAAACACCTCGAACGTCCTCATCTTCAGCAGATACAAGTTGGCAAATAGCAAGAGCTTCGAGTTCTGCAGCTAGTTTTGTATGAAACGAACGACTGTGTCTGCCTGTACGACGAAGCCGAAGTCGATAACGTCCAGTGCCAGATACGACGCGGTGTTGGTAAATTGAACCTCCGACGTTGTGTTAATTTTGGACACTTGTGCGCAGTAGCAGTGACAGTTCGGTGATAGCTCGTAAATTGGCAGAATAAAATGGTAGAATAAAATAAGAATTGAGTGGGGCTAATAAGCGATCATATTATTCAATGGAGTTAACTTACAAGAACGTAGTGCGGTGAGAGCGTAATTTACAGCATGATCCAACATCAGCGGCATTGACCACGCTGGGTGGTATCCTTCATTTTATAAATCGCGTTCATTTTAGCTAGACTACTAGTACCTAATGGAGACAAAGTAGTCCGAGTCCACGCAAACGATCGATAGGTGGCGGAGGCAGATCTATCACAGCGCACAAATTTTGGCATGGATAACGGTGGTGCACAGGTGAGCACCACTAGGCACCCCTCTTCATCCCTAGATGGACTTCACGAGTATGACGCCACATGCAGTCGCGCCGCATGACATGAATCGTGGGATCATCACGTTTATGATATTCACAAGCCTCCCAGTGGCATTCGACTAGCGCATTTGGTAAACCAGTAAAATGACTGGTTTTGCAATGTGCCTTTAATGCCTCCAGTGTCCCTGTGAATCCACAGACCGTGTCCTTGTGTAACCATCGGCAGAGAAGGGGGAGTGGAGAATGACTATGAAACGGGATTGAGTTTGGCTGACTAATGGCTGGCTGATCTGAAGGGTGATACATATTCCCACTGTGACTTGCATGAGGCTGCGTTGAAATCAGAGGGCCTGACGGAGGAATGGCAGCACTCTGCCACTGATATGACGGCTTGTTATACAGCAGGACACCAGGGGGTGAACGGTGGACGTCTGAATACCACCTGTGTATGAAGGTGATTATGAGGGGGGAAAAGACCAGGCACCAAAGACGCACGTCGGGGGTGCACATAGGGACAGGTAGTCGCTTTGCATTCCAGGAGAGCGAAAGCGCCCAAAGGTGGAGGAAGCTGAGTAGATGGTTTGTGGTGGTGATATCGATATGTCCTGAGCTTTGAGTGTGGGGGCAGACTGAATTGAATAATGTTGCTGGGCGTTGTCGTAGCAGCTGTAACCAGTGCTGCTCGATAGACCGTCCCACATCCGCGGGCCATACAAGTTGGGCTGACCAGGATGACTAGTCATTGGGTTATACATGTGTGATTCAGAGAAGGGAGCCGACTAACTTTGGGCTTGATATCATAGTCGAATGGGTCACTACGAACCCATGATTAGGATACATAGTTGAGTTCTGTGGCTTTGAAGAAGACAACGATCAGCGTGGCAGAAAGGGAACATCTGAGAACCTACTATTTCATCGGTGCTGGGAAGACTACTGGATGGGCCGCTGGAGGCACAACAAACATCGTCATCCAGGACTTCTTGGTTGACTGGCACGAGTTGGTCTAGCATGATTTCACCGTCGAAGAGCAGTTAGATCAAGTGCAAGATATGCTAGGGCCTACAGACTCATCAGCTATTGTGGGGATCAATAGGGAGAGCAAAGACCTGCAGTTTTATATGTCCGGACGGACGGTAGGCAGTGTAGAAAAGAAATTTCGGGCAGGCAAGGCATTTTGATGCAAGAACCAAGGGGCAGCCAATTCAGTGTATACCAATCTCGAGCAACCAGACAAGTACGTGTAGAGGGAGCATAGCGATGGAGACAAACCGGAAGTATGAAGCGATGACTCTCACCGACACTGCAGAAAAAGGCAGATTATGTGTGATCTCTGCTGATGCGACTGTGCACCGTGACAGTGCCCTGGATGACGAAGTGTTTGCTGGCAGCAGGCAAAGGAGTTTTGGCAGATTTGCCTTCATAATCAATGATAGGACCCCATCGATTCGGCGGAAGCAGTGTTCGCACCACATTGACACGAATATGATCTCCAATAAGTTCTGGTGTGGCTATGAATTCAGCCGTCGTATCCCCAGTCTGTCAATCTGATACCTGCTTCCATTTCGAAATTTCAGAGCAGTGTCTCGATCTCTGATCGATCGAGTCTAGCGTTTTGGCCTGTTTTGGAAATTGATTACAAAACAGCCTTAACAAGGACATGAGATCCACCGTGAACGGAACAAAAGATACAGACACAAGTTGTGAAGGGCCACGAGCATGGCAGAGCCCGCTACCAAACCAATTACACCTAACGTTTTTTCAATTATTATCCACCGTGAGTCATCGGTACGGAACAAAAGATACAGACACGAGTCCACATGCGTTGTGCCTTCGGCACAGGAAAAGGAGCGCTTCGGCTTCCTGCGAAGAAGCTGAATCCTGATACTCCCTGTGCCAATCATTGCTTTATCTGCACTAGTATCAGAAAGAAGGACGGAGCTCGTACATTTATGTATGCATCAATTGGCAGGGATACTTACTACCCAATAGCTCTTGCATCAGCTTGATCACAAATGTGCCCCACCCATGGTCCATGGTGGTCCATGGCGGTGTGGTTACAGAAGATACTTTATGATGAATGCCCATACGACGTGATCTGAAGACATGTTTAGTGAGGCAAAAGTGTCAGGTGGCAAACCTGAATCTAATCGATGGCGGCCGGCTGTGCAAGCGGAGAAATGGAACGGACGCTGTAGCAGATCGGCCGAGGTCACATCAACCGAGCGGGCCTGAGGTTCATGATACAATCATACAGCAACTTGTTGCAATCGAGTCTGGCAGAGTTCGAATTTCGAAGGATGAGGCTTGGAGTTGCTGACCGATTGCTGTCCTCATTGACAAGGTAGACAACAAGAATGAAACCCACGGAGGCATCCGACTATTTTTGGAAGGCAACAGGACATCAATTGGATCAGTGTCACCTGGTGAGCAAACACACGGCAGTGTACAGACCATCCTCTTGGCGTACCACACCCGATACTGCAGTGAAAGCATGTCAGCGGTTCCATTCCCGTTAGTCACATTAAACCACTCACTTTACTGCCATCTTTCTCGCACGCCGTTGGCGCATCATTCAATTGCAATGTTCCCATTGAAAAAGGCTCCACCGGAGCTCGGTGCTAACCCAGCCTCCGAGACAACCACTGCTTCTCCACATTATCCAGGTCACAATGAAGTTCCACGGTCTGTTTATGGGAGGATGTACGGCGAACGGTTGAGCCTCCGAGGGCGTCGGAGGTTCCTGTGTGGATAGCGGATAGTATCCCATGGACAGATCAACAGATGAATGAATATGGTCATTCTGTAGCGCTCGAAAGAATCAAAATAAACAAGGAGAGGCATCAGAACCGGATATTGTACCACTTCGAAGTCCCAAAGCACTGAAGCCTGGGCATGTGAGTGGCTTCTTTCAAGTTGCATGATCGAGCACAAGTAGTGATGTCTCCTTCCTGCCTCTCTTTCTTATCTTTCTGATCAAACCAATGCATCCCTCTGGGAAAATCACCGCCAATGGCAGCACCTGTTAAAGACATCCGACCTGCATCTCTCTACGATAGGCTCCTTACCAACATCAAACCTAATGCTTCCTGCGGCCGAGTGGGCTATCTGAGTAATCAGACTTGTATCAGCCTACGTCCCAGGTTTCAAGGCGAAGGAACACACCATTTTAACATACTTTCCAAACTTATTCTTCTTTTCTGTCTGACCAGATGCTTCCTGCAGACCAACAGAGTTGACGCATACAGCCAGTTGGGGGGCGGCGCCGCCAGCTACAGTGGGAGGCTTACCGGTCAATTTCAGAGCGGCACCAAACGGCCTATGCGACGAGTTCGCCAGCAGCGAAACGAGATATTGTTGGGTAGCGGCGAACTTAATACTAGCGCCCACGTCCTCGTATGCCCAGATAGCATTCACGAATCAAGATTGCTAGGAGAGGAATGGATTATCGCAGGCACAAATTTGGTTGACTGACTCCGGTCCAAGAAGTTGAGGCTGTTGTACATCGCGTGTAAGTCACACAATTGCAGTGGTGGTCATCATGGTTCTGAACTTCTGGTCTCGATGCTCGAACCAGCCAGTGATCGTACTCAGTCACGTGTCGTGGTTGGTGAACCTCAAACCTATGTCTTCTCAAAAACCAAACACTGTCCTTTATTGGATGTGAATTGTATAATCATAATAGATGAAAAATCGACACAGCCTCCGAGTCCCCGTATCAGTCGTACCTCGCACTTCCGCAATGGATATGAGACCATAGACTGCACATGATGCATGATGCATGATGCGTGATGCGCTGTCTTCTCGTAAGCATCAACGCTAGCGTGCTTTTGAGTTTTCGGCCGCAGCTCCTTGCCTCTCCTTGCTATGGACGTCATTGACACCGAGTCGCCGGTATGATACGGTAGTAGTGATCACGATCGATCGATCGAGTCTGATCCCGCGGCTGTTCCCCGATTCCACTTTAGTGGAAGAGGATTCTGTGGCAAAGCAATAAATATTTCTCTGCAAACGGACCCCACGGGGGTGTCTGTTCCTTTTGTGCCAATGTTTCTCCAAGTACTTGGAGCTCTAGCCATCGGTTTCTCCGAGGTCAGTATCAAGGTAGTAACATCTCGCAAAGCCGAAAAGAAGTTTAGTGCTGATACTGTTTCTACGCCGCAAGTTAGCAGGGGATAGCTTTTGCGTCAGCTGAATGCGCTTATCCATGGAGGTGTGCCTGGAAGGTGCTTTCCATGGAAAGCCGACCATAAAATGAGGACACGAACGTCTGGAACAGGTTCTTGTAGCAGATCAGGCAAGCTGAGTTTATTTGATGGACCTATGCAAGATACTCCTGCAGAATGTTTGCAGCAATTTAAGGACCCACATGGAGTGGTACAGGAATTTCGTCTGGAACAGTAAGCAAGCCCCTGATCTTACTTTAGTTGATGACAGACAAATAAGCGCACTCGTCATACAGCAAGTTGTAATTGATGCAATATTTATCAAGGGTGTTTGAACCGGTTTGTGAAGTCAAATTGGGTTGCCGAGTGGTTGCTATCCATTGTGTTGCGTTTGAAGGAGCTGGAACCCGAGTACTAGTGTAAGCCAGCGTGGTTACACCGAGCCGGAGGCTTCACTTTGGAGTACGTTCTCGTTGCAGTCAAGTACCCTAATGTACAGATCGAGGTGAGCAACCATATTAACATTCTACCCTTCTAATAGTCCAGTGGATGAGACAGACATACAACGCAATAATTAGAGGCCGTCAACGGCAGCAGGACATCGGTGGGATCGGAACCATCAGACTATATCTTGGTAAGTAAATGGTACATACACACTCATTGTAAAACCTATAATACAATGAAAACACGTCAGCCATTCCCGCCGGCCATGGTAGGTAAGCCACTTACTTCCATCTTTCTTGCGTGCCATCCGACATCACCGTGCGCGGACGCAGAGCGGACACGTATAGGCTTCGAGGGCGTGGCAAACGGCTCGATAATTTGAGTGTGCAAACCCATTTGCTGTGGACACTAATCCCGCACTGACATCGGAGCACGTCCATCACAGCCTCGCTCTTCAAAGTTGAGTGATAGCGCCTAACCTAATATCAGGACAAAACAAGCCACTGACCGCATCATTGGTAATGACAGGTGGACTTGGGAGGTTAAGTTCAGTAGATGCGAAAAATGCATGGAATAAATTATTTCATCGAGATCATCCGTGGCCAGCGGAGATACGATGTTTGGTCATCGTAGAGTGTGAGTCCCTGGTTGACGCTAGACACCGCGAAGCGTATACATCAGGTGATGGAAAATTGACAGGCAAACGGTTGAGTCTCGAAAGAAATTCCGGTGTGGCTCGGGTATTGGAAAGGGCAAGGCGGGCGGGGTGCAAGGGCAAGAACCAGATAATGAACCGCCACAAAGTCCAAGGCCCTGAAGCTTAAGTATGCGAGTGGCTCCTTCGCATAGATTGAGCATGAGCACGTCTGTTCTGACGTCGGCCTTCATCGTCCCTTCCACTTTAACCTCGTCAAGAAGGACGCGATACAGTGCAACTAGACAGTCCGTATATTAACTTACTTGTCAGTATACTTGAGGACACAGAACGGATAAGTACAAAAAGACACGCTGTCAACAACATGTGATATCCAAAGTTCTGCCACGACCATATCAGAAAATCGCTCTGACCAAACCACCGCCAATGGCAGCGCCTGTAAAGGCGTGTTAATAACATCCGACCTGCATTTCTCCATGATATACTCCTTACCAGCACCAAACCCAACACCACCTGCAGCTGAGTGGGCCATCTGAGTTACCAGACCCGTATCAGCCTACAGCCCTGGTTTAAGGTGAAAGAACATACCGTGTTACCATACTTGCCGAATTTATTCTTCTTTTCTGCTTGGCCAGATGCTTCCTGCAGACCAACAGAGTTGACGCCTACACCCGCGGCGGGAGGCTTATCAGTCTCATGCAGAGCAGCGCCAAATGGCCTATATGGTTTCTTTGCAGTTGTCGCAACTGCATCAGCTTGGGGGATGGCAGAAGCGTCTACGCTCTCGACATGATTAGACGGGAATAGAGCCTCCCGACCACGTGCGCGACCGAGCCACCAATCTTGGTTCTTCTCCAAGACGACCTCGATGAGTTCGCCAGCAGCGAACGAGAGATCGTTTGGTTCCTAGTGGCAAAAGTTAATATTATACAGATGCTGGGTGGAGGCAACTTACTCTCCCGTCCTCGTTGTATGCCCAGGTGGCTTTCACGAATCTAGGTTGCTGGGAGGAAATGGGCGATATCGGGGGCGCTTGCGCAGGTGGAGGCGGGATCGCTCTCCCTCTAGACACAACTATTGGAGGCGGGATTGCTCTAGTCATGACTCCTGGATCGATAACATTAAAGCTGGTGGTCACAACTGATTGGCCTGCGCCGCCGGGCAGGCGCGATATGATTTCACGCATGCTGTTGGCGTCTTCAGCAGACATGTAGTTCTGAGACTCCAGAAAGGAGACATTGAGTTGCAATTGTGTCGCGACGTGGGCGAGCAGTGCGGCGGACTGAGTATCATGTGGGACCGCCATTATGTTTCGTTGAAAGGACAGATAGCGGTGATTCTGATGGAAGGGGCGAGTGTCGGCTGTGCATTTAACATTAGCTGCGCATGTGATGCAGGCACTACGTACACGGTTCAGTAGACAGAACACCGGCAACCAATACAACTGTATATGTATCTACTTTAATTCTGGTAGATGATCGCTCGCGTGAAGCAGCGTCGATGATCATCTGGCTCACAGCAAGCGACGACCAAGGTTGTAACAAAGTTATTAGCTATAGAAGGATGCACTCGGGCACGTGACTCAGTCTTTCTTAAATCTCATCGACGAACTCCTCTTTTCTGTATTCCCATTCATCCAGGCCAAGTAGAATCTTGTGAACGTATCTGAGCGAGCAAAAGGATTTCTTGTTAGTTTTCCATGTCAAATATCTCGCAAATTCAGCCTACAGTCCCTCCTCCCGTTCAAACAACGTCATCTGAGCCGGGGGAGAAGGATGCCAACGTGCGTCTATCGTTCAGTCGCGACCTTGTATCTTTAACCGTTCATCATTTAGTTTCTCGTTCTTCGACAACTGAATAAGCGCGCTCGTGTTCGCCTTTCCCAAGAACCCATGAACCTTTCGCCCATCCCAGGCAGGGCCTCCTTATTCGCGGTCGCAAACTCTCGAGGGTGGTTTGCAGCAGTGGCCCGAGATTCTAATTCTGGGACAAGTATGTATCAATACTGCACACCTCGCAATCATGGCTGAGTTGCATCTCTGTAGTCCTGGTGTTGTCGCCACTCAGCGATCTTCGCTCAGCATTTGCTACCGCCAACGAGGCGGATGACCGACCGTATCAACCTCAAAGGAAGGTTTCCTTGGGGGCTGCCACTCCAAATATTGTTTTATTTGCATACAATGACTCTAGACTCGTTGTTGGGCTTGCTGAGGGGTCGATTATGGTTTACGCCACAGAACACCTATTCTCCCCTGGAGACAGTCCCATCAGTCCCATTTACTCACTTCCTGCTGTGCCTTCGGCTTTCGTCGTTTCAATGTCTCCGAATACGGGAGAACTTCCGGAACTTGTGGCTATCTTACGCGACTCCCAAGGTGGCTCAAACGGATTAGCAGTAGAGCTTCTCGACGTCCAAAAACTTACATCTGTGGGAGGTTGGGTAGCAGGGAGTTTACCCAATACCATTCCCGCATCAAGTATGTGTCTTCCTTCGATGTCATGTTGATATTTTGACCGTTATACAGTATCTTGGTCTCCCAAGGGCAAGCAACTTGCGCTGGGTATGAGAAGCGGTTCCATCGTCACATATGCACCTACCTCTACCTCCGCCCCCAAGTCCAGCATTCCAAGCCCACCCTCAGCATCTAATGCCTGCGTCATTTCAACGACTTGGCTATCCGCTTCGTCTTTCCATGCTATCTATGCCCAGCTGCCTCTTAACCCAGAAGTCGAACAAACTCACTTCCATGTCTCCCTTGATGGCAAAACTAATTCCGCACAAGACTTGAAATTCTCCACTCCGTATTACCCTTCGCCCGGGCTGCGACCGCCTGGTGCATTCATCGTGTGTTTGCGTGGCTGGGATCCCGCAAAAATATTGTTATTTGTGGGAGACAGTACTTCATCAGACATCGGAGTGGTTGGATGTGTTGAAGAAAATTGGTCGAATCTGTCGCTTGAGGAAACGTCGATGCCGAGCCTCCCATTGGACAAGGACATGAACGACACCGTTCTCATTGGCCTAGAACTTGATCTAACTAGTACTGAGCCATTCCACCACACGAGCGCGTCCGGGGAAGGTGTCCAGTTGCCACCTTCACCTATCATGTATGCATATGCATCAGACGGGACATTAGCAGGTTGGCGTGTCCTCAACGCCAAGGGAACACCTTACCCGGGCATGGTAACCCAGTCCTCGGGAGCAATGATGGAGAGCTCTCAGACATTGTCAGCTGTGCCAACCGCGATAATGCGGGAGCCGTCCAACGACATGCATGCATCTCCTATTGAACCCACTCCACCCTCTGCCAGTGCATCAACTTTCTCCCAGGCAGCCCCTGATTTTGGCCAGTCGTCTGCATTCGGGAAACAGCCTTCATTTGGACAATCATCGTTCGGTCAGCAACTGGGATCTCCCTTTGGTCAGATATCAACAACCAACGCTTTCGGTCAGCAAACCACATCTGCGTTCGGACAGTCGTCACCAACTTCAGCATTTGCTCAGCCCTCTTTCGGCCAGTCATCATTTGGCCAGTCATCATTCGGACAACCCGCACCTACGTTTGGGTCTGCCGCTCCATCAGCCTCGCCGTTTGCACAAGCTGGGAAGTCCGCTTTCGACACCACGCCTACTTCAGGAGGGTTTGGGGCATTTGGCACTGTTGGACCCTCGAAGTTCGGACAGACAGAGTTCGGGTTTGGAGGAGCACAACATATCGCGCCTTCGCAGAACGCACCAACACCAGCACCTGCAGAAGATAGCATGGCTGCAGATGATACACCCGGCTTTGGTGGGCTCTCACTCGGCGGTGGTAACCCTGCCCCTTCGAGCGCTGATTCAAGGCCCTCCATTTTTGGGAGCGTAGCTACAACTCAACCTTCTCCTACAAGTGATTCATCGGGAGGTGGACTCATCAAACCTGGAACCGGCTTTGGAGCTCTTGGTAACGGAGGTCAGCAAAAGAGTCCATTCGGTGCGTTCGGGGGTGCGTCGACTACATCGGCATTTGGAGGAGGTGCCCCAGCAACTACCTCGACATTTGGATCTGCTACTACACCTACTTCTGCGTTCGGGAAGAGCGGATTTGGAGTCACAACTGACTCTAGCTTTGGGAAGAGTGCATTTGGACAGTCTGGGTTCGGACAACCCAGCTTTGGAACGTCGGCTTTTGGCAAACCGGCCTTCGGATCAGCCACCAATGCTACACCAACACCAACACCTACTTCCGGAGGGTTCGCTGCATTTGCAACAGGTGCCCCAAGTGCATTCGGAGCCACTACTTCCAATACAGGCGCTCAGAAGCCTGTATGGGGTAGTGCAACCAATGCTACGAAACCTGATGCACCAACGCCTACCCAGGGAATCAACGTTCTACGTGAAACATCTGTGCCGCGCGATGAAAGCCGGTCTCCTTCCCCTGTCACGCAGAGGGGTGAAGAGACCGAATCTGGATTCAAGAGCTCTGCGCCAGCTCTAACCACAGGCGCCTTCAGTAATCTGAAGCCATCTCCATCTTCATTCTCGATGAAACCCTCCTCTGGATTCGGATTCGGAGAACTATCGAAAGACTCCCCGTTTTACAGGCCGGCGCCAGCACAGCCACCTGTCTCTGCATTTGCTCTGGCAGCAAGTACCCCTTCGACACCGCCAAAACCTACTACCGGGGCTCCTGCCTTCGGCCAGTCGTCGATGCCTGGCGCTGTAACGAAAAGTCCCTTTGGGACCATGACGCCCAGTCCCCCAGCTCCTACATTTGGTGCGCCATCCATGCCAGGAGGAGCGTTCAAGAGCCCATCCAGCCCACTTCAGTCAGCTTTCTCGACACCTTCGACGGGTGGTTTTAGTGCTTTTGCGTCAGGTGGAGGTGGAGGTTTCAGCGCTTTTGCAGGTGCACCAAAGTCATTCGGCGAGCTGCTGAAGAGCACTGGCGATGAGGCCAAGGAACCCTCGAAGAAGGAATCTGTCAATGTGTTTTCCGCACCCATCGCCGAGCCTGAGACGCCTGCTAAAGAGGTTGCGAATGTCAAGGTAGAAGAGCCGCTTACGCCTACTACGCCAGTTGCAAAGGTGGAGGCTGTAAAGGAAGAAGAAACATTGACTAGGACGACCACTCCGCCACTTCCTGTGGTCGAGGATCAAGCGCAGGAGGCGAAGGGCATGGACAAGGGTTTGCCTCACGAACCTTCTTTGGAATCTATCTCTTCATCGACAGCCTCATCCTTCGTTAATGTTTCTGCTGAAGATGCGGCTGACGGTGCCGCGGACTCGACCGTCGAAGAATCAGACGAAGACGGAGAGCTTGAGGATGACACGAAGTCGTTCATCTCTGATGATGAATCGGAAGAATCGGAAGAGTCAGAAGAGTCTGAATTGCCGGACGAGCAGGATGAACGAGAAGAGGAACTGGATGAAAGGGAGGAAGAGCAGGAGGAAGAACAGGAGGAAGAACAGGAGGAAGAACTAGAAGAAGAACGGGAGGAAGAACGGGAGAAGTTGGAGGAAGAGTGGGAAGACCAGGTGAAACGGCAGGAAGAGCAGAAAGAAGAGAAAATAAAGGAGGATAGACATCAGGAAGATGGGGAAGTGCAAACGCAAGAAGGGGAGCCTGAGCCAACAGTGGTTTCTTCCTCCATTCCGTCGCCTGCTGCCAGGTCTCGATCGACTACTCCAAAAGCGGAGTTACCGACCATTACATTGACAACTTCGCCTTCTCCTCCACCTCGAAATATTTCTCCTGTCAGGGACCAGAGTACAACACCGCCTGGTTCTCCTGTACCCGAGCCTCAACGTGCCACACCTCCCGTGCTTTCGCCTCTTCCAAAGCCCCCTGCCTCCTCTCCATTTGCTATAACTCCCAGGACGACGGGTAGTCGACCGGTGAAAAGCTCACCTCTTGCAAATGCCCCCCTCACCGGAGACGTGGAAGCTCCCAGTTTCCTACCCCAAGCGAAATCAGCACCTCCGACTATGGTACCGCATCCTGCCTCACCGAGGCCGCAATTCGGCTCATGGGTACCACCAGTGAAGCAAGACGCGGAATCTGATTCTTCCCGGCCCAGAACGCCTCCAGTTCTGTTCGGCAAGAGTGCGAGCGGGCCAGCCATCACGGCGCTGCCTATGCCACCAGCGTTTACACTACCTCCAAAGCCCCTGCTGACTACCACACCGCCTGCATTGTCTAGCATCTTCGGCGCTGCAGCTCCAACTCAATCTCGGAGTCCAACCCCGCCAGTCTTTACGCCCCCTCCAGTGGGTTTCTTTGGTTTTGCAAAGCCGAGCGAGAGTCCCAGTCCTGCGTCTCCCAGCATCTTCGGCACGCCAGTCAAAACACCGGAAGCGCCTCCTGCTCTTACTCCTCCGCCTCCTGGCGCTTTCAGTAGTTTCCAGCCACCTGGGGTTGTACCCATTGCTCCCATGTCTCTGTCTCCAGGCCCGCTGCTACCTGCAGTCCTCCCTCCTATATCTCCACCAGTTCCACCCATCGAACAAGGTATGCAGTCTGAGTGCTCGTTCATGGTCTCACGTCTCACTTGGGAATTTGACAATGTAAGTCTTTGACACACAAATTCAAACTGAAGGCTTACTCTTTGGTCAGCTAAAAACCATGGGAGCGCGTGCAACACAGCAAGCCGCCGAGCTCAAGTCAAAGAAAACACCAGGACAATCTCACGTGAAAGCAGACCTTGCAGATGCAACGAAATGGGCTCCTGGAGACATCAAGGAGTATGGTCGTGTAATGACTGAAGTCCAGGGTGACATCAAAGAGATTAAGGAGCAACGGAAGCTTCTGAAACAATCACTGAAGGAGCTTGAGAGTAGTATGCTGAAAGGTTGGTCGTTCGTGCTGAGATCACGGACATCAGTGTCTAATGCATGATATACAGCGGGAACGAGAAAGGAGGAAATTATTCGATTTACTCGAGCTCAGACGGACAGCGAGTTTGCGAAAATGCTCAAGATCAGAACTCTTGGGCCGGAATATCTGGAGACTCAGTCGCAACTACGGAGGGATATAAGGGTACAGTTATCTCTGATTGACAAAATAATATGCTGATTTCGTGGATAGACAATGAGGGACCGTGTGCAAAAGCTCGAGGACCACCTGCAATCCTCTAAAAAGAGGCTTGCTGAGCTGAAGACAGGCAAACCAAGCCTGAAGTTCGTTGTCCAGTTCTACAACGCCGCCAACGTCTCATATTTTGATTACAGGGCACCGTCTTTGGATACCGTGAACCGCACCTTCCGCAACATTGATATCTCAATCACACAACAAAGTGGGGATGTCGCCAAGCTCCAGCAGCGAATGAGCAAGCTGGACATATCCTCTAATGTCATTGGTTCACGAGACAAACGGCTCTCGGAGTCGAGCGTTAAGAAGCCATCGGCCGTAATTCCCCATGTAGCGGTTACCACGGCTGCTGCATTGAATGCCGAACGCTCTGCGCAGAAGTTAAAACGGGCTCTACTGGCGGTGAGGAAGGAGCCCTTGCTTAACAACAAGGCAGCATCCAAACCCGCGCCCACGTCATTCCTGACGCCAAGCAGAGCAGCGGTGAAACAAGAGCCCAATACCCCTACTCCTATTAGTTTCATTTCCCTGCCTAGCGGCGCATTGCCTGCATTCAATACCCCTACGTTCACGCAGGGCGGGTGGTCGCCAGAAACGTCCATCCATTATGAGGATTCTCCGTCTTCCATAGCGTCCTCTTCGCGTCGCCCACAGCGAACACCAAGGCATGGGTCTTCAGTTAAATCAGCGGCCATGCTGAAGTCGGAGAGTCTCGAAGCTTCTCCAACGCCCGCACCAAAAGCCCCCGCTGCTGTATTTGACTGGGGACCATTGCCGATTGTCACACCAAAAACAACACTGTCTGCTGATGTTCGGCCCAAGGGTTTCAAGTCGTAAATAAAGACTGATATGATTTGTTGATTCAAATGATCATGTACTGGATGTCTGGATTATGCGTCGATCCTTCGTTGGTGAAATAGATACTTTTGCTCGTGCCGTTTGTTTTAAGACCGAAAATCAATGACCATATCAATGTCCCCCATCACCTTCGCTTTCGACATCTTCGCCAGCGCCGTTGACGCCATTCTTGTGTGAATGATATGGATCATCGATGATCGACTCCAGATGCTCGAGAGCCGCCTGCGTGAGGTGTCTAGTACGGTGCATAACGACTGTTGTTGGTGAAATCACTGCGCACCCGGCCAACCTCACTGAGCTCATCGCCCTCTTCGCCCGTAAACGTCTCAAAGGCGCTCTCATCCATAAACGCTTCGTCCAAGTCGTCGTCATCTGAAACATTTGGATCTGGGTGGAGGGAAGCACAGAGAGACATTGCCTCAAATATCGGCTCCACTGATCGGATAACTGCTATCAGCATGTGTGAGGAGATTCGATCTCAGAAAACTTACAAGAAGCAGGGTTTGACGGGATGATGCTTAGCTCTCGCATGTCGGAGGCTTCATCATTTTCAGGTAACTCAGCTGCTCCGGGTTCTCCAGCGAGCTCGTCTAGCTGACAATATATTGATGGTCCAGATTCTGGACGCGCAATTGCGTGCAGAGTGATGGCAGGGTACGGGACCTGAAATCCGACCCCGGTTGAGGACATGAAGACAAGGGTGCTTGGAGGGGCGAAACATCAGATTGAAACGATGATTGGCGATTCATCAATATAACTACCTCTCGATCACGAATAATGTTCCATCCGCGCAATCTTGTTCGGTGAATGTATGGAGGGGAGGATCAAGCATAACGCGTACATTGTCCTCTTTGTGGCGCAGAACAGGAGGGATGTCGTTGAACGATGTAGGAGTTGAGCCTACAATATTTCTGTGCTCCTCAGCAGAGACATATTGTGGGACAGACGAGATCAACGTCGTGGATACCATCGTGTGTGCCAGTAGATCTGATTCACCAGCTTGGATCTTTGGATCCGGATAGGCTTTGTAGTGAATTTATGTAATGAAAAGTCGGGGACTGCCGATCTTCTTTCATATAGGTCAATCATAGTCTCTGGCAGGCAGATCACTCCTCATGCCAGTGGTCAAATCACTGAGCACCCTCTCAGAGGTCCCTTCTGGTCGTTGGACCATTGAACATGTCAGCTAACACTATCGGTCAAACTGCAAGCTCAGGCACCATTATGTACCGACAATATATCTATCGTACGAAAACTAGTAGTGTCATGGCGCATTTGTTCCGTGTATAGATCTACAAGATGTGCATGAATGAGAAGTAGGTTGCTCACCGAATGGTTCATCTCCATGACCGAGTAGCTCATCCCACGACATTTGAAGTTTCCTGATGTGACTTCTCCACTGCCTAGCATTCGATCGGCCTCATAGGACGCCCTGGTCAGGCTAATCTCCACAATATCGTACGGTCAATGTTTTATCGTGGAGTCAATCGACTCATAATGGGTAGTCCATTCGCAGTCAACCATTCATGGAGACCCGACCGGTGTGGATATGCATTTATGACGTTTTCGAATGCTCCACTGAAGTTTCATAGGATAATGTTCTTGTTGACCAAAATGGAAAAGCAAGCCTCACCGATTTTGGTCTCTCATTCTTTCCCGACACGACAAGTGAAGCATTACCATTATTTCCCACCAATCCCATGGGTGCTATACGCTTCATGGCTCCCGAAATATTGAGATTTGACAACGACAGCGACCCGCGATTGGCACGTTCCATAGCAGGCGATGTGTACGCTTTCGGGGGAATAATGTTCCTGGTGCGTGGATTAGTTCATCAATACTGAATTAGTTCATCTACCAGCAGGTCTTGAAGTCCAAGGTCCCGTACCATCACATCGCTCAGTCATGGCGCTAAAGATAAAAGGAATCGCCCCCAAGAGGCCGCCTATACATGTCATAAGTGACATTGAATGGGATTTCATCCAGAGGTGTTGGTTGGAAGACATGGACAAACGGCCGTTGGACTCAGAAATTGTCGCATTTGTAGAAGGACGGGCTGAAATCCAGTCATAGCTAATGCCATCTGCCCTTGTCCATCGCTTTGAAAAGCCACGTTATAGTCGCAGAGGACACTATACCAGTGTCATGCAGGATCAAATTACCGCCGACTTTCATGGTGAATTGCCGAATCAGATGGACTATCATTCGAAGGGGGACAGATCTGTTCAATGTTAGACCTAATATTCAACCCGCCTGTGAGCAGTTCACATATCTCCTACTACTAGTCCTCTTCCTGAATCGAGTAAGAAAGCCTGACATGCAGCTCCAAGTGGCCAAAAGGTTTAAACTATGGCTTATGGGCTGAGTAATCAGCAAGACGTGCACTCGGAATCAAAGCATCCTGTCGTGAGGATTTATCCACAGATGGCACCGCAATCGAAACTGCGGTGTGGTCTTGCAGTGGCGTTCCCGGAAAGTGTGCTACACATGCGTATGGAAGGAGAACGGGAGCAGGAAGAGCATCAGGAGCACGATGGTCGTTGAGCGCAAAGATAATTGTCATATACCATCATTCAACCTCAGCAAGCTCAGTTTGCTACCAACAAATGTAAGCGCTTCTTCGGCAGAGCGATCGATGGGAACAATAAGACAAAAAGCTGTAAAATTCTGTTAATCGATCGGTGACACAGTCGTCGTCTGAACAAAGATGTGTTTTCCCCTCGAAGATCACTTGACACAAGATTACGACTTCACGAGCCAAATGAGGCCAAGGAACCTTTCCCTTCAAAGTCTGGGACGAGTCAGTAAGCTGGCAATAGCAAGAGAGAACGGCTTACTTGAAGTATGACTCTACCAAAGGAGTACCAGTGTCACTCTGAGTGGCGATCGCAAAGGCTGCCAGCGATTCTTTCCCAGAAACAAATTCAGGAGCTGTCCACCTCACTGCTCCTGGACGACAGCTCATCTTGAGAGGTGCGACATGCTAGTCAACTTTGTTTGATCCTACTGTAGGAGCATCACCTTCACGAAAGACCTGAACATGCAGGTTATGCAAGTCGACTGAACGAGCAACATGTGGCATAACGCTCTTGTTGCGCTCCACGCTTCGAAGCGAGGTTTGTCAAAATAATGATTCTATTCGAGATCTGATCATTGTCAGAGCGAAGATCGGATGAGGGTCCATGTTCTGTGACGCATGCCCGTAGCAGCACGGTCATTGCAACACTAGGATAGGTGTAGAAGGTGAAAGGGTATAAGCATCAAATGCAGACACATGACTCAGGGATGTACTGAAATCTCTCTAAGCATTGTCATTGGTGTTTGAAGTCAGCAATGATCTCGTTCACGCAGAAGAAATGAGTCTTGCAACAGTACTACTTGAGGAAGAAAACGTGTCCGTAATGTTAGCCTGACTAGAGTACTAGCCTCGTCTTTCGTTAATGTTTCTGCTGACGATGCGAATAAGGGTGCTGAGGAATCGGTTGTTGAAGACTCTGATGAGGACGGAGAGCTTGAGGATGACACGAAATCTTTTATTTCTGATGATCGGATGGGTCTGGGTTGTTGGACGAGCAGGACGAGCGAGAAGAGGAACTGGATGAACGGGAGCAAGAGCTGAAAGAACGGGAAGAGTTAGAAGAGCTGGAGGAAGAGCGGGAGAAACGGCAGGAAGAGCAGAAGGAAGAAGTTGTCTTGATGACATGAAGACAAGGGTGCTCTCGTTGATGGGGTGCTGTGGGGCGAAACGTCAGATTGAAGCAATGATTGGCGATTCGTCAATATAGCTACCTCCGAGTCTCGATCACGCGAATAATTAATTAATAATGTTTCATTCGTTCTGTGAATGTATGGAGGGGAGGATCGAGCATAACGCGTACATTGTCCTCTTTGTGGAGCAGAACGGGGGGGATATCGTTGAACGACGTAGGCTAGTCGAGCCTACAATATTTCTGTGCTCCTCTGCAGCGGAGACATCATGAGATCAACGTCGTGGAGACCACATGATGTGCGTGTACATGTTGATCGGACGGAAACTGCCGCGTCATTAATATTATTGACAGTGGGGAACTTGTGGGGAACAGGACTACGGACTATCGGACTTTATCCAACTCTTAAGTTAACTCAGGTAGACTCCTACCTACTATCGCATCTCGCCTAAATCTATGTCAAAAGTGTTCGAAATTCCTACGTGCGCGCTTTCTCCGTCTTATGGAACCAGTCACTGAATCCCCGCGCCTCAGTTGTATTCCTGATCTAACTCATCACATAGTCAAGGGTGAACATCCCGAGGCTGCCAATAGTCATAAGTATCATATCTCCAAGTGCACCTGGGACCGGCCGAATCATTCTCCAGTACGTGCTAGTCAAACAATCAGCATGAACTGATAATTCTCACATCTTCAGATCACGGTGGCAGTCAAGGTTATCAGGGTACTACAACCTAAAAACGTCTTGGACCTCACCGAGAGATACGACGAATTACTACAAGAAATCAGAGTATGGGGCAGACTTCAGAACGAACATGTTTTGCCTGTGCTCGGTCACGTATACGGACATGGTCATTTACCCAGCCTTGTGTTTCCCTGGATGGAGAATGGGAGCTTGACCAACTTCTTGCGCGAACACGAGACCTTAGATCGTGGTGAACGTTTCCGCTTGGTGGGTCCCTCTGGTTATGATGGGATTCATGCACAAACGCATTTCCGTATGTTCAGCTGCAAGATATCGCCTCCGCACTGCAATATTGTATGTCTGCTCATCCACAAAAGTGTGAACATGTGAACTCTCAACTGGATTTTTGTCAGTGCATATTATCGCAGTGGTTCACGGAGATCTAACAGGTGTGAGTTCTTACCAAAATCATTAAGGCAAATGAGCACTAATTATCTCCGATGGCTGGTGCGTCAGAACAACATTTTGGTTGACTCGTATGGGCGTGCTTTTGTAACGGGCGTTGGGCTTTCCAAGAGGCTTAACGAGATCGCGTCCGACACAGAGTCTGGTTTGGGCGACATCCGTTCGGCCACTATTCGCTGGATAGCTCCCGAGTTGGTCGATGATGAAGAGACCTTTCCCACTTCCAAAAGCGATGTGTGGTCTTTTGGTTGCAACATGATTCATGTACATCAACTCATCCATTGATATTCAAATCTATCCTATGTATCTAACGACCACCTCAGGTACTCTCTGGGAAGTTGCCCTGGTTGCCAATTCGATCTAACCACATTCCCCTCCAATTACTTGCAAAAAAGGTGCCACCGCTACCACCAGTAATTAAGGATCAGGCCCAGGATTCGTCCTTCCTCCGAAAATGCTTCTCTTTTGCGCCAGCAGACCGCCCTTCCGCAGATCAGACGCTAGCCTTTATACGCGAAGCACTAAGGACGGAGATGCCTCGGACTGCGGAAGTTGTAGCGGTACGTCTGCTGAACGAGTGCTCATATGCAAGCTGATCTCCATATCAGCATGATCATGACAAAGGCATTCCTGATGTTGTGGCCGAGTTCAAACGACGTGTTTTTCTGGTTCCATCACATTTGATCTATGTCCCCAACATGGAATTTATCTCGCGGGACAAACTCATTACAATACTGAAACCAGAGACGATCACCGAGGAAGACATCCGTCGGTGTGGGGGATGGTCGAGGCAGTCTGCCATAGAGTCGGCTGTAATCGACCTGCTCAAATATGCCATTCTATCACACCGATGGGGAGAATCGGAGCCAACATTTCAAGACCTAAACCGCGAAGGAGCGGGTTATAAGAAACTGGAGAAGTTTTGCGCAAAAGCAAAGGAACATGGCTGCGATCTCGCATGGTCTGACACCTGCTGCATTAACAAAGAAAGCAGCTCGGAGGTCGACGAGGCAATTCGGTCGATGTACATGTGGTACCACGAGGCCTATATATGCATAGTGCACCTGGCTCAGACAAATTCATGGGATACGCTGGAAAACGACGAGTGGTTCTTTCGTGGCTGGACGTTGCAGGAGCTTCTTGCACCCCTTAGGATGAGGTTTTATTACGGTCCTACGTGGACGCCCCTTACACAGAATCCCAACGACAAAGATGACACACAGGTTGTTCGTGCTCTTCACCGCGCTACCAAGATCCCTGAAAACGACCTGCGCAACTTTCGCTCCGGACCAAATCGTGCCTGGGAGAAGATGAGCTGGGCAGCGAGTCGGAAGACAACCCGTATTGAAGACGTTGCCTACTCTCTTATCGGTATCTTCGACATCACCATGACGGTCGCATATGGAGAAGGAGATCGAGCTTTTAAAAGATTCATGGCAGAACTTATTGAAAAGTGCAAAGAATGGCAAATTCTTGTGTGGGCCGGCGGGCTCCCTGGTTGTCCAACAGAGCCTTCCTGCTATCGCACGACAGACGAAGCAGCACTTGAGATGCTCAAGAACCACGAGATCTCGTGGTGGGGAGAGGGTTGTGGCGATGACGACTTCTCGGTCACAAAGCGTGGCGTGCAGGTCAAGCTATTCATGGTCCCTGTCTCCATTGACCAGAGTCTCTGGCAGTCGGTATTCCTTTCCCGCCCCCTACCCACTGGTAGCCTCGTGACATCACCACTCGACGAGCTGGTCGTGGAATCTCCTTTCTTTCCACCTGCATCTACGACAGAGTGGGCGATCGGGATCGTTAATTACCACGACCATGATGATGCTATGAAGGGAAAGTTGAAAGCGGGACAAATTTATATATGTTTCCTCTTGAGGCGGTTTTGTCGCCCTGGCTTGGACACCGTGCGCAACCACTGGAAAAGGGAGGTTACTGACAATATTTTGACGGTTCGTTGCAAACTCGACTTTGAAAAAGAAGTAGAGATTGTTTGGTTATAAATTCTGGAATAGTGATAGAGGATTCGAGTTGAGTGAGCAACAAATTTTCCGTAATTTGGCGATTAATTATGTGTAGACAACGAATGTACCACGCATAGCGGAACGCTCAATCACGGCTCACCGTGCAGTATTAAGGTTGTACAGGACATGATCAGTTCAGATACATCCAAACGCTACCAAGACTGGAGTAGGGATTAGGAGGTGGTGACCTCAGGGAACATCGTCGGGAGATATAAGGATGAGTCAAATAAACATGACAAGTCCTTCAGGGACACGGAATTTTGGTTCTAATATACACAGCATCTCGTGTTTCGGTGGAAAGGGAAAGTAAAGACAGCGCACCAATATAGTACTAAAAATATACACAGCCTACGGCCACTTCTGAGTATCGAAGAGGCTCGTGTTATCGTAGTAACTGCCGCGTAGAGTGTTATATATCGGCTGATTGCGGTCTGCAGAAAGATCGTTTGAGTAGTTTTGGTTCATCCACTGGAAACCTGCTATGAGAGTGGTCAGCAAACTTTTAGTACATCAGCGTGATGTGTACCAGGAACCAAAGCATCCTGCCACAAAGGATCAATTCTAGATAGCCATAGATTAGAATCTGCGGGGCGATCTTGTGGCGGGGCTCCCTGAAAGTGTTCCGCGTATGCGTTCGGGTGAGAATGAGATGGAGAGGGAGAAGGAGCCCCAGAGCGGGCGGAGGGCAGCGGAGGAGAATCAGAGCGGGAAGAGCATGGAGACAGACGATCGTTGCAAGCAGAGGTATCTGTGACTAGATCGCCATTCAACCCCAGCAAGCTCAGTTCGTGATCAACAAACTGAAGTGCTTCTGCGGCAGAAGGCAGATCGGTGGGTACTATAGACCAGCAATGAATCATAAAATTCCAGAACTGGTCGGCGACACAGCCGTCGTCTGGACGAGGATGCAGCTCCCGCTCAAAAATTACTTTGCGCAAGATTGCGGCTTCACGATTTAAGTGAGGCCAAGGTACATTTCCCGTCAAAACCTGCAGGACAAGTTAGCACAGTATATTAGCGAGATGGAACGGCTTACTTGGAGAAATATGTTACCAAAGGAGTAAATATCGCTCTGAGTGGTGATTGCAGAGTCTGATTCTTCCTCAGAAAGAAGTTCAGGAGCTGTCCACCTCACTGCTCCTGGATGGCAGCTCAGCTTTGCAAGGTACGTCATGCCGGCCGGTTGTGTCAAAGTTCCGGAAAGACCAAAATCCGCAAGACATGCCCTTCTATCGCCATCGACGAGGACATTGGTCTTGCAGTCGATCATCATGAATACTACGAAGGATTGAATAAATTAAGTATCTTACGCCAGTGAGATCTCCATGAACGACTGGATTGAATTCCGCGTGTCCGTCTTCAGTCAATCTAAAAGTATGAACTGAAGGAGAAAATTAAGTCATTTTCATATGCACATGCACGTGTTCACCCACGATAGTTGAGGCCAGCGGCTATGTCGCGGAGCTTGTGCACGAAACAATCAGGCCGAGTTCGCGCGAACTGGGAACGTACTTGAAGTTCTCACCAAACACATACGATCGAGTAGCGTAAGGGTGTCATTGTTCTGCTTGAGAAACGACGTTAGAGTGCCATTGGTTATCCACGGAGCAACCAAGGCTACTGAAGCTGAAGGACCAAAGTCCGAAGTTGTGCCCATGAACTTCAAAATATTAGAATGCCGCAACCTCTTCCAAATTCCGAGCTCTTTCCGAAACACCTAAGGAAGCTCGATTAGATCTGTCCGTTCCCTACTACATATAAAACATTACCTGATCACTGATGAATTGGGGCCGAATTACCTTGACGGCAACCTGTGGGTGAGGGATATGTTACTAAACGTGGAAAACTGTGAAATCCGCACGAACCTCTACATCGCCATCCGGTCCGTGGTATATACATTTGTAGATATTCCCGTATGTACCACCACAAACGGGATCTTGGCTGCACCGGGTGATGAGTCCAGTTAAGTCTGGGATGAACATTGTGGGGACCAGTTGAGTGGAGGGAGTGACAGTAGGAACGACAGGTGGGGATACAAGAGCACCACTGGTAAGAGCACCACCCGTTTGTTGCGATTCGGCAACGACTTCCGGACGAGGGAAGGCTACTTGACGTACGGTGGATATACCCGGTTGCTCATCCAGGACCACAGGATTGGGATCTCGCCTATCTACCATCGAAGGAGCATCAAATCCAGGGTTTATTCCAAATCTTAAAGTAGGACTGGCTGACTGCGGCCAAGGTTGCTTGAATGCTCTACGGCGCTCCATAATACATGTTCTACCAGCAGTGGGCGTTGTATGACTAGAATGCACGTCAATAGGAAGCGTCAACGACACGCCGACACGACTTGCATATATGCTAAATTCCCTCCAAACCTGTTACTAGCGTCTGGTGCCTGCTGGTTCCACCGCATTAGTTCTTGGAGGGTAGGTATCTTCTGGGCCGTTGGCCTCCCAGAAGTTATATATGGATGTCGACGACGTTGCGCCGCCGGACGGTGAAGAACGCAAAGATGCCGTGCATCACAGTCCGTCATACCAGAAGAAGAAAGAGTGTCGGGAGGGAAAGCATGGCTAGTAGAAACCCTCGTTCGCTGCATGCGTACTATTATGGCCGTTATAGTGATCGGCTTAGCTAGTCGATCAACAAAGGATTGCAAAAACGTCAGGAATAGAAGCTGGGCGTTCAAATGGTGAGCAAGATATGTTCAAGGTTGATATGATGAGTTACGCACGACTTAAATCGGGGAGAGAGGAAGAACAGAAGATGTTGAGACTTGAGCTTGAGGATGAGGCCTGGGGTATTTGCCATGACCGCTTAATTGAAAGTGACTTTATCGGAAATGATCAGAGATTGAACAACAAAACAAGACCAAATTCCAAGGATCTATACACATATTTCCGGAAACCTCGGCCACACGCATTAGGAAGTCACCCTGTATGTGTGCTCACATCATAGACATGGTCGGAAACTTGGTCAGTAAACTTGCAAGGTCTCTTGTTATTTTTTTTGATACCCTTAAACCATAACGCTATTGCAAACACATATCGGTCTCATCTATCCAAACAGAAACACACTGGGAGGAGGAATCATAATGAACTTGAACACAATGGAGAGGGAAGACTGAGACTAGTTATCTCACAATGAGTCTGACACAGCCCACAACCGCTGGAGTCCAACCAAACACGACCATCGCTAGTCGATTTTGTCCCCATGATCATAATAGTTACATAGACTGTAATTTGTACATTGCACATTAGAATGTAGACAGCGTCAAAGGATACGAGGATCAGTCAAGTAAACATGACCTGCAACAAGTATATTAAGGGCACGTAGTTTCCAAAAAGTCTAGTTCTAATCCGCACGCAGCATCTGGTGCTTCGGTAGAAAGCGCCGAGTAAAGACAAAAAGGCCAGCTCTGAAATCTGAGGGGTAAAGGGCTCATATCATCGAACCATGCTGGAGTTGTGGCCACAACAGAATGATTGTATAAGTTAATTTGATCCATCCACTGGAAGCCTGCGATGAGAAATTGTTAGCAAAATCAACTCTAGCTCATCAGCGTGATGCGTACCAGGGTCCATAGTACCATGTCCCCAAGAGTTGATTCCAGTCTTGCGCCGGCGCTCCTGGAATATGTTACACGCAAGCGTGTGGGTATGAACTGAGAGATGGAGAACTGTGACGGGGAGAGCATAGAGACAGACAACGGTCGTTGGACACAGATATATCTGCGACTAGACCACCATTCAACCGCAGCAAGCTTATTTCGCGAGCAACAAATTGAAGTGCTTCTACGGCAGAAGGACGACCAATGGGTATCGTAGACCAACAAGAAGTCATGAAATTCCAGTGCTGGTCAGTGACATAACGAGCATCCGGACGAGGATGTATTTTCCCTTCAAATACTTTCAGCAAGATTGCGGTGTCGTTGGTCAAGTGACAACTCCCGTTTAAACCTGTGGGAGGAGTTAATAAGTTGCTTTAGCAAGGGGATCGCCACTGACTTGGAGCATGATGCTACCAAAGGAGTACATATCGCTCCGAGTGGTGGCTGCAGAAGCTGGTTCTTCTCCAGAGAGAAGTTCAGGAGCTGTCCATCTTATTCCTCCTGGACGACAGCTCAGCTTCGCGAGGTACGTCATGCCGGTCAATTTGTTTATGGTTCCTGCAAGGCCAAAATCTGCAAGATATGCCTTTCCATCACTATCGATGAGGACATTGGTCTTGCAGTTTATCGTTAGTATGAGCGATATGTGGGCCACATGAGGGATCTTACACCCGTCAGGTCTCCGTGAACGATTGGATTCGGGTCCGTGTGCCCGCATTCAGTCAAGTTAAATGTATGGACTGGTGTAGGAAATTATTTATTTTCTGGTGTACATACAGTTGTTCACTCACGGTAGTCGAGCCCGGAGGCGATGTCACTGAGCTTGAGCATGAAACAATGAGCTCGACTATGCATACCGGAAACGTACTTGAAGTGCTCACCAGACGCAGACGATCACGCAGTCCGAGGGTCTCGTTATTGTGGTCGAGGAACGATGTCAGAGTTCCATTGGCTATCCACGGAGCAACGAAAGCTTCAGACAGGCCAAACTCTCGAGTGGTACCCATGAACTTCAAAATATTAGAATGTCGCAACCTCTTCCACATTCCAAGCTCTCTTCGAAAAGCCTAAGAAACGTTAATCAAATCAGTTCGTCGTACAACTTTAGGACATTACCCTAGCACTGAAGAATCCTGGCCGAATTGCTTTAACGGCAACCTGCGGGCGAGCGACACGTCAGTAATTAACCACGGGGGAACTGTAGCATCCGCACGAACTTCCACATCTCCGTCTGGTCCGTGATATATACATTTGTAGATATTTCCGTACGTGCCGCAACAAACGGGGTATTGGCTGCATCGAGTGATGAGCCCCGTCAAGTCTGGGTTGACAATTAGGGTCGTCTCCTGTTTATGCAAGTATAATCATATACCTTGGTCAACGCCGTTTATGGCGCATTGTAAGCACTCCCTCCTCTGCATTAATTCTGGGAGAACAGGCATCTTCCGGGCCATTGCTACATTGCGGCTTTGGATCTCTGCACACATGTCTTCCAACTTCCCCGTCGACGAGTCATCTGGGAAGTCTCCTGTTTGCGCGAGTATGGCTAAGATACCTCGCTCGACGTCATTTAAGGCGTTTATCAAAGAAATTTTGCTCTTCCTGAGTTCTAGGAGGGCAAGAGTTGTTTGGGACGGGGCTGTGATCCCGGGAGTTCTAAGCGGCGTGCCTATCTGAGGTTGCGCTGCCAGCTGTGGGGAACTATGTGGTACATCGACATGGGTCGTACCGGAGGAAAAAATAGTGTCCAGAGGGAGAGCATGATCAGAGCCTGATTGCGCGTCCATCTTCCAAAGAAATGAATGTCAGGGGTATCAAAGCTGCACGTTACAGCGAGGAAGAGAGATTCAAGTTCAACGTGAGGTTACGCAATACTTGAACCAAGAAAAAGATGTGAAAACCTGTTCTGAGGGGGAAGAATGGACAGAATTATATATGGGGAGGAAATCGACATCTGGCTGGTGGTGGGGGGTATTTAGTTATATATAGATTCCGTCACGTCGACACGATGGCGCTTCAACAAAGTCCCAGGAGGGCAGAAATGCCTCATGATTGCGCAAAACACGGGTATATACATGATGCCACTGATGCAGAAGTTCAGGCTTGCTCTACTGGTTTTTTGATCGTAAATTTGCACAGTTAAACAGACTTGCCTGTGCAATTTTAGATTTGACATATTGCAGTAAATTATGCCCAGCATCCCTATACCTTGGCAAATTCTGAACACCTCCCGAAGCGCATTTGAATGGACCTAAGTGCATGGAAATTGGAACAACGTCAAGATTGCTCTAAATGTTAAATTCACCAAGGTGTCCTTACCCGCAAAGCGATATCATAACTGCGGAAGAAGGCCCACGGTGGGACATAGAGCTTCACAGTCGATTGAGGGTCTCTTGGATCCTGAGATCTACATTTAAACGATCGCTGAAAAGAGAAGAAACAAGATATCTTGAGGACATGTCAGTAAGGGAGATCTAATTTTCTTTGGCAGACCATGGACGAATGATAATAGTCGTTCCTTCACTTGAATACGAAACCTTCCTTTTGGGGGTTTCACTGCAGCAGTAACTACTGTGATCCCGATTCCTTCAAGTCGAGTATTGAGGTGATCCTTGGATGGGTCACGGTATTCGAACGGGACATTCGAGGCAGTTGCAGGGCACGCATCCACCAGAAGGTACAAGCATGAGTTGAGCAGATCGTGATAGGTCAAGACAAACAATAACAAGTAAACAAGGCGTGTTACGTTTGTTGATTCCACACTGACCACTTTCCCAAAGCATACATTTAAACACAAACCCCCTCCTCATCATACTTGGCATCAACCATCCGTTTCAATCAACGCGCTATAATTCTGTTATCGCCAGCGGCTAAACCACAGGTTGCACGGAACGCATGCAATGGGCCATTCTAAACGCCACGATCCAGAACCAAAATACAGCGAACCAGGGATCCTGTCGAACGTTTTCAGTTTTGTCTCGCGAGAGATTGGCGAGTTTATGATAAATGCTACCGGTCAAGCTGAGGTATGTTTTGTTTTCTCTTATTTTAAATGACCCGAACTGAAAATTGATCACTGATACAGTCTGGTCCATCCAAACGGAAACAGGGACGTGATGAACAGCGGGGCAGGCAACGAAAAGGCTATGATGGGGGGATGATCGAGCAGTGGAGAGAAGATAGTGGTAGCGTTGACGATGATGGCGAGAAGCAAACAGGGAAGACGAAAGATCGGAGGAAATCGAGTGCAGACGGTCGTAGCCGTACCAGGAGAGGGAGAGAGAGGAAGGACGCAAAGAGACACGCTTCCTCAGGCTCTCGTTCTCGCTCACAGTCCGTTGAACGTTCCCACTCCAAATCTCAGTCTCAGTCCCGTGAACCTTCACGATCACGCACGAGAAAAACGAAAGCGAGGACCAGTTTAGAGGGGAAGCAAGCCAAGTCAAGGGCAAAGTCAGCAGATGGCTATGGACGGAAGAAATACCAGGATCGAGTTTACGCCGGTCGACCTGAGGACGCAGATGGCGGTGGGTCTCATCTCACCTGAATTTATTCCAACACCACCTTCGATACGATACTAATTCAATTCTCTACAGAACTAACGCCTAGCATGACCTCCCGCTCCCCATCTCCACGTCGTACTGGTCATTCAAGAGGCGGGAAAATCCGTCCTCATCCTCAAGAGGACACGTTCTCTTCACAGCACCCTCCATCTTCATCTCATACAATTCCCCTCCATTCTTCACACTCAGAAGCACTATACCCCCAACTGCGCAAAAAACCCTCCATAACGATGCCTGGCTCACTTTTTCCCCGATCAGATTCGCTCCAACCCGATCCCCACGATGAAGAGACTAGGAGAGTACGATTCTTGTCTGCCTCCGAGGATACCCATACCCACGAAAAAAAACCCAACCCTGTACCTCGTACTCCTCAATCAACTCTCGACGTCGACGCACAGGACTCAGAGCCTGGCCCGTCCAATTCTCCACACGAAACCTCCGAGGACCAAACTGGCCCTTCCCCCTGGCGCACCCGCCCCATCGCCTCCGTCCACGACGCAGTTCAACGGTTCACCGCGAGTGGAGGGGAAGAGAGGGATTTTTCGTTGTTGGTCGTCGCTAGCCCTACGGGTCCTGTAGATCCGGAGAGCCCAGGCGCCGTACTAGAAACGCCGCATCTGCCCTTGGGTGGTGTTTCGCGGAAGGGGAAAGAGCGTGCTGTTGAGGATGGAGATGAGGATTTGGCATTTATACTCGATCACCATCGCGTACAGGATAAGGAAAAACAGCTTGATGCTGTGCGAAGGGAGACGGGGGCAAAGAGCAAAATTACGGGTGATGCAGAGCGGGATATGGATAAGGAGCGCATTAGGATGTTGGAGGAGGAAGTAAGAATGTTGAAGGAAGAGGTACGTTGTGTCGTACCCTTGATTTTGGTTTGTGGTATGGATTTATGCTGACGAGTTGACTATCGCAGCTCTCCCGTCGCCACCGTTCGCCACCTCCCCAGACACAAGTCCCAATACCACCCCCGCCCCCACCACTCCCACCTCCTCCCGGCGTCCGCATCCCCCTCCCTCCTCATCTGGGCGAAAGTAGGGCCCTTTTTGCAAGTGCGCGCGCTGCCTTACGCCCAACCGAGGTCAGTGCGACCGGGAGCACAAATGATCTAGCAAGGTCAGCAAGCAGTAAGGTGAGACAACCAACCGTCAACGTTCCCAGCGACAAAATGGCTGCGTTCCTGAACGAGATGAGGACTGTGCGGTTGAGGAAAGTGGGGTCTGTGCCTGGATCTGCGTCTGGACCTGGGGGACTGAGTAGGAGTGTTAGTGATCGACCAGTGGTCGACCGACCTGGGCCGAGTGGATTAAGCCGGAGTGTGAGTTCGAGTGCTGCTGGAGTGGATGGGCTGAGGGAGGATATGGCGAGGCGTAAGTCGACGGGTGTGAAAGCGCCTGTTGGTTCAGCTGCTTCCGGTCTTGCTCCTGCGTCGACCAGCTCCTCGAGACCAGCTTCTACTTCCAGCGGGAGTAAAACGGCGTCCACCTCGAAATTACCTTCCGCCTCGAGCATTCCCAAACCGAAATTTACTTCAACCGCATTGAAACCTTCATCCTCCTCCACTTACCCAGCCGCCTCATCAAACGCAACCTGCCCAGCCATACGTAATAAACGCAAAGCAGACGTCCTAGGCGACTCGGAAGGAGGATCTACTTCCAAACGACGTTCGGGCACTCGCGCTGAAGCCCGATCAGACACGAGCTCATCGTCATCCTCCAGAATACACGAATTCTCCTCCGGTTCCACACATTCAAATCTCTCACTCACAGGTCCATCGCACGCGAACCACTCCTCACTATCGAACGAGACAGACATCACCACTCCCTCTTTATGCTCTGATAACGAACTTGGAGGGGACATGGATGGTAGAATGCCGTCGACGCCGCCTGGACCGAGGTCTGCTGCAGCTGCAGTTCAGAGCGCCCGTGATGAGGTTATAGAGATCATTGATGTCGATATGGAAGATATCGATATCGAGCCTGCACATAAACCTATCACACCCTCCCGCCCACAAGGTGATATATTCATGAAACGCCCGCCGATGTCACCGTTGCCTGTACCGACGCCAACGAGGGTGCGAGCGCCTGCGCGTGCCAAGGGGAGGAAGTCCATGCCTACGCCTGAGAGGACGAAGAGGGGTGCGACGCCAAAGCCGAAGAGTATTATGCTGCTTGACGAGGATGATGATGACGACGACGACGACGAGCCGGATGAGCTGGCATTGCCTCCAAAGTTGAAGTGGCAGCGCGAGGCTCAGCCTAGAATCGCAGAGAAATCGACCATAGCGAATAACAAGGGCAAACGGCGCCTGACGTTGGACGAAGAGCTTGCGCGGGCAAGGTCGTCTGATCGGCTTGTGGAGCTTGGATTAGAGAGTGGGGAACTGTTTGGGACGGGCACTGGGAGTAAACGACGAGGATTTTTAGCAGGGGGCGGTGCAGGTGGAGCGCCTGTGTTTATGGGCGCAGGATATGTTCGGGGTGTTGAGGAGGATGGACTGAGCTTGCCAGTGTCGAGGATACCGCGGCGGAGAGGCTAGCATGTTTTATATTATTTATTGTTATCTTTATCGCATTCCCTTGATTCTCGTTGTATAACTAGCCCTGCGACCTAGGTTCTGCGGCTCGCTGAATTTACATTAGCTAATTGAATTGAATACTATATTTGGCCTTTGTAAATACAAATATAACATAGGAGGTTATAGCATATATAGCATATTGACTCGGAAGTAAGTTATAGGGAAGCCTTCAAAGTCTGTTTCGACCTAGCAATGTCGCACTCTCAGTTCCACGTCCTTACCATACAATACTTTGCCATGGCTGGCAAAAGAAAATGTGATGGCCAAGGTAAACAAATTCTTAGCTCTGATGAGCTGCAGAAAATACTGCTGGAGAGTGTCACCACCCACAAGTCTGCCGAGATGGCATTGCTCTTTCTTATGGAGGAACATAATTTCAGTATTCACTTATTATACCAGGCCATAGCTAGTGAGTTCATCATCATTCTACAAAATTAATTATTCACATTATTCTCAAGATTCAGGTCAGAGGTTAAAAATTAGCTTTTCAAAAGTCGAATTCCAAGACATTGTACCATTTGTGGGGCTGGACCACCACCGCTTGACAAATGACATAACAACCTTTCCACTGCACCGCTCTCGAATCCCTACATCACTTTTCAAATCAATTGTGGAAGATATTGACATGATGATGCTTCAATATGGGCCGCCCATTGATCATGAAACTGAAGAGGCACGTTCACGGTTCCTTTCGCCAGTAAGTGTAACTTAAATTCAGCTAATCTATATAATATATTATTATCCATTTAGATTTTTAACCGCCTCTCCATTATCTTTCAAGCTTCAAGGGGCGTTTAGAAACAAACCTGAAGGTATGATACCTGGGCGTATTGCCAGTCAGGGGAGGATAGAGTATTATTTCAACATCTTTGGCGCTGTTGCCACTGTATTTATTGAAATCAAGAAGAGGATAGGGGATACCGGTATTACCCGCTTAGATGCAATTGCACAGGTAATTGCAGAGTGCGATGGTGAGTTGCATACACTATCTAGTTGCTAGAATGCTAACATTTTGTAAAACCTCAGCCTGTGATTGGGTTAACGCACAGAGTGATTTTTGTGTTCCAATACACGCTATCCTTTGTGATGGTGAACTTTTCGAGTTCTATCAGTTTACTAGGAACGGTTCCCGACCACACACGTTCTCTCGTGGCACATACTGCTCTGAACGACCTCCCTATGCCACTATGCACAGGCTTCGACTTCCTGACTTGGCGGACTCAGACAATAGCCTTTCTTTCATAACCGCTTTGCGACCAATATGCGAAGTGATTTTTGATCTATTCTTGCAGGGGTATTGCTCCACTGTAGCCGCACATCATGGCCGTTCGACCCAAACACCAGGTACTGATGCGGTGGGAAGTCAACCAAATGGGACATTAGAGCTGTGGAAAGACTCATACACTCAGGCAGTCATTGCAAAGGAGGGGTTTAGGGAGGCTAACGAGTTATGCATGAAGGGGCAGGCCAACCAAGCTAAGTCCGCTGTTGAATTGGCGATGCAATCTCTAGAGAAAAGGTAGTTCCTTACCAATATTTGGCCGCAGTGTCTCACCATTTAATACAGCATTGGCTTCGTCCCAATTATTGACAGGGTCCCACCCATCATGAGCAATTGGGATGACAAGGAGATTGAGTTAGCCTAAGTTACTAGTTGCACATTCATCTTGTCGTTGTACTTTCACTCACTTGCTAGCGGCACTTTCAAACTTGAACGCCTGTATGAGTTGCAAGAGATACTACTACAGAAGCTCCTACAAAGACTCCCATCGCATAAGGAAGAGAAATGCTTTCGTCGTCTGCGCAGTTAAGCTGCCGTACTGCAAATGCTCTTACTCTCGAGTCCACGGTCCCTGGTCCACATTATCATCTGTGTCGACCTCCACATTGGCAATAGCCCTTCCACCGCTTGCTTCACTTCCGAAGGATCGCGCCAAGTGACGGACTTGATGATCTTGGTAAACCCACGCCCGTCCCGTGAGAGGTAGAAACGAAACTTCCAGGTGAGGTCTTTCTCCCCGGAGTTGAGAGGCTGGGACGGTGCATAGTTAATTATTTCCTACAAAAGGCATGTGAGAAAGTCATCAGTGCACAACGATTTGGTTTGCGTACGTTAAGTTCATCTCTGATCTTAACGTCTGGTTTGAGCTCTCTGTCACACGGACTACTTTGGTGACTCCGCACAGGCCAGCGATGCCTGTCGTCCACGGGTTTTTCGCGTGCAATCTCGGGGTCAAGGATAGCCCAGAGGTGCGGATGGGTGGAAAAATAGCTGGGAAGTATAGGTGCGAGAGGCGTCTGGGCTGCTGGAGGTGCAAATGGTATCGTCCCCTGATTCTGGGCTTCCTACAGAAAGTTAAACGTCAAGCAAACTACATTCAAGAAAGCGACACTGACAGATTCGCTGAATATCACGGGAAATTCAAAACGTGTAACGTCGACGTTGACCTGCTCAAAGCAACAAGTAGCGTTTTCCCTGGCGCAAAGTCCTGACGCGGTGACCATATAAGCAGCCTTGCAACGCAATGTAGATATAGATATACCTGACGAACCATTTCTTTCCAAACATTCTAAACGTTGAGCCGCCGACGGGCACCGCTGGTGGAACCCTGATATTCCATACAGCAAATGGGATTTGTGAACTCAATGGGAGGTCACAGTACCAAATGGGCAACGTTTTCCATCCGTTCCACCTGTATAGATAGTAAGCTCGATTGAAATAAGGGTGAAACAAAGTGCACATATAGCTGTTCTTGAAAGCTTTGAAAGAAGTGCGGAAGGGTATGGTCAGCGGCTTGTTATCCGCCAGGAGCTGGCAGGAGACATAGAGGTCGGAAAGTGCCCTGGCAGTTGCATCAACGTAGAGAAGTTATACATCAGACAAAAACGCACGATGATTGTGCACCGTGAAACCTCCGCTCTGGGTTCTTGAGTAGCTCGGAAACAGACGGTTGTGGCATTGATCTCTCTAGCAAAGGACTATGGTGTTGGGTGTGGGCAAATGGCCTGTAAAATGCGGAAAGTGACAGGAAGCTTGAGATCAGAGAGCTTCGAAAAAGTGAATGGAAGACAAAGTTAGTAGTAAACGTACCATGGCTGTAAGAATAAATTAAAATAAGCAATAAATGAAAATGATAAATTCCCTAGGTGAGGGACTCTCGAGTGGTGACCAGCCCAGAGCTATTGCCTGGCAGCTTAAGTCATCCGATCCCGGGCCACTCGAGAGTCGAGTAGTAAGGAATATGTGTAGATGTATGACGTATTAGTCACGTGACACGGCGGCTCGTTAGTAGCTCCACTAGCTTCTTTAGTCCTCCGGGGCACCTTCAAGTTCGGTCATTCGATTCAACGTTCAACCAAGTGTTTTAGTGCCAAATGACTTGTGCCGCCGACACAGCCAGTGAGTCACGGTAATCAATGAAATGATGAATTTGCTCAAAATTTGCTAGTGTACTAGACTTGGAGCTCATCATCTGCTCATGGCTTCAATGCTCGGAATCGCGCAGCAAATATCGCGACAAATTCATGGTCTGAGTGACGAATCTGATCAAGCTGCGCTTGGCATTATGTTATGTCGGTGTTATGTGCAAGGTGCTCAGAGGGAAGCCCCGATTCACGAAGTTTAAACCTGACAGGCCTGAACCTCGACCACCTCCTCCATCAGAGAACCGATGAGTCCTTGATATGGTGGCCGTGAGAACTGTAGGAGAACATAATTCTGCTCCTACTAAGGATGGCTATGTATACTGGGAGAAATTTGAGTTATCGGTGCATAGCTATGGATGTCCGAAAATCTAGTTTACCATGGGGAGTTCGCGGATTATCATGGCCATGGTGGTACTGCCAGGAACGTGGGCTAACAGTTGGGAGCCCTCTATACACTGTCATATGGTATATTGATGCTGTACTTTATTAATTAACATCGTGAGCTACAAGGATTCTATGTAGAAACTTCTGCACACCCACACAACACCCACACAGCATGATGCTGTCAAGTACATTTATATATCAACACTACTTAATCTCAGACTTGCGGCAGATCATGAATCCCAGACAACCATTGCCCTCGTTCGCATACAGCAGGAGATGGACGTGCAACCATGCTCTAGTCTTCTAGACATCGTGTATTCTTTCAGTGCAGCCAACTTCGGTGCACAGCATCTCTCCGCTCAGCCGATCCCCCCAATCCTTATTCCAGACTTAACTGAGCTGATCACCCGATGCTGCCAATACCCGGTTTGTGGTGGCGCATATGGTGATATCTACAAATGTGTATATCACGGACCAGGCGGTGATGAAGAGGTTCGTGCCAGCCTTGTTACAGTCCCTCCATGACACGTCCGAACCCACCCACAGGTCGCCATCAAAGCAATTCGACCATTCTTCAGTGCTGAGGTAATGTTCGGTGACCTGCAACAGACAGTTCTCATTAAGCCTTCTTAGGTGCTCCGGAGAGAACTTGGAATTTGGAAGAGGTTGCGACATTCTAATATCTTAAAGTTCATGGGTACTACCCAACACTTCGGGCCATCCGAGGCTTTGGTCGCTCCGTGGATAGCCAATGGCAATCTGACGTCGTTCCTCAGCGAAAACAACGAGACCCTCGGGTTGCGTGATCGCCTGCTTCTGGTGAGAACTTCAAGCACGTTTCCGGTTTGCCTCGAGCTCATCATTTTGCACAAGCTTCGTGATATCGCGGCTGGCCTGAACTATCGTGAGTAAACACATGTACACGAGTATAAAAAATAATTGTCCCCCTCAGTTCACACGTTCAGCGTCGATGTAGATGGACGCGCTTGCTTGAATGCAGTCGTTCACGGAGACCTCACTGGTGTAAGGTCTCTTATTTATATAATCCCCTGCACTAATTATAAATTCAAGAACAACATCCTCATCGGTAATGATAGAACTGCATACCTTGCAGATTTTGGTCTTTCGGGAACTTTGACACAATTGCCCGGCATGACGTACCTTGAAAAAATGAGCTGTCATCCAGGAGCATTGCGGTGGACAGCTCCTGAACTTTTTTCTGCGGAAGAAGCTGCCTCTGCGATTACCACTCGGAGTGACATTTACTCGTTTGGTAGCATCATGCTTCAAGTAAGTCGTTCCCTCTTGCTAGTGCAGCTTATTAACTTGTCCTCAGGTTTCGACGGGTGATGTTCCTTGGCCTCACTTGATCAATGCAGCCGCAATCTTGCGTAAAGTGGTCGTTGAGGAGGAAACCCATCCTCGTCCAGACGACGATCGTGTCACTGACCAGCACTGGAAGTTTATGACCTTGTGCTGGTCTAAGGAACCCGACGCTCGTCCTTCTGCTGAAGAAGCACTTCAGTTTATTGACAATGAGCTATCTGAGCAGCGTTGACGGTCACCGTGGACAGCACCCTGCCTTAGTTCCCCTTCCTGGATATATGCCTTCAGTCATTGGTACAGTAAGCCAGAGTCCACCGCTTGCCTCACCATCTGCAGGTGACCGTTGCGCACTTTCTGGGTGAGCTGCGCATGTCTTTATGCTCTAGCCCCCGATTCCGCACTGGTGCCATACATGGGTAAACGGCCCGATTTTCAAATTTCGCTCGCACAATCGTTTATGTTACTAAATATTTAAATATAGAACACAGCATAGGGATACTGCAACAACTCGGCACATCGCTCTGGGACACGCACAGGTATACAGTCGGGTCACAACATACATCACATGTGTTAATAAACACCATGGCGAAAACGAACAGTGAGTGTTCCTTCCTTGATATTCCTTGATAGCCTCTGGACTGAGCCAGCCAATGTCGAGGATACTACCGAAGGGCTAGCATGTTTTATTTGTTGTTATCTCTATATATCATGTTGTCCTTTGATTCTTGTGGTATTCCTTGTACAACTATAAAAAGTATTTGGCCTTCTGTTGCCTTCGCCGCGGAGGAAGTCATAAGTTAGGAGAACATGCATCACCAAAACATCATGGCTTCAAGCCTTTCCGAGTCGTGTACAGGAATGGTCTGCCTACGGGGGACTAAGTCGTCCTGTTCTTTCATGTCCCTCTCAATTCTTGTACCACTATGTACTTTCCGTTATTTGAAGTCAATACGCTATCATTGTCACTTGGTCTAACGGCAGTGCTAGTGGTGGTGCTGTGTTTCAAGGCGACCCCAGCATACGCTATGGCTCTCTCTTCTACCATCCCAAAGCCTACACAACCTGACTCTGAGAAATGCTTACGGGACATCCCAACGCAGGTGCTGAAGCGCCTCACTCCAAAGACTAGAGCATGCGTCGAGCGCCTGAGGACATGTCAATTGGATAGACCCGACCTGTAAGTCTCCTCGCACGCTTCTTGTTCACCACTACCACCACCCATGAATGCGCATGTAGCTCTCGACAACCAACCTCCAAACTCGCAGCTGTGCTTGTTCTGCTATACGAGCAAGCTGGAGAGCTTAGGGTGTTATTAACGACACGGTCCAAGTCACTGCGTGCGCATCCAGGACAGACAGCGTTACCTGGCGGGAAAGCAGATGAGGGAGATGAGAGTTTAGTCTGGACTGCTGTAAGTGCTGCGGTTACGAGTTCGCGCACGCTTTCACTGACTTAATTCATGCAATTAGCTTCGCGAAGCAAATGAAGAAGTCGGTCTCCCTCTTCCGCCTATATCGTCAAACATACATTTTGTCACGACACTACCGCCTTTTCTCTCTGCATCGCAGTTGTTGGTGACGCCCGTAGTCGTGCTTGTATCTTCACCCCTTCCGCTCGTCGCTTCGTCACCGTCATCCTTGACTTTGGACAGCTCCCCGAATGCAAGCCTCAACACACCACCCAACACTTTCTCCCACCCAATCCTCACTTCCCTAACTCCCTCTCCCACAGAAGTCGACAGGATATTTGATCATCCACTCGAAGCGATGCTGGACCCTCGTCTCTTGTTGAACAAGGGAGAGTCACTCGTGGATGTAGGAGAGGACTGGCCATATAGTGCTGGGGATGTGTATGTGAGTTATCTGTGCTTTTGTTTTCTCATTCCGAGTTGCATTTCTGCGATGAAAACCTCTCTGCTGTCTTGTTACAACCCTTTCCTCCTCATTCCATGCTAACCTCTCTTGCCACGCAGAACCCATCCGACGTCCGCCCCGATGCATTCGACGGACTCGTGTACAGGATGCACCGGTTCAGAACATGTGCATCTCCTATCAAGGGGCTTACAGCTGATATCCTGGTACGTCTTCCTTCTTTCTTACCACATCCTCCCCTCTCCCAACTAGTCGCATCTGACGCTAACCCACACAGATCTCCGTCGCTGAACTCGCATACGGGCGCAAACCCGTCTACGGACGATACCCATCCGATTCAAGTTCGGGGTCATCACCTGAAGACGCGAACTTGGAAGGGGAGACGTATCAGGCGCTTGTGAGGAGGCGCATGGAGGAGAACGAGAGGGCTTTTGCGGTTGCTGTTGAGGAAGGCGAGCAAATACGATTGACTGGAAAGGT
>MU179301.1:565201-587802 GCA_016767475.1 Suillus weaverae
CTAAAGCTTGCTGAACGCCTCCTTCAAGGACCTGGCAAAGGCTGGGCTTCTCGTGTATTTTTCTCAGATAACGGATCTACCGGGATGGAGGTTGCACTTAAAATGGCTTTACGATCGTTCATCGTCAGCTCTGGACTCGAGTTGAGTTTGGCGGAGAAGAAGGCCTTGGGGGTTGTTGGACTGAGGGGGAGTTATCATGGAGATACGATCGGGGCTATGGATGCTTGCGAGGAGGGGGTTTATACGTGTGAATGGCATGAAGCGAAGGGTTATTGGTTTGAGCCGCCGACTGTGGCTATTCGGCAAGGCCGAGTCACTGTTTCCCTTCCATCTGCCCTGTCATCTCTCCCCAGTGATCAGCGGACGATCGAAGAATTCGACACCCTCTCTCATGTTTATGATGTCGAGCAGCGTCTCGAATCTCCGCTTGCAGAACACTACAGGCGATACCTAGATAAACACATGCGTACACTCCAGGCAGACGACACCCGAAAACTCGCGGCTCTAGTCCTCGAACCTATCGTCATGGGCGCAGGAGGGATGATATTCGTAGATCCATTATTCCAACGCATCATGGTCGACGTCGTCCGCGACCCTACCCTATTCCCTACACCTCTCTCAGTCATCTTTGACGAAGTCTTCGTGGGGCTATACCGCCTAGGATTCGAGAGTGCCGGCCCTCTGCTCGGCGTCAACCCTGACATCTCGGTGAATGCCAAGATTCTCACCGGTGGTGTGTTACCTTTGGCAACAACGCTCGCGTCCGACCGTATCTTTTCGGCGTTCAAGAGCGAGAGCAAGGTGGATGCGTTGTTGCACGGACATAGTTATACGGCGCATGCTGTTGGATGCCATGTTGCGAATGCGACGCTTGATTTGGTTGGTAGGTTGGTGGAGAGTGATCTGTGGGTGGGGGCGAGGAGTGAATGGGTGCCTGAAGAAGCTTCGGCAACAACGAGAGTGTGGAGTTTCTGGGATCCGGAGTTCATCACTTCGATATCTTGTCTGGATATTGTCGATGAAGCGATGGCGTTGGGAACCGTGCTTGCTATCAAGTTCAAGGACGATGATGCAGGTAACGTCGATCCTATTATATTTGGTTGTTTAGATAATTTATGTGGCTCGGGGGCGCAGGTTATGCGTCGCATTCCGCTCAGACTTTGCTCCAGAGCTTGCGATTACCACTGGGTAATGGATCTACGTCCGCGGCCCCTGGAGGTGCGCCTTTTGGAGTGCATCATAGGACGCTGGGGAACGTAGCATATTTCATGAGTAGCCTGAATACTCCACGTGCGACTATCGAGGCGTTGGAAGATCGGTTGTGGAGGCTTGTGTCCGGTGTACGGCACATCGATATCACACTCTCCTAGCCAGTCCATATGGCAGGAAGCCAGCCGTTCATTCTTGATTATGGTGCTGCATATGTGGCATGTAATAGGTGGTGCTCTGATGTCGTGACATGATATTGATTGTTGTGACTTGGCACGTACACCAAACGTACACGGCTGCCATCGTGTACGTGATGGCTGGCTGATATGACTCGGAGTCGGTCGGTTATTAGGAACTACAAAACTTTGATCATAAAAGTGACAGTACCTTGACTTTCCATCTTCTTTCTAGTCACCATGGCCTCCATCGCATACCGCTCAGTCTCAGCCCTCCGCGTTGCCTCTCGTCGCGTACCCCGTGTCGGTAGAAAAATTGCGGTCAAGCCTGCACAGATCGCGTCCTACTCTTTGCTTGCTCGCCAGGCTTTGGCAAGCAACTTGGACAAACCCACCCAGCAGGTGAATTTTTATTCACCTTGTGACTGAATAAGTTTTGACGCCCAAGTATCACAGGCTGCTCGGGGCGTAAAGACGTTCAACTTTGCTGGCACCGAGGAAGTTGTGTACGAGCGGAGCGACTGGCCTCTCGCGAAACTCCAGGACTACTTCAAGAATGATACCCTTGCTCTTATCGGCTATGGTTCTCAGGGCCACGGTCAAGGCTTGAACGCTCGTGGCAACGGCCTCGATGTCATTGTTGGTGTCTGTAAAGACGGCGAGAGCTGGCAGCAGGCTATGGAGGATGGCTGGGTATGTTCGCATCGACTTATCAGGCTTGCAGGCATCTGATGTAACATCGATGTATCATTAGGTTCCCGGAGAAACACTCTTCCCCATCGAAGAAGCCATCAACCGCGGCACGATCATCATGAACCTTCTCTCCGATGCTGCACAATCACAAACATGGTCCACTGTTGCACCTCTGATCACCAAGGGCAAGACTCTCTACTTCTCGCACGGTTTCTCTGTTGTATACAAGGAAGACACAAAGGTGATACCCCCCAAGGACGTTGATGTCATCCTAGTCGCACCCAAAGGACCTGGCCGTACCGTACGCACTCTCTTCAAAGAGGGTCGTGGCATCAACTCCAGTGTAGCCGTCTTCCAGGACATCACTGGTAAGGCCATGGAAAAGGCCGTTGCTATTGGTGTCGCTGTCGGGTCAGGGTACATGTACGAGACCACCTTCCAGAAGGAGGTTTACTCCGATCTCTATGGTGAACGTGGTGTGCTCATGGGTGCCATTCGTAAGTGTTCTCACACCACAAGTTATTCTCAACTGATGAGTTATCAGAGGGTCTGTTCTGCGCGCAGTACAAGGTGCTCCGTGCCAACGGCCACTCTCCTTCGGAAGCCTTCAACGAAACCGTCGAGGAGGCCACTCAATCCCTGTACCCCTTGATTGGACAGAAGGGGTAAGTGTATGCGTTTTCATCGCGTATATTTTCTCTCATGGTTCGTAGCATGGACTACATGTACAACGCCTGCTCCACAACCGCCCGCCGCGGTGCGCTCGATTGGGCGCCCATCTTCGAGAAGACCAACACACCCATCTTCGAGCAGTTGTACGAGAGCGTGCGGAACGGCACGGAGACACGCAAGTCTCTCGAATTCAACGGCCGCTCAACGTACCGTCAAGATCTTGCCAAAGAGCTGAAGGAGATCGACGACCAGGAGATTTGGCGTGCAGGCAAGGTTGTGCGGTCGCTGCGTCCCGATTACAAGGCTGAATAGATGGGCTTATGGTTGGGTTGGAGCTGCTTTAACTCGACTTGCTTATTTTTATTTTTATTACCAAAAGCACCAAGGTGGTGCACGCTATGTCGGAGAGCACAATGCACAGACATGATTCTTGAGTAAACGCTGCGACCGATTGATTAATGCTCTATTTTTATACAGCATATTGTTCGTCTTGTCCTAAGTTGAGAGTGTAATCTATGGGCATTGTATGTTTGGGGAAGCATGAACCTTGAACGTGATGCACAAGAATACCAATTGGATTGGAACGAACATCCTCTAGCGCAGGAACTTGTGGCTGTTCTAGTTAGGGAGATTAAAATGCACAATGACGCAATAAGCTCACTGGTGCGGGGTCTCCGGAAATGGTCAATTTCTCCAGAGTATGAAAGACCAAAGAACGCGGGTGCCACATCTTCGCTGAGTCGCTGAGCATGACCGTTAGGTCCGTGATTGGGGCCAAGGAGAGACAGTGACAGATGTCGACTCTAGTAAGATCAAGATTCAAGAAATACAAGGGTGATGAATTTGAAGCGGTTGAAGGGTAAAGGATCCAAAGTTGTATATAGAGCCGAGTGATGAGGCAGATCGAATCTGATCTCTAGTGTTTCGAGATCAGCTACTACCTAACGTAAAACATCATCTAGGCCAGTGGAAGGGGGTTGGAACATAGTGAGGGACTGCAATGAAGAAGGGAGCGACCAAGACTCCAGCGAATGAGAATCAAGAATAAGCCATACAAGGTCACGCAGATTGGGAAACAAGTGCTTCTGGCACATGGTAGAGATCCGTTGATACGCGTATTGGAGGTAGTAAGTATCGACTGCAATGCTACTCTCATCCAATGTTGTCTGAGAGTATGCCTGAACGCGGCGAGCGTATTTGTCAAAAGACTCCCATTCTCCAGGAAGTTGGATGTGAACCCAGGCGCGACAAAGAATATTAAGGCGCCGGGTTAGCGTTGACCAGCGAGAGTTTAAAGCTGCACAGTGATACAACATGCCCCTTTCTCCTGTAAGTGCGGAATGTGCACTTCTCGGGAGTAGAGGGATAAATGGGGAGAACGAGTCCATGGTATGCCATAGGCTGTCTAGGCAAGATCTGAGAACGCCTTACATGTTTGCGCCAGACGAGCAAGGTATTGTTTATAAGAGTCTGAAGCAAGTTCGGCGATGATGAGTTGAAGGATATCTTCGATGTATAGAGGTGAAGCCATTGTGGCAGTTCGACAGAAGTTCAACCTCCCTGAGGCGCCGCCTATATAGCGAGATATAGGAGTAAGTGGTCGGCTCAGCGCCGGTGATGTGTTACCTGTTCCAACTCGGGGCTTTTACGCTTAATGGCTTTCAGTTACCAGCAGTATACTGTAAGTTATAACCGAGAGACCCCAGAAACATACGGAACCGATCCGTGTATCTTAATTCTGTTATTGAAAATTGCACTGCTTATGTACTCCTTGCCTTCCATCATCGTACTCCACATCGTCCTCCACATCGTCCTCCCCATCATATGGTCCTCCCCATTGTCCTCTCCTCCCATCATGTTGTCCTCCCCATCGACCTCCCTCTCGTTTTGTTCATCAAGGCAAAATCAACGAGTTGCGCACGCTGATTCTTATCTTTATCACCACTCGCTTGTTTATCTTCCGTGCACTCGATCCTTGGCCTCCCATCAAGATCTGCCTCGTTCATACCATCCACCACCACAATATGTTCCTCTGCCGAATCCCTACTTCCTGCCCCCCCGGTTCCTCCTAGAGAGACAAGGACAATCTTCAACCATCAACCGCAGCAGTTTATGCAGTTGAAGAATTTTTTCAAGGGCGTTTCCGTCACGCTCATCCACCGGCTGGGGCTTAAGAAGACTCGCGGCTTAGTCCCCAACGTGTTGGAATTCGGAGGTTGAGCAAGCTTGCACAAAGTCCCGTTCGACAGCACAAAGTGTGCATTTCGTTCTATTGTGTCTCGTCCGTTTTCTCTCGTATTCTTTATGCGCTCTTATATTACTAAAATCTTTTGTATCACTGAATCCTTTGTTCGCCGTGGCCAGCGCCATTTTCCTTTACTATAGTCTCACATATTCACAAGAGCATTCGAGCTATTTAGTTACCGTCGATTCGAGCCTTTACCTCAGACGTTTGCCTTCACGTGCACGATCTGAGGTAAGATACCTATTTATCCTACTTACATTTACCTATGCTTACATCCCTCAGAGAGTCTATTTGATATAGGTGAATACAAAAGACGTTTGCCTTCGCGTGCACGATCTGAGAGAGTCTATTTGATATAGATCCATGCGAACATACTTGTGTTATTCTTATACAACGCTGGCAACTTTGAATTTGAAAACACTACGGTAAAGGCATGTTTCAATATTGATCACATTCATAACGACTTTTCTCACAGCGAATGCAGGACTATTTCAAGAAAGCTCGAGGTCGCCGAATAGAATATCTGAATATCATTGGCATCCAAGTTGGCTCTAAGGATCACGACAAAGTCATCCCCGCAGAGATCAACCTGCAGCTATCTGCGCACGAGAGGGATGTGTTAGCTAGTCTTTCAATGGGGTTGGGAGTTAGCCGTGAAGATAGCTTCGGAATGATGGAGACATGTGATGGATGCAGCAAAGTACTTGTTTGAAGTGCACTAAATGCCCACATTCTACTAGAGGAATGTGGGTGACGTCGCTCATAGGTCTTACATATATATACTCCAGTGAATCATTTGTTTTATATGCTACGCGATGGTGTTTGGGGGATTTCGGGCTTCGGATGTTCGGATTTGAATGTTATCAAATGTTGGAACCGAATGAGGCTCCGAGTGGGAACAGGGCACCACATACTCGCTCAGCGCAAGCCCGACCAGTTTTGAAACTCCGCTCGCCGTTGTAATTTAACCTGGCGAGCGAGCTTACTGAATCATACTGGGTTCGACAACGAACAGACTGATACAACTGCATCTCCATAGACTTAAATATTGTAGCGAATGACTCGAGCACATAGGTATGAGAATAGAGGAACAAAAGGGAATAAGTGGAAGCGCTGATGATATCGTGTAAAGATAAAATGCATGCCAAACACGATGTACATGGTATAAAATGTGCATGAGGAGGGGACGTAAATGCGTACCTCGGATGCGAAAAGTAGAGCTCTTCGCGGCGATGAGACACAAACACCAACACATCATCTCCCCTCGGCTATTCATCGCATGCTATACCTACACCCTATACTCGTCACAATATCCCCCAACACAGCCCATTGCCATAGGGCACCGCACCTCAACAGTTTCTTTTGTCTGTTGCGGTATACAAATACAGAAATTCTCCGAACGAACGAACATGTCCTAGCGCAGGAGCTTGTGGCTGTTCTAGTCCAAATTGTTAGGGAGATGAATTTGCATAGTCTAAGCTATAAGCACTTGCTTTAGCATCTCGACACTAAGGTCAGAATAATGGGTTTTGCAATAGGTTCCTCTGGGCCCATCTGGCATTCATAAATTGGGCCACTAAAACCGAGCGCCGCTGTGCAGTGAAGTGTGGTAGGAAATCTAAGATGACTTCAACCCTCTCCATAGCGCTTCCACGCACATGGAGACGCAATTCGCTCAAAAATGTGTTCACGAGTTGATCTATGATGGAGGGATTTTCCGAGTATAGGCTCTCTCCATTGATGTTGAGACACAGCACCTGTAGCGACTGTCCATGCGTCTTGAACAAGGCCGCAAGAAACTTCTGACAGTCTGAGAGAGTAACGTCTTCATCTAGTAGCATCAAATGCACGCTGCATAGACGCGTGCTGCCAACATACTCGACGAATAAACTCGCTGACGCATGGTTCCCAAAGATGGTCAATCTCTCCAGACCATGAAACAGGGAACCCGGCTGCCACACCATCACCGAGTTGTCGAGTATGACTGTGAGGTCCGTGATTGGGGCCAAGGAGAGAAAGGAACAGATGTCGACTCTAGCAAGATCAGGAAATACAAGGGTGACGGATTTGAGGCAGTTGAAGGGTAAAGGATACACAGTTGTATATGACGAACGAGCAGGAGGACCGAATCTGATATCTAATTTTTCCAGCTCAGGAGCATCATGTGCTAACTGATCTAGGAAAAACTCGATGCCAACCAAAGGGTGTTGGACGATAGTGAGGGACCGCAATGACGAAGGGAGGGACCAATATTCCATGGAACAACAACCGGAATTGCGCCAGTCAAGGTCACGTAGATTGGGAAATAAGTGTCCCCCGCGATGGATAGAGACCACTTGGTACGCTGTTCGGTAAGTAACGTTATCTGTCGGGCGGTATATTCGAACACGGCGAGCGTATTTGTCAAAAGACTCCCATTCTCCAGAACGTTGGACGTGAACCCCGGAGCGACTATGTGTCTTGAGACGCTGGATTAGTGTTGACCAATGAGATTTTAAATGTTTATGGTGATACCACGCTGATCTCTTTTCTCCCACAAGGGCGGAACGTACACTTCTGGGAAGTAGAGGGATAAATGGGATGAATGAGTCCATGGTATGCCATAAACCGTCCAGGCATGGATCTGTGAATGCTTTGGACGTCCGCGCTAGGCAAGCAAGGGATTGCTTGTCGTCTACAGCAAGTTCATCGATGATGACGCGGAGAATCTCTGTGATAAATAGAGGTTTTGGCATGAATATTGTGCTTTGTATTTGGTCTCACCGCCCTGTGTAGGATGTTTTATAAGTGCTCAGTCACCTCAGTGAGTGTGGTCAACTTGAAGATAAGAGATGTTGACGAGAGTCACAACACCTTGTCACCTGTCACATTGCAAAGTAACGCCCTCGCCCTCCATTCAATGAACGTCAGTCAGAGTCTCAGAGAACATGTTAGTCTACACAACCAAAACCTTTATGGCCAGCTGCTTCAAGTTCAAGTCGTCGACATCCAACACACGTCCCGGATCGAGTTCAAGCCCCATCGTACGACAAGTTTGCTAATCTGGGGAGGAGTGCCAAGTTGGTGTTTTATCGACGCAGAAACTGAAGTGGGGGATATTAATGGCGGTGGGGAGGGGAGTTACAGGGATACGTATAGGTGCGCAAATGCAAATTATGCTGTTAGCAAGCAGTGGAAATACAGAGCATGAAGGGGCATTAGTCAGGTGGTATCGGACGGAGAAGTGGTCTCCATGGTTTGCTTTGAAAGGAAACTATAGTCCAATACACATGCAAGTAGTATGATATACACGACGTACCAATGAAAACTGCTCAAACCCTAGGCTAATCTTCGGGGAAAAACATGCATCTACAGTATTTCTATCGTCCTGACGTCCATCAGGTCTCGAACAGAAGCCACATCTTTGACACGTGCAATGATATCACGGTCCGACGCGATCCTCTTGTATTCTCCGCCACGCTGCCGCGCTAGCAAAAATGCGCCAAAAGGTTGCCCAAGGCGAACAAGCAACCGCAATGCCCGTGATTCTGAATCATCCACCTCCTGTCTTGCAAGAGAACGGCTAGGTGAGTCGTCAGACGGAGAAGAAGGCGGCGTCCAATAATCCCCCTCGCTCTCTGTATCGTCTAGCAGATCTGCAAAGTCTGGTAGCTCGAGGAGAGACCGATCCCATGGACGGACAAGCACGAAGGTTTGCTGAGTGGGCTTTGTCCGTGAGAACTGAACAATCGGCTCTTTGGTGGTGATCAGCAGGTCATCAAGCCCGTTTGCCTTGACTTCATATCGAGTCTCCTGGGATGGACCATAGCTCAGACTGACGTTTGTGACACGGAATGCTATGCAAGGGAGATGCAGTCTGCAGTTCGCGAAACGAGCAGCGCTCGTGTCATCAAGCCGGTCGTGAAGTTTCGAAGCCAAATCTACAGCCACAGGATTTTTTCGCAGTGAAGAGGTAGTTGTCTGAATCTGATCTTCGGACAAAGATGGGAGGGTGCATGGAGGAGTGGCGTAAGAGGTAATATAGGCTGGAAGACAGCTGTTGAACTCGGAAGGTTGTCCGATCCAGTCGAGGACAGTGATGTCGCCCGACCGAGCCACGATCTCCTGCAGGAGCCGCCCGAGCGCGTTCTGCTTCTTCTCGCCGTAGATTACAGGTAGGTGGACACCGAAGATACCAAACAATGAGTACGCGATGTCTTCCTGCAATGTAGTGACACGTGATGACGCCCATTGAAGTCTCTGTCGGGCGTCGCTCATCCCTGGACGGAAGGAGATCAGGACCTGTGCATCTATGCCCGTCACACCCTCCAACTCCTTCATGATTGCAGGGGACTTTTTGTGGTTGGGAGAGCGATCACCGAGATATAACGACCAATCCTTCTGATAAAAGATTACAACTTTCGGAGCGAAGAATTCTTGAAGGGTCCATCCTCGCTTGTTCCAGACACTCCTCGCCAGTGCACCGGGCTGGGATGAAGGAGGGACATCGCATAGGTAGACGATGGTAAGTGCTGAGTGGCGGTACCACACGAACATGGAGTTGACCGATTCTTGAAGCTCGGTATTACTTTTCTTGTCGATGCAGCATGTGTCCATCCATGCCCAGCCATACCCAGCATCACGAGCGATTTTGCAGAATGACTGCAGTTTCACGATGCCGCCAAGTCCATTCAACTCATACACATTTTTATCCTGGATGTCGTGCAGCAGCGCCTCCGTCTCTTCCCACCTGTGTGATAGCAGGACGCAGCGGAAGTACATAGCTACCACTTCCTTGATGTGCTCCATTCGGAGGTCTGAATGCCTCGTCATGAGTGACAAAAGCTCCTTGTAATCTGCACTCGTTTTGAAGGTGATTATTTGTGCCGCTCGATCGCACAAAAGACCCGTGGAGGTATTAAGTAGACGTAGCGGGGCATATTCGAGTTCAATCCAAACAACTCTTTGAATAGCGTCTTCTGCTTCAGATAGATAAGCATACTGTTGACGCAGATCTGCAAAACGAGATGGGCATTTCGAAATGATGCAGGAGTGTTCTACGACTTACCTTGTATCTGCACTTCAGGAGCACCGTCCAACTTGGACAACATGATTGTGAAGGCCTCGATGGCTTCGTCATAACGTTGGGCACCACGCAGCGCTGTATGTATTAACTGGTATCCAACGTGAGATGAAGGATTGAGTTCGGTGACCTATGCATCACCGAAGTCAACATGGGTTACGAAGACGTAGGCGCCATCGCACCTTTTGCGCGTCAAGAAGCGCGTCCTCCCATAGCATTTTACCTAATTTTGCCTTGCTACGATTTGCAAAGACGGTATCAGATACGGAATCCAGGACAATCGCCGCCGAGTATAGGTCAATAGCCCTGTCATACTCGCTCGCAGTGAGGGCGGCATCTCCGTCGACAGCGCAGAGTGCGCTGCATTCTTGCTTGAAATCTGAGAGAAATACAGGTGAGGATTGTAGCCTGCATGACACTGCGGACTCTAGACTTGCCATTGGACCAGTCAAGGCAGTCGGCCTTGTTATTCTCGTCACTCGAAACCATCATGTATTGGTATGATTTCACGGCATCTTGAAGTTTACCTGCCCAAAGGAGTGCATGACAACGTTTCTGGTGTGCAGTGAGCCACAACGATTTGAGATCCCAGCCGAAGAGCTGGATAAAAGACTTGGTTATGAAAAGTGTTTCGGATATGTATGTGTATAAACATACCACCACCAAATCCTGGTAAATTTCATGAATGTCCGATTCCGATGATAAATTACTGGAGTTGAGAGCGGCAGTGAAATGGTCAGTGGCTTCGTTGTAACGTGCACCATCCAAGGCTATTATTCCGGATTGAATGCGTAGATATGCCTGATGCGCAAGTTGCAAAGATTAGTGTAGATGACCCAGCGTGGCTGCATGATACTTACTTCCACAATATGACACGCGAGAGTATCGGCATTCGGACAACCGGCAGCAAGTTCTTTGAGGAGCAGGTTTGCCTCGTCATGTTGATCTGCATTGAAGAGCGCGATGGCCTGAAATACGCGATGAAGCGGAGTGAATGCGAGACAGATGTAACATACCTTGATCAAGAGCAGGAAATGAACGGTTTCTGAATCTTGGCTAGTATACATGAATGCAACATCAAATGCTGCCCTCGCATCCCGAACATGGCCTTCTCCGCAGAGGGCGATGCCCTTGGAGATATAGCCTGTCAATGAGGGCTGAATGCTGATGGACTATGTCACCATTGAGTGAGCCTTTCGTAATGACGCCATGATAGGTACGTATAACTCACCTTGATTGCATCCTGAAGGGCGTGGTTCCAGTCGTGTTTTCGGGCCATAACAAATGAGCGGTGGGCATAGGAAGTATAGTTGTTGGCATCAATGTTGACCTCTTTTGTGAGTAGTTGTTCAGCGGTAGATAAGTCCCCATCTATACATGCATCGCGTGCTGTCGTGATGGCTAGGATCTGCACGAAACATGCTCAATTTGTGGTATATGAGTCAAGGACGGAAACGTGCCTTTGACTTATTGGATACTGCCCATTCTGAGATCTTAAAATTTGTACCTCCGCTAAGGATGTGTTTGCCGTCCACGGAGAAAGCGATGCATTCCGTCCAGGATGACTTGAAGATGGCAACGGTTCGTCGATCCGAGAGCTGCCAGAGACGGACATGTTGGTCCTCGGATGCGGATGCGACAAGTGTGCCAGCAGAATGAATGGCGATAGCAAAGATACGGTGAGTGTGGCCCGTCCAGGGATCACCGACCTGCCGCCAGGTCAATGCATCCCATTCGCGTATGGTAGGATCGTCCGTATCGCCACATGTGAGAAGGCGGGTGCCATCGGGCGTCCACGCGAGTGCCGAGTGCCATGATGTGTGAGCCTTGAAGGATGCGACACGTTTCCTGGTACCTGTATTAAAAATTTCGACATTGCTGGATGTTACAGCGGCAAGAAGTTCTCCAGATGGCGAATACCGAATGCAGCGGACACCAACACACTCGATTGCATCTCCTTGCTGCTCCCAGGTTTTGGTGGACCACAGCTTTATGCTGTTGTCCCATGAACCAGTGGCTAGCACTGTTCCATCAGGAGAAAAATCCAGTGAGTTGATCAAACGGGGGTGGGCTTCAATGGGTCGGGTGAGCGGTTCTCCAGTTCTTCCATGCCAGACGATGAGATCTCCGCCAGCATCACCGCTTGCTATCAATTGCCCATCTCGTGATACCGTCAATCTCCACACCCTGCTGCGATGCCCCTCCATCTTCTTCAATACAACACCTGTCTTCAAGTCCCACAGACGAAGCGTCCTGTCCCATGAGCCCGTAACCATTCGTTTTTGATCGGGCAAAACTGCAACTGCAAAAACTCGTTCTTCATGGTCTTCAAACTCTCGCAAGGGTGTAGTGATTGGAATGAGCTTCGACATTTTACTGGAGGTCTTGCGTTCGAGGTGGACTTTGGAGGGATTGTGGGTCGCATGCTCTAAGCTGCAGAGGTGCGTGTATTGTGCGTTTTACTGCATCAACCTGCCTCGTTTCAATAGACGCCCAGGACACGAGGCCTCCACATCTCCATCACTGTTGCAGCAAGTATGTTCCCTATTGTTATACTCGCCGTCCTTGACAGTATACCCTCCTAGCGCTTCAGTGTGTATATGTGCCTGACTCTTGTCTTCAAAGCTTCCAGAATGTATCCCATCGCATCCAATAGAGTAGTCTGTGCTTCCCGGCGTTTGAATCTGACTATCTACCCTACATGACCTCATGAATATCGTTCTTTTTGCAGCTACTCCAGTACTCACTATGTCACCACTTCGAACGCATGCATATTGTTTACTGTAAGATTACCCTCTCATCGCGTCGACTCCCAAGACCTGCTTGTGCACCGGATGCAGCCGAAGTTCTCTTTTCTGGCGTCTCAAAATCGTCACCAGTTCTATGATCTTGGAGGAACGCTTGCTCTCCACTTTGAGCTTCGCCCGCTCCCGGCTCGACTAGTTTCAGTTTTCTCATTCACCAATCCCCTCCCATGTCCATCATTAACAGGCAAGAGCATCACTCTCATCCCAAACTGGGAACATATGGTAGATCATCATGTATGGCTGCGGAGAAGACAAGATCAATATTGGAAAATGTCCTATAACTGGCGAAGAAAGACGGAAATGGAATTCACCAGTTTCTCCGTGCTAGACGATGATCTCTCCGCCAGTACCACTGCTTGCTACCAATTGCGCATCTCATTAATGAATCGTGATGCAGCCAAGAAACGGAGAACTTGATACTTCTGGACTCGGATAACCTCGACAAGCGTTGGAAATGGGATGAGCAGACTGACAAGTATAGCAGATACGAGCTGTAGCTATAGGAGATCCGACTTGCACCAGCAAAACCTGTTCCGTATATCAGCCAAGCGATAAAACGAAGGAAGACTACATACTGGTCATCCACGCGCTCGTACGTACTTTTCCTGTCCTCTCCATCTGCTAGACCATCCAAGTTCCTTGGTGAGTGCCTTAAGGAAGCAGCACCGGAAACGTTTTCCTCGTCGCAGCAAAGCGTATCACGATCAGTGTCGGCGTAAACCGCATGTCCGCAGCACACGTTGCATACGTTGCCCGCCTCTCATCACCAATGTTTTCCCCATACTTCCAACGGGAAACGGGACCGCATCATGATGCTCAGATACGAGCAGCGAGTGCACCACCTGGAACGAACCAACACCCCTGTCTGGCAGAGCCGATACAAACACCAGGGGACTCGGTGTGCACTCCAAGCTATCCTTGATGAATCCCGCGTCTTGTCTCCACATCTCATCCGAATCTCCCTCCTCCACCCACTTCCATCCAGGCAACTCCTCAACTATCCCCGGAGCTTTCTCTATCTGACCTCTCACTTCCCATGCCCAAGGCCACGGCGCCCTTACCCTCCGCCTGTACCTCCGCATACCTCCTCATCTGGTAGATTGACATCTAAAATCTCTATTTAGCTGTTTAGCAATGTCACGCAGAAACGGTTGTGCAAGCGGAGGTTTTTTAAAACACAGTTGGCCGGTTTATGATGCCAATATGAGAGTCCCTGTACCGGGGACTAGAGCATAAAGACTGATCTGTGGCGCATGGCTCACCCGTGAAGTGCACGGCGGCCGCCTGCCGGAGGTCATGTAAAGGTGGACTCCGGCCTACTGGACCAATGACTGGAGATGTATATCTAGGAACGGGAACCAAGGCAGGGTGCTGTCCACCGAGGTGTTGTGGTGAAAGAAACGAGGCAGAGCTCGGGCATTGCTTTCCTTCATCGAGAGATCGTCTCAGATAAAGTATGGAGGGTGCTTCCTTGGTGAATCCCATCCCATCCAGCAGTGCGGATAGAGATGTAGTCGAAGAACTCATCTCGTTGGACGTGAGAGTGTCAGTCTAATGATAGGATAGTACATAGCTACACAGCTGCACAACCCTACTGAAGACGAGGTTCAAAATCAACATTTCCGCGCGAATCCTCATCGTGCCTTCTAGTAGCTTGATGGAATGTATCTAGGGTTATATCATCGAGGTCAATTTCCTGTGGGCGATCTGACTTCCATAGCTCGAGATGCATCCGTGTAATGAGCAGGGCATGTACAGTGACCTGCACGCTTTTATACCGTCCGCATGAGTATTTTGCTCCTCGCCGACACCGATGCAAACGACGTACTTCGTAATCAAGTCACTGTACATAAACTGGAATACCGACCGGTAAGCACAGTAAGCATAAAGCCTAGTTGGGGGGGGGGATGTGCACGTACAGGAAGAAGCCCTACAAACAGCATGACAAGGAGCGAACAGACTAGGCAAATGGCCTCAGCCGCAAGCATGAATTTCCCTCCCAAAAAAACGCACCAAACCCGCAGATGAAATAGAGTATGTTGTGCTGAATGAGAATATTGAGCAAGTGACTGTTGCTTGCAAGACTTCTGTGGTGTTTTATTGAGCGGTATAACGTGAGAAACAGAATTTCTGTGAACAAACTGGTCAAACTTGATGGATATATGTAGTCAACGCTCACTCACCAAACTCGAAGACTACTAGCAAGACAAAGGCTGCAACAATGATGCGACTTTCGCTGACATAATAACAGCTGGTGATGTTGGGGATCGGAGGTTCGAAGACTTGTGAACGTATCGATTGGTGCCATTCTTTGGCAACGATGGGAACACATACTTGTTATCGAGTTGTTGTAGACAGTGATGATATAAACGACTGGAATAAAATTTGCCTGCGAAATGAATATCAGTTCTAGAGGGACGCTCGAGAGATCTAAGCGTACAACACAACTACACATGAGAATGATCAATATCGTCCTGCTTCTTCCCCAGATAGCGTACGTTCTTAATATGAACACACCTACAGGTACAATGTTTCATCGTGAGACCAATGCAGAATGAAGGTCAAACACACATTCCGCAGCTGCAAACGTAATTCCCTGGAGCCCTGTACATAAATGAGATGATTGTTGGTCTTAGACGCTTGTAACACACTTACACGAGTTCATCTTGACGTATGGCTCGCATTGCTACTTGGCACGTCAGACATCATACAACACGCTATGAAGAAATCACTTCACACTCAATGGCAAGGCAGGTTGCAATACCTCTACAGCATTTTCAATCATGAGAACAATAATATAAACTCGAGCTCACGGTAAATATCTGTTGCCAACAGCACAAATGGCAGATAGCGACACGCCAGATACAATAGCTTGACAGTACCCCACCTCGACCGGCGAATAAATTCCAGCTGTGAAATGGTTTAGCTCAGAATCACAAGGATACCGATAATCAGAGATGATGCACCTCATCATCAAATGTGATGATATAATCATAGACCTTTGTAGATGTCAATCCTGAGGCACAGAGAAGCTCCGGTAACAACACGGACCCAGATTACAGTTGTGGACACTGGGTTGATGTATTTTGTTTAGAGGTCATGTCATGTCCGGTGGTGTTTCTCTCACCATAAGCGTACTAAACGCCAGAGTCAGAATGTGTGAGACCATCATTTTCATGACTCACGTTTAGATTCAAGAGAGAGCGTCCTATTGTGAACTCGGCTTGTGAATAGAGAGTCATGGAGTCACTGGAGGAAGAATATCAAACAACGTACCACCCTTCTTACTATTTAAGTATCCGGTATATTTAGGCGCGGGAATCGATGGATGCTTGCTCGCTGGGCGGTTACTGAGCTCTAGTGTGTGCGAGTGACAAATGCTGAGGCAGCCCGCATGCACTGGTACAGTCATATGTTGCGAGGACACAGTTGCACTCTATCATCGTCTCTACCCATATATGATGCAAATCATGAAATGAAATGATTGCCAAGGCCCATCAGTGGCGCACCAGGTACATTTGAGATCTCCCATGAAACGAACAAGCGGAAAGACCGATCATCTTTAGAAAATCTGCCCAGGATATTGCTTGCAAGTATAATTAAAGAGGTGCGCATAAAGCGGCCTCTGGCGCGGAAACACGCCTTCATCTGCACCACTGAGTCACGGTCCCAAGATCTGAGTGATGCTCGTACCACTTCCCCGCTGCGACGCAACTAATACCATCTCCTACCACCAGGTCCCCATCCCCGACCCCGTTCGTTCGGACCGTTTAGGCAAAAAGACTTCATGCTTCTGGTACTGGACAATGTGCTCAGGGAAAATATAAAGTAGGGGTGCGTGTGCGTATGCATTGCCGTGGTAGAATATGGGAGGACTAGCTTGGTAGTTGGGGGCTGGGTCACGGAGGTGCTATCACGCTGGACGTGTAATGAAAGAAGGACTGTGGATAAGTTGCGACAACCCATTTCATCCGCCTCCATCTGCCAGTGGTGGCCATTGCTGATGGTAAAAATATTAGAGTACAAGCCGTCACCTCTGGTGGCTGCATACGATTTTGAGTGAAACTGCATGCATTACAAAGCAAGCGGTTATACATGATTTTGGCACTATGTTGTTGTTGTTCGTTCGTTGACGAACGAAGAACGAGTCACGGTGTATCTTGACGATTTTACACGCGTGAAAATGCAGTATACAGTTGACCCTGCTAAAACCGTGATCTTGTTGCAGTGAATAACCCAGCTACGATGACAATAGGCAATGCACGGTTGCCATCACCGAGAGGTTGTAATTCCTGCGAGAATGGCATGAGTAATGCCAGCACCCTACGAAGAGCTAGAAAGGAACGAACATCATTGGCATAGTAGCACCGTCGTCAGTAACTGCCTAACGGATCATAGCGCGAGCTTGACGGAGTAGAGCAGAACGGATCATAGCGCGAGCATGACGGAATAGAGCATGTCAGAGAAGCGCGAGCAAACGGATTGCAAATACACAGCAGCGAGGATGACGGGGGTGGACAAGGGTGGACGAAATTGACACCGAGCAATGTGTTGGACATAGCCAATGATAGGTTCGCCGGCGGTTGGCTTAGTTAGGATGATCGAGGATCCGTATAAGGAACTGGAAATGAAGTGCGACGCCGCAGGATCCTCCATATACTATCAGATTAATTGAAGCTTAAATAAGTCTGGTTAGACATATGTTGTGAAGCAAAAAGTGTCTAGCTAGTTAGTTGATACGTGCGCGTGAGGCTCAATGCATGATGCTTAAGGGCTTCCCACAATGCAGAGACATCATTTTGTGGGTTCGGTCCCTCCTTAGCTAGTTAAATCTTATGTTCCTTGATACCTTGATATGCTTCTTGATGCGAAGGAGTTAGGGCAGTTTCCCCGTATGTTCCAGATTCAATGTGATCTACATGCACCTATTTTTGCTATGACAAATGCGCTGAAACGGGCCAGGATAGTATTGCCGCCGGGGCGAATCGAATCGAATCGAGGTGGAAAACCCTGCAAATCGACACAGTTCGACACTGACGAGTTGAAACGAAGTGCACCTCATTCGCCTCGCGATTTAGTAACGAGTTCGAGAATGATACGGACCGGTAGTTCAACCAATGAGCAGCCAGGGATTCTACACAGCGCCGCCGACGATTATTTGCAAGTAGCTACACGACGAGCAGATCGAAACTGTAGCAGACTAATTACAATCAATCTCTCTTGCATTCTGGAGCAACTCATCAAGCTCGCAAAGATTCCCAGCAGCCATTAGCTCGTCAACTGCTCTGGGAGCCACAGGTCCAGATATTGTGTAGTCTCGCTCGTCAGCCACCAGGTCCTCCATAAAATTGAGGCGGTCTTGCTTGTAAATAAATCTTAGGACTTGCAGTGCTTCGAGTGTAGCTGGAGATAAGTTGCTGCGCCGTAGAGTGCAGGTCTCTTTGCCGGATGAAAATATGCGCTCAGAAGGCACAGATGAAGCTCGAGCAGGCAGGACATCCATAGCGACGCGAAATAGAAGCAGAAATGTACGTTCTTTTTTCTAGCGCAATATTGCATGTTAATTCAATGAAATTCCAAATGAAAATATATCACATACTTCCCAGAAACGGACGATATCTGTCGTGCGTTCGGCTGCTTCAAGTAGTATACCTGCACCTTCATAACGCGAAAACTCGCACTCAGCATCCTTCCGGTCCAGTTCAATTTGCTTGCGAATGCATTCCTTCATGGTTTCCGGTGTCGGGGAGCGCATCACCGATTCGGAGATAGTGATGGTGGGAGTCGGAGGAACAGTACTAGGAGTAATAGTAGAAGCAGAGGCTGAGCGCCGCACAGTTACTTTATTCATGCGGCCAAATCCAGCAGATAACTTGAAGGACCGTGAGGCAATTGCTGTTGAATTGGTGAGCGCCCGCTGTCATACTGAGGGTGTTCCGGTTTAGGTATCGCTGACTCTGATAGACGTACGGAACGAAGTCACATCTGTGCAACACAAAGTCATGTCATCTGCAACACGCAGAAAAAAAAGACGCACTGCTTGTAGGATCCATTCTCGAGCATTTTCAACATCCTTTGCCTCCCAGTGCTCCTTCAGCCACTTGAGCTTGATGCTTGGGTTAATAACTGTTTTCACGGACCATTCGGCATTCGCTAAGGGTCCAGCCAAGGTCTCAATTCATTGTATGCGGAATCAAACTACGATGTAATATGAAAGATTGCTTAGCGACAGGGAAGACAGTCGAAACAAAATATGGGAGACCTGGCTTGCAGGAGTACATGTGTGAATCTTGATGATATTTGTGAGCGTGGATGTAGATATAAGGAACCGACGCACGCTCGACTCCATGACTCGTTTGGAGGACTTGAAGCTTGAAGCTTGAACCACTGGGAGGTTCCAGTGACTAGTAGTAAGTGTAGTTGATGCTCGAAAAGGGTAGATGCCCTATTAGGTTCAATGAAGCTTATTACTAGTACGCCAGTACTTGCTAAAGTCTTTGATGATGGACAAGGACAACCGAGACGACTTCACTTTTGCGAAGCTCTCTGATCTCAAGCTTCCTGTCACTTTCCGCATGTACGCACTGCTACTCATTTTGCGGGCCACTTGCCTACACTCAGCACCACAGTTCTCAGTTAGAGGGATCAATACCACAACCGTCTGTTTCAGAGCTCCTCGAGAACCCAGAACTGAGGTTTCACGGTGCACAATCATCGTACGTTTTTCTCTGATATGTAACTTCTCTATGTTGATGCAACTGCCAGGGCACTTTCCGACCTCTATGTCTCCTGCCAGCTCCTGGCGGATAACAAGCCGCTGACCATACCCTTCCGCACTTCTTTCAAAGCTTTCAAGAACAGCTATATGTGCGCTTTGTTTCACCCTTATTTCAATCGAGCTGACTATCTATATAGGTGGAACGAATGGATAACGTTACCCATTCGGTACTGCGACCTCCCGTTGAGTTCACAAATCACATTTACTGTATGGGATATCGGGACTCCACGCACAGCGGTGCCCGTCGGTGGCTCAACGTTTAGAATGTTTGGAAAGAAATGGTTCGTTAGGTACATCTACATTGCATTGCAAGGCTGCTAATACGGTCACCGCGTCAGGACTTTGCGCCGAGGAAAACACCGCTTGTTGCTTTGGGCAGGTCAAGAAGCAGATGGCTCCATGCAGACCAAGACTCCCAGTAAACTTGGCAGTAGGGATGAAATGGGTCGTTTAGAGAAGGTAGGCAGTACATAGCTCTCGGGTATGCTCGCTCATTCCTTATATTTTCCTCAGCTCGTGAAAAAATACGAACGTGGCGACTTGCCAAAGTCAGATTGGTTAGATAACATGGCTTTCAGGAAGATGGAGGAGATACATGCTGTAGGTCTTCTACAATCAAGTGCAAATGCAAATACTCAAAGAGGACCGAAGGCGGAGACAGAGAAGTCAGAGAATATGTATCTTTATGTCGACCTTCCACGTTTTGACTTTCCCGTGATATTCAGCGAATCTGTCAGTGTCGCTTCCTTGAATATAGCTTGCTTGACGTTTAACTCTCTTTAGGAGGCCCAGAACCAGGCGACGATACCATTTGCACCTCCAGCAGCAGCCCAAACACCTCTCGCACCTGTCCTTCCCAGTTATTTCTCTACAGATCCGCACCTCTGGGCCATCCTTGACCCCGAGATTGCACGCGAAAATCCCGTGGAGGACAAGCATCGCCGGCTCGTGCGGAGCCACCGAAGTAGTCCGTACGACAGAGAGCTCAAACCAAATGCCAAGATCAGAGATGAACTTAATGTGCGCAAACCAAATCGTTGTGCAGATGACGTCCTCACATGCCGTTTGTAGGAAATACTTAACTATGCACCCTCCCAGCCTCTCAACTCCGAGGAGAAAGACCTCATCTGGAAGTTTCGTTTCTACCTCGCGCGGGACAAGCGTGGTCTTACCAAGTTCCTCAAGTCCGTCACTTGGCGCGATCCTTCGGAAGTGAAGCAAGCAGTAGAAGAGCTACTGCCAATGTGGACAGAGGTTGACACAGATGATGCTTTGGAGCTCCTTGGACCAGGGACCGTGGACTCGAGAGTAAGAGCGTTTGCAGTACGGCAGCTTAACCGCGCAGATGACGAGGTCAAGCATTTCTCTTCCTTATGTGATAGTGGCACTGACGATCTTTGCAGGAGCTTCTGTTGTATCTCTTGCAACTCGTACAGGCGCTCAAGTTTGAAAGTGCTGCTAGCGAGCAGCGCTCGAGTCGATCGACAACAAGTGCAATATCTTATGACGACAGCGGACTGACAGACTTTTTAATCGCACGTGGAGTGCAAAACCATACGCTGGGTAACCGGCTGTATTGGTATCTGATAGTGGAAGTGGAATTGGAGGATAGGGTCGTGGCAAAAATGTACGGGCGGGTGGTGTTCAAGTTCCTGACCAAAATTCTAGAGGTAAACTGACTCTACCTGTGTGTAATTCGCTGACGAAACGGTCCTATAGTCTGAGAATGGCAGCGAACGCCGCGAGCTCATGCGACGGCAAGGCGTCCTCGTCGAGACCCTCGCCAAACGAGCCAAGGAGTTGCGCACTTCTAAAGACCCACGACCCAAGAAAATCGAGAAACTCCGCTCCTTCATCAACGACTCCAAAAACGGGCTCGTCAACATCCCTCCTCTGCCTCTGCCGCTCAACGCACGCATGGAGATTACGGGTATCAACGCTGAGAAGTCGTCCGTCTTCAAGTCGAATCTCTACCCCTTCTTGTTATATTTTCAGTGTTCTGACGGCACGGAGTATCCTGTGATTTTCAAAGATGGCGATGACATGCGCCAGGATCAGCTTGTCCTCCAGTTGTTCACACTTATGGATCAGTTGCTCAGGAAGGAGAATTTGGATCTGAAGCTCATTCCCTATGATGTGCTGGCGACTGGGCCATTACAGGGTATGGTACAGTTTATCCCCAGCAAGACTATCGCAGCAATCATCAGTGAGAATGGGACGCTCTTGAACTATTTGAGAGCGAATAATCCGGATGAGGGTAGCGTTGGAACGTACGGGGTCGAGCCGAGCGTTATTGATACATTTGTGCGCAGCTGCGGTGAGTCTCATTCTGCGATCCCGGCAGGGCGATGTGCGCTAAGCCTTGGTGACAGCTGGATACTGCGTTGTGACATACCTACTAGGCGTGGGCGATCGGCATTTGGACAACCTTCTACTGACACCAGATGGTGAGTGAAATCGTGACCAGAAGGATCCAGTTCTTAATATTGGCTCCACAGGTCACTTTTTCCATGGTCAGTGTAACTTTGTCTGTATGTTTCGTGCAACTAACATTTGATTCAGTTGATTTTGGGTATATCCTGGGTCGGGACCCAAAGCCGTTTCCTCCTCCCGTCAAAGTGTGCAAAGAGATGGTTGACGGCATGGGCGGCGCCCAATCAACCCACTACGCGCGATTCAAAAACTACTGCTTCACCGCATTTACGATCCTCCGCAAAAGCGCCAACTTGATTCTGAACTTGGTAGCGCTGATGGTGGACGCGAACATTCCAGACATCAAGCACCGCGACGTGCATGAACAGATCCAGGAGAAGTTCCGGTTGGACTTGACGGAGGAGGAGGCGATCAAGCATTTCGAGGCGTTGTTGAATGAGACGTCGTATTTTACGGTTGTGCTGGATCGGATTCATGATTTGGCGCAGTATTGGAGGAGTTGAGCGAGCGAGTGGTGGATATGTTA
>MU179301.1:588321-616063 GCA_016767475.1 Suillus weaverae
AATAATATCAATAGACGTGCGAGAATCAAACCCTAGGAAGTGCACATCCAGGTACATAACTCACAACTGTTAGAAACAACGCGAAGGCACATCATGATCAAAACCCGTACGGCTGGAGGCGCCTGATGCACCTTGGTTGGGGCTTGCCCCAATCCTCCGTTTGCATCGTAGGGTGTTTGGGTTGTCCGACTCGGTCACCGAAATTTTGTGCTTCCGGGGCATTTTGTGGATTCCGTGGAGATGGAGGTGGACTGTCTGGCCTTGGGACATTGATGGGCCAAGTAGAGAGATAACACATTTCCTGGAATTGAATGATGGTCAACCCAGTCAGCTCGCAAAGACTTCTTTTGGATCCCACCTCCGGACCGCAGGCAGGTTGACATTTGATCCATACACTCCAGTCTAACCAAGACATCAACTTCTGGATGTCTTGTCTCCAATCATTCATTATTTGAGTAACATCAGGCTCCCCATTACGTTCTACAGGAAAAAGGGTGTCTAGCCCGCTCATGACACCATCAGCCCACATTTTCGTAGTGACGCGGCAGATCTCTCTCGTTGTGTCCTCGATGGCTTTCAGGAGCAGGAGTTCCGAAGACGTCATTAAGGGTATGAGGTTTGTGATCTGAGAAGTGTGTGTTCTGGCACATAGCCTAAAAATTGGGGACGCCCACTGTGACGAATATATGCCTAAAGTGCCTGCGCTAGGGACGGCGGTGGAATGTAATAGATACGGCGTGAGCATAACACGGAGCTGAGCTTGCGCAAGCTTCGCTCGCCCAAGTAGTTCTTGTGGATCTGATGAGGTAACATTGAGGAGATACTGCGTCAACTCGAGTCGATCCGCGTATCGATCGACGATGACACGGATCAGGGTCTTCCAGTCGGTACCGCTGCCTGCCGGGTCTGGTCGACTGGCGATCTCAGTTACCCTTCTCATCACCTGCGATGAGTCTTGTGGTGATATTCCAAGCACCCGGTGGTCGATCCGCTCAAGACCCGCGCGAACCGAGATAAGGGATGGTGCCAGTGCAGTATCATACAACGAGATAAGACCAGTCAGGTCCAGCACAATGCGAGAATCTCCCGGGTAACGATTGTGCCATGAGCCGGAGTGCAAGACTTCGAACATACGAATCCCTGCGTTCAGGAAGATATAACATCTGTCATGTCGGAATACTAGAAGACAATACTGACCAGTGTTGGGATCGGGAGGGAATGAGAGGTCGACCCTTGGTAAGGTGAGATGTACGAAAGATACTACCTCGACGCCGGCTGTAAAATTACACAACATAACTTCGCTAGATGTCCGTTAGTCGGAAGCGTGACACGGTACCAAAAGTATGCGCACATGCTCATTTCCATCCTAAAGATATGGGAATTAGTCATATGCCACGGAGAGTAAAATGACATCTAACCTCGCGAAACCATCAATTCCAAATTCCTTACCCCACGTACAGAGATTATCAATTCGGTCTCTTTCATCAAAGCATCGCTCGGGTCGCGGTTCTCCCCAGACGACTATATCCTGCGTGTCCATCGTACCTTCAGATAGCTTAGCAGCACTGCTCCCGTCAAAGTACAATACTTTGAGAGGTCGCGTCGCTGCCAGCGTGAGGTGCCAGCCACTCCCATTTCCACGAGAGAAAAAAATAGAATGCTCTGGGTTCATAGCGGTCCATTCGGGCCCACTTGGTATCATATGCGACTCATTGGTACCGTGATGGAGCAAAGTACCGATTGGAATCACTCCTGGTACTATGTTGTGTCCTACGAAAAGGTGAACCGTTTTCCAGCATCAGCAACGCAGCGAAACGCACCATTACGATATCGTGTATTTGGCCAGTGCTGCAGTAATGAATGAACAGTGTCGAAGATCAAGTTCCCTGTCGCATTCTCGGGAGGATATTCGTCAAACCTCCATTGCTCGCTGTTGGAGCTAACACTGTATGGATGGCCAGGGTTCGAGTTGATGACATCTAAGGGTCGAGCGCCAGTTTCTCCAGCAGTGTTGATAGGAAATTGGTCATGTAGTGCTAGAGCTGCTGACCCTAAGCTCAGAACTGCCACAAGGGACTGGCAGCGCATAAAAATCAATCTTGGTGCTGTGGTAAACTGACGGCTTTGCCAAGGCACTGCGTGAAAACGTTTGAGGCAGTGACTCAGACACAAGTATGTCGCAGGGTTGTCATACTATCATAGGGCCTGTCCACGGATGTAAATTTAATGAATTGGCTGCCAATTGGGCTGCCAGACTCGTTCGATTCCAACATGAGGTGAGATTCAAGTCCGAATACCGTACCACTATGACTCGGATAGGAATCCTAGGATTCACTGCGGAAATAAGCAAGAAGTTGACCGGATCGCATTCAGAGGGATTCGGATACTCAAGTAAGTGATTCTAACGTACCACCTGGCCGCCGTTTTGAATTTTAGACTTGTGACTGGCGTTTATGTACTGACTCAGGCTGTCCATGCCACAGGCAAGTCGAGTGGTCCATATGTAGTAGACTGTCCTGAGGAAATCATTCAAATTGACGTGGTGGTCAGACTAGTTATATGGGTTTGTACGCCGCCAGCCAGCGTCGGACTCCGAAGTATGTACATGCTTTTCCGAGTCCCGACGTTCTTGACCGGATACTCATGTCGCTGAATTAATGGTTTGCCAGTTATGCACTAGAAGTCATTAGATATTCTATTGATATTCCAGTGTTTAAACTCCAGCGGCAATAGTACACGTTCGTGAATTTCGTTATTGAGGAGCACAGGACTATTAGAAAGTATATGTCCAGGCGACTAACAACTTTAAGAATGCTATAAAGGCCAAAAATGATCACCCATACGGCTGGAGGCGCCTAATGCACCTTGGCTGAGGCTTCCTAAAATCCTCCTCCAGTGTGACATGGAAGAAAGGCGATTCTGCAATGGCTTGACCCTCTAGCGGAGGTCCAACTTGATCAGCAAAAGACTTAGCCTCCAGGGCATCATCGAGGTTTTGAGGAGGATGACGCCTTGGCCTTGGGCTAGGGAGATAGCACATTTCCTGGAAGCATTCAGTTCGGTCGGCTCGAAAAGACTGTTCTTAGCTCCCACCTCTGTGCCGCAGGCAGGTCGGCATTTGACCCATACACTCCAGTCCAACCAAGACATCAACTTCTCGATGTCTTGTCTCCAATCATTCAGCAACCGAGTGACTTCACGATCCACTTCACGTTCCACGTGAAAGAGGCTGTCGAGCCCGCTCATGACACCATTAGCCCACATGTTCGCAGTTACACGGCAGATTTCTCTTGTCGTGTCCTCAACGGCTGTCAACAGCAGACGTTCTGAAGACGTCATTAATGGTATTTGGTTTATCATCGAGGAAGTGTGTGTTGTGGCGCATAGCCTGAAAATTGGGAATGCCCAGTGTGATGCATCTACGCCTGACGTGACTGCGCTGGGGACAATGGTGGAATATAACAGATAGGGCGTAAGCATGACACGGAGCTGTGTCTGCGCGAGCTTCGCTTGATGAAGGAGCTCTTGCGAATCTGATGAGGTAAAATTCAAAAGATGCTGCATCAACTCGAGTCGATCTGCGTATCGATCAACAATGGCGTGGGTGAGGGTCTTCCAGTCAATGCCGCTGCCTACCGGGTGTGGTCGAGTAATAACTTCGATTAGCTTTCTCATCACCCGCGATGTGTCGTCTGATGATATTCCGAGTACGCGGTGGTCACATCGTTCAAGACCCGCACGAACTGGGATGAGGGATGGTGCCAGTGCAGTATCATACGTTGAAATAAGACCAGTCAGGTCCAGCATAATGCGAGTCTCCCCTGGGTAGCGATTGTGCCATGAGCCGGAGTGCAAGACTTCAAACGTGCGAGCCCCTGCACTCAGGAATATCTAACATCAGTCATCTTGGGGTCACGAGAAGACAGAACTGACCGGTGTCAGAATCAAGTGGAGTATGATGAGGGAATGACCGTTCGTCCTTTGGAATTGCGAGGTGCAGGAAAGACACTGCCTCAACACCGGCCGTAAAATTGCACAACATGACTTCACTGAATAGCCGTCAATCGGAAGCATGACATAGAATCAAAAATCAAAAGTATACGTACAAATCCATTTCCATCCTAGGAATGCGAGACTTAGTGATATGCCACGGAGAGTAGAATGACATCTAACCTCACGAAACCATCAATTCCAAATTCCTTACCCCACGTACAGAGATTATCAATTCGGTCTCTGTCATCAAAACATCGCTCGGGTCGCGGTTCTCCCCAGACGACTATATCCTGCATGTCCATCGTACCATCAGATAGCTTAGCAGCACTGCTCCCATCAAAGTACAATACTTTGAGAGGTCGCGTCGCTGCCAGCGTGAGGTGCCAGCCATTCCCATTTCCACGAGCAAAAAACATAGAATGCTCCGGGTCTGTAGAAGTCCATTCGGGCCCGCTGGGTATCGTGTGCGAGCCGTTGGTACCGTGATAAAGTAAAGTACCGAGTGGAATCACTCCTGGTACTATGTTATGTCCTACGAAGAGTTGAAACGTTTTTCGAGCATCAGCAACGCAGCGGAAACGCACCATTACGATATCGCGTATTTGGCCAGTGCTGTAGTAATGAATGGACAGTGTCGAAGATCAAGTTCCCTGTCGCATTCTCGGGAGGATATTCGTCAAACCTCCATTGCTCGCTGTTGGAGCTAACACTGTATGGATGGCCAGGGTTCAAGTTGATGACATCTAAGGGTCGAGCGCCAGTTTCTCCAGCAGTGTTGATAGGAAACTGGTCATGCAACGCCAGACCTACTGACCCTAGGGTCAGAGCTGCCACAATGGACCGGGATCGCACTGTCCAAAAAATCATGGTGCTGCGGTAGCTTGCCAATCAAGGCACTATGTGGCAACATTAATGCTGCATGCAGTGGCCCAATCATGCGAGAAACCAAACGGGCCGGAAGGACTCCCCGAAAGGGTTCAAGAAGTTGATGGGAAATTTGAAATAGTACTCCAGCTAGAGCATGCTTCTTTACTCGATCTACCTGTCCTTCGATGAGTGTCTCTCACAGCCTGAATTACTGGTTACCCAATTAATTACACAAAGCTAGCTAGTTTAGGGCAGGTAACAGGTTGCGAGTATATCATCATCTTTTTCTTTTTCAAGTTGTTGTCTCCCCCCACAGTTCACGCGCGCAATATTCACTGGCAGCCGAGAACTTAGACAAGAGGTAGGGCTCATAACCTCTAGGCCCCATAGGTTATGGGCACTCCCTCCGGTGCGTGGTCTTGCTGTATGCCATATACTTATCATTATCCACCCAACCTCTTCGTGTTGGGTCTTTACTGGGCTTGAAGTTCCGCCTCAATTTCCTCCTTGGCATCTGTGTTGTCTCATGTTGTCTCGCCACGTCGAGTCACATAAACTAGTCACGATGTTGTTTCCGAGCACCATCAGCCGAGATCCTAGGCAAGATCCAGGGCTCATAACCTATTACACAGGTCATGAGCACTGGCTCTAGTTTATAGTCTCGCTGGGTGCAGCATACTGGATTATGAGAATTTCCCGCTGAATGTCATATTATAAGGTGCATCACCCTGCTGCCTCAGCATTTTCCTCAGTGATGAATCGCCCCAGGTCTCCATTGTTGGTGTTGCCTTTTCAAAGTGTGTGTCCCAGACTCCGCCTCCTTGTGACAAGATTTTGTCATGCCATCGTGTAGCTTGGTGCTAGCATATAGATGACTCAACGGTCCAGAAGAGTCGGTAGGGTCAAGACGTTCGAACGGTTGACCACCGCGCAGTCTCAACTTAGATAATGTCCATGTCACTTGCATAGATAATTCTAGTTCCACATGCATTCATGCATCGCCGGGCGGCTTGGGACGTGGTATACATGAGATCTGCAACGATGTCACCATGCGCGGACAACTGTTCTATTGAATCGTCCCGCCGTCTTCGTCCACACGTGTAAGTATTGATGGTCATCCTCTTCCGACATAAGGAGCACCAGTCGCCCTATGTAACAGGTCAGTATCCAGAACCCAAGAAAAATAGTCGCACACTCACATGATATTCATCTCCAGTACCGTGACAGACGTAGGGAGACTCGCAATATGCGCAACCGCATCCGCAACGTGTATCGGATCAAAAGTTGGTTCAACGACTCTCCGACCATCAGGCTGCAACGCTCCTAAAGTGTGCCCTGCAGCCATCGTCGTATGCGCATTTCCTAGTAAAACCACCGTCACATCAACCTCCACCGATATTGTCAAGGTACGCACCAATGTCAATCTGCGTCACAGAAATATTGAACTTTCGCCCCTCGATAGCGATGGTCTTAGTTAAACCATGCACGGCGTGTTTGGAGGCCGCATATGCAACCGAATGAGGCCTTGGCACATGGGCAGCCAATGAACCATTGTTGATTATTCTTCCTGCATAGGGACGCTGTAGATCAATACACTGCGGTTCCCCGTTATCCAGCTTCACGAACCTCCAGTGGGTTCTTGTTGCTTGTAAATCTTGAAAGCTTCGCGAGTACAGAGGAACGAACCAATCAGGTTGACGTTGACGACCGATGTGAACATCTCAAGCGGCATCTCCTCGATGGGCCTCGCCTTGTCAGACATGCCCGCATTCTATTACATCGTCAATAAATACACGACCACAACGCACAGAAGGGGCACACCACTCACGTTGAACAACAGGTCCAGTCTACCGAATTTCTTCATAGTCTCCTCGAACAGGCTTTTCACAAAAGCTTCGTCTGTGATATTGCCAGCAACGAGGATACATGCATCGGGATTTGCACAGAGGGATCTTGTCTCTTCGAGCTCAGTCAGCCTTCGAGCAGTTAGTGCCAAGCTCCAACCCTCAGAGGAGAGCTTGATAGCCGAATGGCGTCCGATGCCTGAAACCGGGCCTCAGAAGTGAGTTTACGAACAAGTGAGGAGAACAATCAATACGCACCAGAGGATGCCCCCGTAATCACTGCGACCTTTAACGATGCCATTGTTGGTGTATGAAGTTAGGGATGAAGGTTGCTAGTCTGACTGTAGCCTGCAGCGGGGTGCGGATTTCCGTCCTGGCCGTTATCCGGAGCCCATATGTATGCATATGACTGTCAGTGAGAACAACAACCAGGCTCAAGCTAATAATACCGGCCCGTGCGTAGTCCGATGGCACCTGCGCAGACGGTCACACGACTTGGCGTTAGTTGGCATAACAGTGGGTAGTGGTGGATAGCATTTGATAGCGTTCGAAGGATCAGTATGAATTAAGTTCGCCATACATCAGAGGAACATATATATATATATATATATACAGAAATGGAGAAAATTTCGATGAGTCGAACACATGGAAAGATCTCATTCAGCCTTCCCCTTGCCCTTGGAGTTCGGCCCGGTACCGTAGACCAGCGAATCGACACTTCCCTTTCTCCCCTGAATGGCCAGAAGCGCACCCCATACGGGGGTGAGCAAAGGCAAAAACATCGCCACACGCTCTTGGTAAGCTGAATATGCAACGGGGTACTTTGCCTTCGATATCGACTCGGTAAAGATCGTCGAGGAAAAGAACAGACTGCAGAGGACTAAACATGGAAGGAAGGGTGTGAGTGATTCGAGCGAAGTCGGCGGGAAGTCGAGCTTCGGTGAATCGGGCGAGAGGAGAGGAATGAGTGTGATTATAATCTAGTACGAAAGGGTCGTTAGTAATGGATTCCTATACTAAACGGAACTACGAAATGGAGGTGTACATACCCAGAAGCTCTGTTCGCACAGGAAATTTGGGTGCCGTGACCAAGCCCATAAACCGCGTGTCACAAAACCGCGTTCTGCATCATGTTTGGTCCACTGAATTTTCGCGCCAGGCCATTCATTTGGGTTCAGCTTCCCGGAATGTTTGAAGGTTTGGAAAGAGTATTGCTGATTATCCGAGATAAACTCGGTGAGGATAATGAGAAATCCTAGCGTTCCAAGGACATAATCCGAAGCCGAAAGGGGCGTGTGCGGTTGAGCCGCTGCACGGGCGGCTGGAAGGCCCAAGAGGAATAAGATTATGTTCTGTGCGATTGCTTATGTTGAGTTAGTGGATGTCTAGAGGCCGATGGATAATGTGTGGCCGTACCAATGAAAAAGAGGTTAAAAACTTGGAAGAGGAAAGGGGATATTTTCTGACGCAGAACTTCCCAACGATAATCTTCATCCTTCCTGTGAACATGTCTTAATTTCTAATTATATCAGCAATGAAGAATGAGCTTACAGGCTAAATAGACCACGTCGCCAAGTGTTGTAACTTAACCTGCGTAGGATGAGATTCATGAGTGGATATGACAACGACATGTAACCAACCTGAACATCCATGTCACCTGAATATCGTTAAGCTGACTATAAACAATTGAGCAGATGAGATACTCACCACCAAACTTGCCATGAGCAAGGCTCGTAGACTGAAGGTCTCCCTCAGAGATGAGGGGATTGTGTCAGGGGTGTAGGGAAATAGATAGGCAGGTGGAACGGATGGCCAAAGCGGCAGTAAAGCATAGTATACAGTGTATATGGTTGGGAGAAACGTCCAGACCCTGTCCACCTGGGATACGTTGTTGGTGAGGATGGAGAGCACGTATGTGGCAGAAGTCATGGCCACACAGAATTTGACGGGCCAGACGAACATAGGAGCCTCATGTGTGAGTACACGCCAGAAATCCATGTCGATGAGAGAGTATCAGGCTGCGCAATTAATTCGAGTTGTCGTACTTGCTGGTGTTGGCGATAGATAGGTGTTGGTTAAAGATGGTTGCTGTCTCATACAGGGGCCGACTCGGACTGACCCGCAGGGTTACATAATCATATAGGTTTGACCCGATCTGTAGTCTGACATAATCAGACTCTTGCTCGCTGTCCGCCATGACCACCACAGTTCTTTTCTCAACGTTTGCTCCATTCCCGACTCTTTCACTCTCTGTTTCTCCCGAAACCCGATTCGATGACCTATATTCTCTTTTGTGCGAGCGCTATTCCGATCTCCCTGCTTCAGAGGACTTGAGAATTTCACCTCATGCTGGATTGGTCCCCACATCGGACACCCTCATCTCTGAGATTCATGGACGAGATGCGACTCTCATCACGCTGAAACTTATTCCCCGACTTCGGGGTGGTAAGGGAGGTTTTGGTTCGCAGTTGCGTGCCGCTGGTGGTCGCATGAGTAGTCAGAAGACCAGCAACAACGACTCGTGCAGAGATCTTAGTGGACGCAGGCTTAGTACCATAAAGACCGCGAAAAGGTATGTCTCCTTACTACTGCAGGGTTTGATATATTAATCATATTGTTTTAGGCTTGCAGACTACATGGGAAATGAAGATGAACGGAAGAAGGCCCAGGCTGAAGCCAAAAAAGCCAAGCTAGAGACACTCGAGAAGAAGATTGCAGCTGCATCAGGGGATACGGAGGCTGTTGCTGGCAAGAAGCATCGGTTCGATGACACAGAGTACCTCGAGGAAAGTAGGGAGATTGTCGACAATGTCAAATCTGCAGTGTCTGCAGGTCAGTATATCGCGTCCACTACATAGTGTTTGCGCTGAAGTTTCAATCTGCAGGTCTCATGAAGAAAAAGAAGAAGGCGAAGACGAATCACATTTCCAGCTCACCCGAGTCATCCACACTTCCAAAGGACGCGGTCACGGAGAAAGTGCTGAAATCCCCAGCCCCACCTATTGCAGTGCCTACAGCTATCGCTGTCGGAGTCGCCAGCGCGTAGTGCTTGCCTGTTGATATATCCCTTTGTAAATTACGTAGTGTATCCACCATGTGAATGGAATCATAGTAGTTTGTCGGTATTATTCGGTTCCCTAACAAAGTGGTTTGTTTAAGCAAGACTACTTGCTGCAGGTTTCTTACTCACTGCATCACCTGTAGGCTGTGATGCGCCTTCCACCGCGCATACCCAGCCGGGGGTACCTGCAAACAGCGCGGTTCTTCGCCACCAGTGTACCCACTCCCCGAATTCCTCAGACTATCATCGAAAAAGTTGTTCAAAAGTACTCAGTCAGTCTTCCCAATGGCAAAATTGTCAAAGCGGGCGACTATGTCATGATTCGCCCGGAGCATGTCATGACCCACGACAACACTGGTCCTGTCATATCTAAGTGTGCTTCTCTTCTTCCCCCTCAAGTCATCATTCATATGACATCCATGTAGATTCAAGTCCATAGGTGCAAAGAAAATTGTTGATCCCCGCCAGACGGTATTCACCCTCGATCACGACGTCCAGAACAAATCTCACAAAAACCTTGCCAAGTATGCTAATATCGAAGCATTTGCACGCACACATGGGATTGACTTCTATCCTGCTGGCCGCGGCATCGGACACCAAGTCCTCGTAGAAGAAGGTTACGCATTCCCGCACACCCTCACTGTTGCCTCTGATTCGCACTCAAATATGTATGGAGGCGTTGCTTGCGTGGGTACACCCATCGTGCGCACAGATGCAGCAGCCTTGTGGGCTACAGGAAAGACTTGGTGGCAAGTTCCTCGTATGGTCAAAGTGGAATTGCGGGGAAAACTCGCCCTAGGCGTCACCGGCAAGGATGTGATTGTCGCACTTTGTGGGTCATTCAACAACGACGAAGTCCTTAACGCTGCAATCGAGTTTACCGGGGAGGGTATCTCTGCACTTTCGGTTGACGACAGGCTTACGATTTCGAACATGACAACAGAATGGGGCGCACTAGTAGGCGTTTTCCCCGTCGACAACACGCTTCTGAGTTGGTACGAGAGTGCATTGGCAAAATTGGAGCGAAGGACCTTCGCCTCTAAGTCAATACCCCCTCCACCAGAACACCCACGTATCAATCGCCGCCGTCTTGATGCTCTCCGTGCAACCAACCTTACGTCCGATCCCGGTGCCCAATACTCCTCACATCTGATCTTCGACCTCTCTACCCTCGTCCCACACGTCTCCGGTCCTAACAGCGTCAAAATCTCTACCCCGCTTCCCAAGCTAGAATCCCAACAGATCGCGATCCAGAAAGCATACCTGGTTTCGTGCACCAATTCCCGTGTTTCTGATATCGCTGCAGCTGCGTCTGTTGTTGAGGGCAAGAAAATAGCAGAGGGCGTCGAGTTCTATGTCGCAGCTGCGAGCTCGGTGGTGCAGGCTGAGGCGGAGAAGTTGGGGCACTGGAACAAGTTGATTGCTGCAGGAGCCAAAGTGCTCCCGGCTGGTTGTGGGCCTTGCATTGGGCTCGGCACCGGGTTGTTGGAAGAAGGTGAGACGGGCATCAGTGCCACGAACAGGAACTATAAGGGACGAATGGGCCACCCTAAGGCTCAGGCATACCTTGCCAGTCCTGCAGTAGTTGCTGCAAGCGCTGTCAAGGGATTTATCTGTTCCCCCAACTCTCTTGACACAACCTCGTTTCCTCCCGCAGGCGCACCCGTCTTCTCTATCACTTCTGGCTCTTCGGACGCGGCAGAGGTACCACAAGCAGAAGAACCCCTCTTTCCCGGCTTCCCCGCAGCCTTTTCTGGTCGCCTGCTCTTTGCACCACAGGACAACCTGAACACGGACGCACTATACCCCGGAAAGTACACCTACCAAGATGACATCACCCTCGAACGCCAAGCACAAGTAGTTATGGAGAACTACGACCCGTCTTTCGCAGGCAATGTCGCTACCATTCTCCCTTCACTCTCCGCACCAGATAAAAGTACCAAGTCCGGTGTGGTCTTGGTATCGGGGTACAACTTCGGTACTGGGTCCTCTCGCGAACAGGCTGCTACCGCGCTCAAGGCAGCTGGTGTGCCACTCGTCATTGCAGGCTCATTCGGTGACATATTCAAGCGTAATGCCATCAATAACGGCCTTGTCTGCCTTGAATGTCCTGAGCTCGTCGCTGACCTCACTGCGATGTACGCCAAAGGCGGCGCACGTGGTGCAGGTGGACGTGAAGGTGAGCTCACAGTGGATAAAGGGCATGAAATACGTGTCTCGATGACAGACGGGAATGTCACTCTGCGTGGTTCTGATGGAGAAAGGACCTACAAAGTACGCACGGTAGGCGCAAGCGTGCAGGAGCTGTGGGTGTGCGGTGGGCTCGAGGGGTACATTCTCAAGTCCATACGGGATGATTGATGGAGTATTTAGGTGAAAGTATCGTCTGCTTGTGTGTACATCTTGTACTTATCTGCTATCGGAGACATGCTATGTAACATTCAAGGACAGCATAGCCTGCAGGCCGCTTCCCAGCGAAGACGGTGGACTTCTGGTGATTTCTTCAGGCCTCATTGCATGTACCTCACACTGAAATGTTCTTTAATCCTGTAACGCAATGGAGAGCCTCGGGTGCTAACTGTTCGATACATGCCAGTTTTCTTCATTCCGTCATCCAGTTGGCGCACTATCATGAGGTGATGATCCCTTCAGAACGTTTACTTCGAAGAAGTTACACATGAGGTATGTCGTTGAGTTACGACTGTGTGCCTTTTCTTTTGGCAGGTGAAGAGGACACTCGAATTTTTACCCAAAGGCACTGCGGGCAGCCAAAGTGACAAACGGAGGTGACCACAACCGGGATGGATCTGGCACTTTGAGCCCCGTAGACTTTGACAGAAACTAGGATACGACTTGAGTAGGTCGAGTCGAATTTTGACCCCGAGCTGAGACGAGCAGAGAGCATTTGAATCTCTTCCGGTGCTACGGTCTGAAATTAATTGCGATTACTTTGCATACGTACCTTACTCGTGCTATCATGGCTAATCGTAATGAATATCGAACATTCATGAAGGACCAGAATCTCAATAAGTGGCCATCGAATCATAGATTGGAGTTCCAAATGCTTCTGCTATCCTCAGATCTCCCTGCCTTGTTCTGGCCGTTGTCATTGGCGCCTTCAAATTTCTCCTTAAGCACAGCGAGCTTTGAACGGTATTCGTCTATGCCGATGTAGGCACCACACACGCGGCGCTTACCGTCAAAAGCGGACCGGCCATGAAGCACGCGATGGTTGTCAATCGCTAGGGACGAGATTAAGACACATCGCATGGAGGCACGGATAGGACTTACTTAATACAGTACCAGGACTGAGTTGGATCCAATACTCTGAATCAGGTTTCGTCAAGAGTTCGTTCCAAATCTTGATTGCTTGATACCTGGGGTTTAGGTGAAGTAAAGTAAAGTTGTCTGACTTATGCAACTCACTTACCAATCTTCCACTTCGTGTGGTGGCAAGTGGCTCATCACGCTTCTATCATCGTTGTTCCACCGTACTTGTACGAGTTCTTTGGTGCTCGGGTGATATCGCAACGGGGGGTACATTGCTGGAGGACTCGGAGTGTACAGTGCTGACGGTTCTCCTGCTGCATGGGCTGGAATGGGCACACGGGAAAGAATATCATGGAACTTCGGATGTAACTCTTTCATAAGGGCGGCGACATATAAACCATCTACGAGAAGCGTTGCTCCTCCAGAGCCTTCGGTATGTGATAGGAGATGGAAAAGTTGAAGACCACAAGGGTCAGTCTGTGCTCGCAATCAATCAGTAGCGCGACGAGAAATATGGGCATATCTCATACGAAATAGGTGTTATCAGTGTGTGCTCCTAGTGCCATTGTGGTGTACGCGGTGTCTCCCTTTGAAAGATCAGCAGTAAACTCCCAAAATTTCCCATCTAGGCGCTTTCAGACTGGAAGTGAAGGGACAAGGAGGGAGGGCGTACACTGGGTTTCTCTGATGAAACCAATCCGTTCGCAGAGTTCCTCTGTGGCCTCAGGTGTTGCGGGGACCCCTGAGACGAAGCAAAAGCCAAACGTTTCCTGCATACACATGAGACAAGCAAACAAAACTCTGGATTTACGCACAACGTTCGTCAGCCACTTATGCAGTCCCTTGTCGTCCATGACCTCGGTATAAGTCACAGAGGGTGGGGACTTCTCAATCTTTGATCCCCAAAGGACTTTCCTAGTGTGATATAAGCGTAAGGTATGGATTATGAAAGAAAATGTACACACTGGCTTGGCGTTGTTTGAAGAGCTGGGTCGTATGTGTTGGCTTGTAGCCATGTCCATGGGTATACCGACGAGTGAGATTCGGTGCTAGTTCCGGGCCCTAAGTAATCGATCAAGTTGAGTTGAGAACTCCGTTGAGCCAACATACAGACAACTTCGAGGCCATCTGTGGAGCCTTGTACATGTATAGGTTTGATATCGGCTGGAATCTGCGGAAACGTCTCTTCTCAGTAAAGACACCATTACCACCCTGCCGCTGGACTACCTCGAATGTGTTGAGTAGTCGCTGCTTTGTTATCGGGTGAAAACAGTCTGGGCATCTGCAATGATCGCGCAACCAGATGTGGTGACTGACAGTTGGCACGTTCAGATCTCAAGAATTACTACAAAGCAGAAGGTCCATACAATCTAGACCAACGCTGTGGGCCCCAAAGAATGGATACTTTGTGCTCATCAGCGTTAGCAATAGGGATATCACTGTGAACTCTAGGCTCTGTGACACCCAACTGCTCAGAAGAAACCACTTCTCTAGTCGCTGCGGAGGAGATGGAGCGACTTCTAGTCAGCGAACTGTGTGTCCAGTGCGATCCGAGTATACTAGAGATCTGGTCATCACGACCATGGAATGAGCCATGGATGACAGGCTAGTAGACACGATACGACATACCATCAAAGATGATGGCCTCCCCGGTGCGGATCGAGAGAAGTATTTCACAGTGCTATGGGGCCACCTCCAAAGCGGAATGCGTGACCTTGCGAAGCCTACCCTGAACATTGCAGGTAACGATAAACACCAGAGAAAATCGAAGACAAAGTTCACAATTTCGTTCAGGTTGGTCCGACCCGGCGACTGTAACGCCGCGTTAGTACGTCACATTCCCTAAAGTGGAACGAACGCCCCTGAAGCTCAAGCGCCTTGACTGTTTGGAGAAGGGTGGAATGGCACTGTGGTTAACGCTGCCATAGTCCACAGATTTTAATAGGGATGGTGATGGTGCTACATTGGAAAATGGTAACATAGATACATTGTGTCGTTCTAAGTTCAATTTCTGGTACTCCCGTCCTTAACAGAAATCACTTAGATAATATTGATACAAAGCTGGCGAATGTCTGCTTTTCAAAGACGGTGTCCAATGTTGACATGAACAGCCTTCACATTTGTATAGCTGAAAAAAGTCAGTGGAAGTCGCCATATCATCATGTCTTGGCTCACTGTTCCAATGCATATTCGCCAAGCTCACGCCCAATGCCTGACTGTTTGAAACCGCCGAATGGAACGCTCAACTCGGTGGAGTTGTGACAATTGATCTATGTACATCAAATCATCAGTAGTCCTGACGCTAACATGCTTGTGCTTACCCATGCGGTACCAGCTTCGATACTATGCGCGACTCGAATCGCTCTGTCTATGTCTTTGGTGAAGACAGAACAAGCAAGGCCGTACAGAGTATCGTTCGCTTGCTCAACGGCCTCTATCATACTTTGTGAGCACTCGGATACATCTGTAGGGGGATATGCTTACCCTCTTCTGTGGTGAACCTGATGACCGCGGCCACAGGACCGAATATCTCTTCCTGCACGATCTTCATGTTCGGCTTGCACTCTGTGAAAATGGTCGGTTGAATGAAGTAGCCCTCGTTCCCATGACGTTCTCCACCGACATGAACGGTTGCGCCGTCCTCTTTACCAGACTTGATGTATCCCATGATCCGCTAATAGAAAGTAAGCAAAATCGCTCACTAGTACATTAGGTAGGCGCTCGCCTCAAATTGCGTCTGCGAGACTTGTGGACCTTGGTAAGTGTCTCGTGCAAATGGATCGCCGACTTTCAAAGACAGGGCATGTTCAGTGAACGCCTTCAAAAATTTATCGTATATCCCTGCTTGGACGAATATGCGGGAACCTGCGGTGCACGCTTGTCCGTGATTCATGCTGTGAGGAGAGTGAGAAAGGCTCGGCTATGATGCAGGTGACATACAATATTCCGTGTGAAACCCACTTCACGGTCTGCTCCAGGTCTACATCGTCGAATATGATACTGGGGCTCTTACCGCCAAGTTCGAGAGTGACCTTTTTTAAATTTGTCTTGGCAGCAGCTTCCATGATCTTGCGCCCAGTCAGTGTGCTCCCTGTGAAGGCTATTTTGTCGACGGTTATGTGTTCACTGAGGGCTTGACCCGCGGTACTACCGTATCCATTGACAATATTGATGACACCATCAGGGAAGCCCGCTTCAACAAACAAAGGACAGAGACGAAGCGCAGTCAATGGTGTCAGCTCAGAGGGTTTCAGGATGACAGCGTTTCCCGCTGCTAGAGCCGGGCCGATCTTCCACGACAGCATCGTGACTGTTCACGTCGTTATTTGCTCACTGAATATGGATCAAATGGACATACGAGGGAAGTTCCAAGGAATGATCGCGCCCTATAAGATGCAGAGTTCGCAGGTCTTCACCGCGTGATGAACTGAGAGTACGAACCACAACTCCAATGGGCTCGTGACGCGTGTAAGCCAGCTTCTTTTCGTTCGTCTATCAGGTGGGTATAGATTAGAATTGTCTGGAAGGAGACATGTCAGGCCTTTCTGACCTCGATGGTTTTCCCTTGAATCTTGTCCGCCCATCCCGCATAGTACCTTAGGACAGCGATAGATCCAGGAATATCAGAATTGCGGGCCATGCTGAAGGTTTTGCCTGCACGTAGGGTCAGGTCACGAACAACACATATGGCTGAAATATCACCCTACCTACGTCCAAAGCCTCCAATGCAGAGAATTCGTCAGCGTTGGCTTGGAGGAGGTCTGCAAGTTTGTTAAGCATCCTGCCCCTTTGCGCACCAGGGACCTTCAAGCCCCAGCGCTCTTTGTAAGCTTTCTTTGCAGCCCGAGCGGCAATGTCGATATCTGCAGCAGTGCCAGCGGCGACCGAGGTTATGACCTTTCCATTGACTGTATTTGAGTCCGCTGTCAAAGTTGATCAGATATGAACGGCTGATTGACCTACCCGGATTCAGGACCCTAAGCCAATGAGGCATCAGGTAGAGGCTAAGCGCGGTAAAGATAAACACATACTCGATTGTGCCCTTCTCTACGGGTTCAACAAACTTTCCATTGATAAATAGGCCAGTGGGTACCGTCGAGGTACCCTTGTAGGTTGGTGTGTCAAATTGATAAGTGAAAGAAGAAGACATGGTTAGTTGGTATGATAATAACAGATGTCCTTTATCTTACTGGGAGCAAGCCTGAGAGTGACCGGGAGAACCGGCCATGAGATAACTCTATTTATAAGACATGCGACATGCAGCATGCGGCTGGTTGGTACTGTCCTCTTAATAATACATTTAAACATTGATAGCTGTGGAACAATTGTAAGTCATACAAGTTGCAATCGAAGTCGGTCGCCGTGTCGTGAGAACTTGGCGTTGACAAGTTGGGCAATGGGGCCGCCGCAGCTGCAGCGCTCATTTACATACTTACCTCTGCGAGCCTACGTACGCGACGTGCCATGCCTGCACATTACACACCGCTGCCAATCCAGCAGTCATCACGAGATGCTGATCGTGAACTCAACGACGCCTTTGAGTCCGATGGCGATGATGAGAGTTGCATTGAATGCCCACCATCTAATCGCCGGCGTGCTAATACCCTTTCCTATGTCGTAGACCTCCCAAAAAGCACCTCAGGTTGTACAACAGTTCCTGGGACTTATGACTTTGAGCGGAATTACGATTACGACCGCCCGCCCCCTGGTTCTCCCCCGCAGCCTCTAGCAACTGCTTTGCCCAATGATATAGGCAATTCAAACGGCGAATTGCCAACATCTCCTTTGGGGACGACATTACCTCGACCATCATTCTTACGCAGGGCAGTTGGGGCTATCTTACCCACTCACTACGTCCGCGTACCAACCCATGAACCGCTCACTGGCGTGAGGGGTGGAGGGATACAGAATGATGGGGTGTTCTCAAATGTTGTCGTCAAACCCGCCTCTTCAGTACCAGCACAAGCTGAGGATGGCAGCATCTACATGGTCCCTGAGGAGACGCAGAACACTGCTCCACCCGTATGCCTATACTCACTTTCTAATGTACCTCACCTCATTATTATCGAAGTCTTATGCAGCAGCCCAAGCAGATGCTGTTCCCCCGTATTGGGATACAATTGTGCACGCTCCCTCCGGAATGGATACTGATGCTGGGATGATCGTCGGCGATCTTCCCTCGGGCTCCATCCTCGCATTCATTTCGAACCTTTTCGTCTCGTTTTTCTTCCAGTTCATCGGCTTCCTCCTCACATACCTCCTCCATACTACACACGCCGCAAAGTTTGGCTCGAGAGCTGGCCTTGGACTAACATTGATCCAATATGGCTTTTACTCTCGTTCTGCAACGGATGACATGCTTCCCACGCCTGATGGCAATGGTGCTCCTGATGTCCTCATGCTATCCGCCCCGCCTTCATCTTCAGCTCCCATGCCTCAGGACAATACCGTTGTTCTCAGCATGTCTTCTCGAGAGTGGCTATCATTTCTTTTAATGACTCTCGGTACGCATTATTGTCTTCATTTTTTCCCGTCTACTTACCCTGTCTCGCAGGTTGGTTTTTGCTACTTTCCTCCTTGGTCGGTTTCTGGCGTGTCAAGAACTGGGAATCTGCCATCCGCGCCTCAAATGCACATGAACCCCAATCACCCGAGGATATCGCTCGTGACATCGCGGCGAGGAGAAATATTGAGCAGGCGTTCAATATCGCACCACTTGAAGAGAGTGAGCACACGTCTCTCGGCTCGCCCTTCACAGTCGCGACACAACAGGAGCTTGCAGAGGCAGATTTGCGGGCTGCGCATCTATTGTGATGACTCCGTGGTGTTGTATAGTATACTTTTTGATCTGACCTTTTCCTTTCGGGATGCGAGAGGGTGATGCGAGTGTCAGGTATAATATGTATATCTCATCTTCCTGCTCTCCTTGCGATACCATCGCCGGTTGCTTGGCCTAATTAACTATTTCAAGTACAGTGTAATGTAAAATATGGATATTTTTTACCAAATTTTCAAGTTGCAATTCATAGGACTTGTCAGCTGGATAGTCACGTCGTCAACCAAAGCTAGAAGGCTAACAAACACGGCACATGCAGAATGATCGATGGTAGGAGCGAATCACCTTAACGGCAAAACTAGGTGGTATCCATAGCATCGTCTCTCCCCTCTTCTTGAGGGTAGGTCTCCTTCTCCTTTCCCTTGTTATATCGTTTCTTGCGTTTTCGAAATGGGGGCTCTGTGACACTCCCAATCATGCGTCCAAGTGAATGACCAGCACCTTCCGTTTGCGCCTCATTGTGAGAAGAGTTCGCACCGACAGCAGGGGCTTCTTCCAATTGTTCACGAGCCTTCTGCCGTAGCTGCACCTCCTTGAACCGGATACGTCGTTCAGTGACGCTGACGTGCGTTAAAGCTCGTGTGTTTCTTTCGGAATCATCTTTGATGGAGAGAAATGTCAATTCACCTTGATGGACAGAACGTTTACATACTTTTTCCTTCCGTGAACAAAAGCTCCGAACCAAGAAGTGTATCATGCCGACCCCTGAAGAAGGAACCAGAAAGCTGCAGAAATGGCGTGGGCGTATCCAAGCCCTTGTTTGCATTGTAGTGATGCCCATAACATGTGAGGTCATGTGCTTACTACAAGCCTATAGGTTGAGCTGCTGGGAAGTAGGGTTGGCTCAACAGTGCCGAGATCAAGCGTGACATAGAATTCTTCGTCGCCTGATGAATACTCTTCATCAGGACCAAAGGAGTCCACTTGGCGATACCCTATGAAGGGGCATGTAGTAGCCATAACGATGATGGCGCCCTAGGCCTGTTGTCGCTAGTACTTGACAGATATGATATTTGCGGACGTCTTCCTATGGTGTTGTTTGGATCCAAAGGTTTTGCCAAACAAACCACTAGTCACGTGCTATTTGAAAATCATATTTAATCCAGTACCTCCATCCATGGACTGCCAGTGGAACATCTGAAGGAGATCGTCAACAACACGCTTGACTGTCCTGTCTTTTTATATGGAGGAACCTCTGTCTCAGCCAGTTGTTCCAGCTCTCCCATAGTCTTCACCTGGATGTGTCAGTGATCTCGAGCAGTGGCCGATCCCCGAGGAACCCCGTATTGAGCTAAATCTATGAAGGCATTCGATGCGAAGGATGAGAGGCCGACTGTCAGATATGGACTAAACTGGAGCAGAGGTGCGAAAGAATGGTTAAAGCGACGCTCAGGAAGAAGAACTCTGATGCGCGACCAGATACGGGTCCAACTTGTCGGAAATGTGCCATGACGGGTCAGACGTCAAGAGACTCTATACACCAAATCTCCTTCATATACGCATCATCAAGCGATGGACAACTGGTTCCCAATTCACACCTAGCCTTATCTGCCGAAAGACACTTCTTCCCAGGCCATTCGCTTCACTTCAGGGAGTTGCCCCTGCCTTGAGACAACTGTTGTAGATTCAATTGCGAATACATCGGATGCAGACGCTGCCAATTGTTCGGCCATGCATTTTTGTCTTGAACCGACGATTCTCTCCATCCCTACCATCCTCATGGTGAGGACGTGTTTATCGAAGTGTTCAGTGGAGCCCATCTCTTCTCACTGCAGAAAATGATTACGAATAACCAAACTGAAATTTTATGGCGACGCTTGCGGTCTCAAGGTGGTGGACTTTCCACAGAAAGACAGATCATTGTGCTCTATTTCCGAAATTTCAAGGCTCGGAACTTGTCTAGTAAGGCAAGTGCTTATTTTGTACTCTAAAAACTTTGTGACCTGTTGGAAATATACATCTTTGCCAGTAGCGCTTTGAAGATGTTCGCACGGTATGTGAGACAGTTTTTAATGTTGTGAGAGCCACTCTAAGAGTCCTCGGTACCAGACATTCTAGGAACACCGGAAGAATCCGGCGCAGCTGCTGTTTGAAATTGAAGCGCTTGCGCTGATGTTTTTGCCGCTTCCTAAAATGATTTCGAGAATACAGGGAACCTAACGCCATGTACGTGGTGCTTTCCGGTGCTTTTGGGCGGGCGTCGACAGCCAGACACGGAACGGGTGGTGTCACCGTGGACGACAGCCGGATATATCACGGGAGGCTGACCAGGTGGCGCCCTGAGTTGTACTTAGCGTAGAGGCCAAATACACGCCACCATCATCGGTATACAAAGATTCTGATTGACCACCTTCAAGGCTCCCACTCCACACGTCATGGACAGACAGGATGCATACGACGACCCAGAGACTCCATTTATTCCTACGTTCCGTGCCAAACTACGTCCAACTAAAGGCAGAAAGCCATCTCCCAGAACGATCTGCGCTGCTCTGGCGGGCATTTCCTTGCTTAGCTTTGGATTTCTTCTACTCAAGCCCTTGAGCTATGTGGACATACACGATGCACCTTCATATTCTGCCGTCTTCAACTCGCAGTCATATGTCCAAGGCCCACCCGCCCAACGCTTTCGAGGTCAGTCAATTAGCGAAAATGCCTCTCGGTTCTCACAATAATGGTCTCAGATAACCTCCGTAACGACACGAAGTACATTACATCGTGGACTTCAGCAGGATGGAGTACGTCAACTCCAGCCAACTACCACTTGCACCACTGATCAGTTACTTGTTAGCGAATGACGTGATGACCTATGTAAGTCTAGGATCCAATTCCAATGTTGTCCCGGTTCCTCACAAATATTAGGGCAATTTAATTTACCTGGCACTCATAACAGAGCGTATACCCATAATTGCGAAATTCCTCTCTTCTCATATCGACTCAAGTGCACCTCCATTTGCTTTTGGGGATGTAATTGACGTCCCTCGGCTTAGCCAAGCCATAGGGATTCCCTTACTTGAATGGCACGAAGTAAAGGACCCGGAAAGTCAGGTTCTCGATGATCTTGGTTGTTGGAGTGTTTGGGAAAGCGTTGAGAAATACAAGCAGGATCCTCGTCCACGGGAAAGTCCCACCATAGGCCGGCTCAAGCTTGGTGAGGCAACTCCGAATATTCTTAACCAGTGATTAACTGTGTGGTCATCAGATATCTCGTGGACGCGAACCCCAGACTGGGTCAAGCTGACCCCTCCTGGAATAGAAGACGATCACGCTTCCTTTTGGTCCCTCGCAACACTTGGGTTTCCGCAGGCTCGCTCGGACAGCCTGGGATTACCGAATCATCCTTCTCCTCAGCATCAGGTTTCCCTTCCCCCAGACGACCAGCTACTATGCTTTGATTTTCTTTACTTCATAGGCGCCCAACGTCCATGGGAATGGGAATTGGATTATTCTCCTGCATGGAGATTTGTAGGCCAACACATGCGATGGAATACGAGCATAGAAAGGCTTGCCGATGCGCATGCCCGGCGCGCCATGAATGTACCAGTTGATGAACCAACACCTCCCGTGAGTGGAATTTTCGGGTATAGTTGTCCGCAGATCTAACTTTTGATAGTACATATCCATTCACGCACGGCACGGTGACTTCCGCGATCAATGCAGGGGTATTCCTTTGGATCAGTGCTTCGCCTCGTTGTCTATCATTGCGCGCAGGGTATCCGAGGTGCAGGAGGAACTTCGCACACAAAAAGGGATCGAGGTCACACAAGTTATCATGACGAGTGATGAGCCTGACCCGGAATGGTGGTCAGAAGTCAGGGCGTTGGGCTGGACGTGGGTAGATTATGCGAAAGAGCGGACGGAGGAGATCTATGGAAAGTGGTGAGCCGATTAAATGCCATCTTTTCATTCTGATACTAGAAACTGTTCCTGTTGCAAGGCATCCGGTATTCATCGACGCTATTATCCAGTCGAATGGAGCGGGCTTCGTTGGCACTCGTGGCTCCACAATGTCCAGTCTAGCTCTCCGCAGAGTGCAGTCGTGGCATAACGGACCAACTCGGATTGTCCAATGGGGGTGGCCGGGCGCTGATGACCATTGATGTGATCGGAATGGTGGAATCGAGATGACCTTGCGCCGCAAAAATCATTGACCGAAATGATTTTCATTTTTCTAACACGCACAATCGCCGTACCAGGACTTGAACACGCAGCTGGAGGCAACAAAAGCTCTTGTTCGTTTATAGTCCTGAGGTTCGGAACTTCGTACCGCATCATAAATTTCGTTTATCTGCTGCCCAAGTGTCAATGACATTTCCCCGATACATAACTATCTTTGCTCAATTTTCAGACTCTATCACGTCGCACCGAGCCGTACTTCGCTAGCCTACAGTGACAATAAACGGGTTATAATTTTAATTGTTTTTTTTAAAAAAAAAACCAAGCCATGATCATTTCCTACTCTAGATCCCGTTGTTATACAGTGAGGTTCATTATAAGAGGCGCCAAGGCAGTACTTTGTACAGACCGCATTCTCCTATGAAGGTCAGAGGGGCAGCCTAGGTTGTGTTCAGCTTGCAAAGACTCTCTTAGTACGACGAAGGCTTTGCTGTTACCTGTGTGTGCCAAATATTGGAAGGTGATGAAGATGCCCAAGGGGCCATCGGTACTGCTGGTATAGAGGTTTGCAGTGCCATATCAGATAGTCTCGTGACCTGGTCATATTCCGAACCAGGTCGTGTGATGGGTATGGCGCACAGTCACTAATAATACATTTTCACCAGGCGGTCTGGGATCATTGTTCCACCTTGCGTGCAAAGGTACGCCTGAACTCGCGGAGTGGGCCCGAGAAGAATGGTGCCGTGGTGGATAAAAGAACTCCAAGGAAATGCATCCCCCATCTTCAATATTGGACGGTGCATATCGGAGATCAGCAAAATTTGAAAATTAGAGCTATCTCGCACTCATTTGTACTTCGTCTACAGCGTCGTCGAGCCAACATTGTCTCCATGCAGCTTCTTTTACTTTCATCTCAGCTTCGTGGTGCCTTTCCTAGTCCTTGTGTTCATTCTTTAAATTTTGGATATCACCGAAGTTTGGTGGAAGTACTAAGCATGCTCGCAAGGTAGTCGAGGGTCATGCGGCTGAGGATAGCTGAGAGGGAGAACGACTCAAGAGCAAATCCTCCCAGTCAGCAACGTTGCGATCTTAGAAAGGAAAACAGCGCCACAAAATAATTGAATGGAGAATGAATGTCCTTGATCAATACACTCCATACTTAATATACAAACAAGTATCGTGCAACTATGTCCGAGTCATACCCGTCGCGAATGCGATCTCATCCATCTAATCAATCTTTCCAGCTCAGCAACTTTTTGATCATAAGACATCTGCACAGCACCAGTTAGCACCTCGATCACTGACGCGACATAAGAAAAGGGACGTACACGTAAAAACTGGAACAGCTTATGATCTCTTGAATGTTGTCTTTCGAGATGAATTGCCGTTGTTCCATGAATGGTAAGATGGGGATCATTAACACGCAGGGGAGGAATACACCTGCCAGCAGGTGGAATAGAGGCAGCAAGGACAGATAAGTAGGATGAGGGAGATGCGCTGGCAGAGTCGTAGATGACGGTCGACTCCGCGTGCGCGTGGTAAGCCGTGGAAGTAGAGGAATGGATAGTGGTTCTCTCCATGAGAGGGGTTTGTGAAGTCGCATAGACGGCTGCAGCGTCGACAATCATCTCCATATAGTGGGGGGTTACTGGTTCAGGGGTGACGGGTGAATGACCCAGCCAGGTTATGTTGTTCCATGCGCGAACTGGCTTTGGTGCTATGATCTGGAAATGGGTTCCCATGTTGCGCAGCGGATACATTGGTGGCTGGCCAATAGCTCCATAGTTATGATGATCGCCTGTTGGGATATGGACTTCGTCATCTTCCCGACGCCATTCGTCCCATTCGACCCAGTCGTCTAGGTGAGATTGCCCATCATCGTCCCAGGGACATTTGACTGCAGATAGATCATTTTCGTATCGAATGCATTTGGAGGGCCCCTCGTTGCATTGCACGGGCGTAGGCTGAGTCGAGCGGATAGTTGAGGCAGCCGGTAAATCCTGATGGACAGCTGCCATGGCAGCAGTAAAATGATCCACCGAAAGGTCCTGCTCCTCCGCTAGTGCATGCCGCCAGTAATTCACGAAGTAGTCCGTGTAGGTAGGAGCCTGAGTGCGGCCCGGGAAGGACAGGTTAAGCCAGTTCGAGGAAAGGCTAGCAAGAGCATTCATAGTCAAGGGGTCGCATGCGCTAGCATCTTCAAGGAGATTCATAGCCGCCTTCCCTTTGGAAAAGCGTCCGCGCCTGGCACACCTGCGCTTAAGTTTATGGGTAGAGGAAGCGTTGGAGTATGCAGAAAAGCAGGAGGTGTTAGGCGAAATGTCCTGAGTGACGATGGAGAAGGAAGACATGACCTCGGCGCCGGAGGCGCTGGACCCGTAGGCAGAACGTAAGGGAGTGAAGTCGGAATTCTGGAGCCTGCCAGAAGTGAGGAGTCGCTGCATTTCGAAAGCCATGGATGAAGAGAAGTTGAATGAATATGTGAGACGGAGTTGTTGTAAGTCAAGTTATAGAACGATGCGAAAGTTAGAATGCGAGATTATATACCACTTGAACTGCGACCAATATGCACGGCATTAAACTGAGACATATGAACGACGTCATGATTAGAATTGAATGGTAAGTCGCCCCCTAGTCAGAATCAGAATCACTCACCTGAGACATCCGCACTTCACCTAGTCTACACTTAACAGCTTACCTGGTGAGCGACTGTCTTCATTATGGTCTGACCATGATGGAGACTAACTTGAAGTGAGCGCAGGTGTGAGGCTCGCCCAGGGTGAGACTCCGACTCGTCGGGGTTGCAACTCGGCATCACACTTGCCTTATCAACGAAGTTATTCCACCATTTTCAACCAATTTGAATCTAGGCCACATGATTTGAACGTCGGATGCGAGAGCTAGGTTACTTATCATGCATTCTAGTGCCTAAGCAGCGTTGTTGTATGAGAATCTTTTTTTCAACGGAGGACCCAACACCATCCACTTTTTCGTATGCTGCAACGATTGTGCAACCTCCACAATCCGCGGCGCCTCTGGACTGCCGTCATCGCAGAGGACTTATAGTATCACTGAACCATCGGAGGTGAGTGATCAAGAGGTGGTATCAGATCTTGGTTTGTCGATCGTCTGGGATTCGACGACGACGAGTCATAATTGATATATCCCACGTCCTCGTTTTGCCGTGGGCATCGGGTCAACTTATGTACCTGTCTTCTCAAAGTTCATCAACGCCCAAATGGACACCTTCGCGTCTGTACTGCCAGCAATCATCCACCGATTACGGGTATGCTTTTCCTCGAGGGTGATTTCATCCTCGTCACCAGAGGAGTCATCTTCCCTCAAGTCTCCAAGAAGAGGTATATGGTCAATATGAGAGGCGAACATAACTGCCTGGCATCCTTGTTTGTGGTGCACAAGAGTTCCCAGCAGCTTCAACGTCTTCGTCGAGTATAACCGCACTCTGCGTTATAAGTTAGCTTGTTTCAATGATGACATGATCATCTAGGCAACTGACCTGCCATCCCATCCCCCAATCGCACATACTCTCCCGTCGCTCCGTATGGCAACAGCGCCATTTCCTGGATGTTTGGTCTTGAATGCAGTTCCAGCGCGAGTGGATTCTGAGGCCTCTTCCTGGGTCTTCTGTTCAGAATATCAGCAAGCAAACTCATGTAGAGCTACCCGAACACAAACCAAAAGATCATACCGTCCCACCAAATGGTCCGCCGACACTGTCAAAGCAAAAGTACAGTCTGAAGAAACCACCATAGCCATCACTTAGAGCGACAGCTTCCGTAAGAATCCCCATGAGAATGTTACATATTTCAACGAACCTGATTCTACATGAAGTTTGGATTTCCACACGACTTCCCATCCACGGCCCTCGACAGTCTGTTCGTTCTCGGGTGCGGTCTGCTTTCGTAGGACAACGCTTCCATCTTCGTATGCGCATAACAGACGTAGCTCTTTTGCAGACGTAGAAGACGAAGGTGCAGACGACGCAGAATAAAAAAGATGCATTGACATGACGATCCCTGATTTGCTGCCCGACCTGCAATCCGAGGAGGCTGTTGCGGAGGTGTCTAGTGGATCACCTATGGCAGCGTGGAGTCTTTGACGCGATGGAAGTGACCAGATATCTGCCTGGTCAGTTCATACTGAGATCACACCATACCATACACCAAAGAGATTACCCACAAGAGCTGATTCCACGAGGTTCGGAACGGCGAGTAGACCTTCCTGCGCGCTCCCTCCTGCTAGGACAAGGAGAGAGAACCTGCAGTAGTTAAGGGCGTTGATATCCATAGAGTAACATATCGTTGGTGTTAATAGATCTGACAAAGTTGCAGGTCCTTGTCTGATGGAAGCGGACTCCTCGGGTCGTGCCCAGATGTGGAGTTTATTATCTCTCCCATGTCTAGTCACAGCATTAGAAGAAAATACCAGGGCAAAAAATATGCTACTCACGTTATGATTTGAGAACCCCATTCTTTAACGCCCAGCAAGGAGTCAGTGTGAGCTGTCCATGAAGCAAGTGGTCGCAATGAGCGCGTGGAAGTGACGATGGCTTGTCCTGCGCTATCTCCGGAGTAGATTCTCTCGTTGTCCGTCGAAATGAACAGAGTGCTCACTGCGCAAGAATGTGAGCGTAGCAGGTGAATAGGTGAAGGTACTGGCAGAGCCATAGGCACGGCGCGGAAGTTGCCGTGCTCGTTTAAACGATCATAAGTGCCAGGCCTCTCAGTGCACTCTCCT
>MU179301.1:616298-629070 GCA_016767475.1 Suillus weaverae
TCTCCAGCGGTTTTCACAATGCGTTCTCATTCCCTCCTGGCAGCTCTGAGCCTAGGGTCAGCAGCTCTAGCACTACGCCAATTCCCTGTCAACACTGCTGATGAAACTTACGTTTGGCCATTGGATATCGTCAACTTGAACAATGGAAAACCACATTCATATAGTCTCGGTTCGAAGAACGAGCAATGGAGGTTTGACGAAGGTCCTTCTGAGAACGCGACAGGGAACTTGGTCTTCGATACTGTCCATTCATTTCTGCAACACTGGCCAAACACTCGGTATCGTAATGGTGCGTTTCCGCCGCTTGCTGACACTGTTGAAATGTTCACCTTTTTCATAGGACATAACATAGTGCCAGGGGTGATTCCAATTGGTACTTTACTTTATCACGGCACCGGTCGCAACACGATACCCAGTGAGCCCGAGTGGACCGCTACAGACCCAGAGCATTCCATTACTTTCGCTCGTGGAAGGGATGAGAGTGCCTGGCACCTCACGCTGGCAGCAACGCGGCCTCTCAAAGTCTTGTACTTTGATGGAAGTAGTGCTGCTAAGATATCCGAGGGTACAATGGATACGCAGGATATAATAGCCTGGGGAGCAGTGCAACCTGAGCGCGTATCCGATGAAAAATCACGGATTAGAGATCTTTGTAGGTGGGGAAAGGAGTTCGGAATTGATGGTTTCGCGAGGTTAGCGGTGAATCATTTCGCCATCGTACATACCTGATTCTCAGATTTCTAGGATGGAAATGGACTTGTGCGCATATTGTTGATTGTGTGTTGCACTCCCGACTGATGACCTTCTAGTGAAGTTATGTTGTGCGATTTTACGGCTGGTGTTGAGGTAGTATCTTTCCTGCAGGTCCGACTTTTACCGAAGGTCAAATACCCTTACCTTCCTCACCTTCCTTTCCCTTCTCGCCTTCTAGGATACTGCATCCCTCCTTTGCCTTCCTTCCCTCCTTCCCTCCCCTCCCCTCCTCCCCTTCCTTCGCGCCTTCCTTCCCCTCCATTGGATTCTGATATCTGTCGGTATTTTCTTTCCGTATTCCAATATGACTGACGTTTAATGTTCCTGGGCACAGGGGTTCGCACGTTTGAAGTCATGCACTCTGGTTCATGGCACAATCGTTACCCAGGAGATTCTCGTATTGTGCTCGACTTGACTGGTCTTGTCTCGCTGTATGATATCGCACTGGCACCTTCCCTCATCCCGGTTCGCGCGGGTCTTGAACGGTGGGACCACCGCGTACTCGGAATATCATCAAACGACATATCGCAGGTGATGAGAACGCTTACCGAAGTTATTAGTCGGCCACACCCGGTGAACAGCGGCATTGACTGGAAGGCCCTTATTCACGTCATCGTCGATCGATACGCGGATCGGCTCGAATTGATGCAGCATCTCCTCAATTTCACCTCATCAGACTTGCAAGAACTCCTTCAGCGAGCGAAGCTCACGCAAACCCAGCTCCGCATTATGCTTACGCCGTATCTATTATATTCCACCGTCGTCCCTAGCACAGGCACTTCAGGCGTAGATGCCTTGCAGTGGGCGTCCCCAATTTTTAGGCTATGCGCCACAACACACACTTCCGTGATAATAAAACAAATACCCTTCATGACGCCTTCGGAAAACTTGCTACTGAAAGCGGTCGAGGAGACAACGAGAGAAGTCTGTCGTGTCACTACGAAAATGTGGGCTGTAGGCGTCATGAGCGGGCTCGACACCCTTTTCCTCATTGAACCGAATGGGGAGCATAATGTCGCTCAAATAATGGATGATTGGAAACAAGACATTCAGAAGCTGATGTCTTGGTTAGACTGGAGTATATGGATTAAATGCCGCCCCGCCTGCGGCCCAGAGGTGGGATCCAAATAACTTCTTTCCTAGCCCACCAGACTAAGCACGATCTACTTCCAGGAAATGTGCTATCTTCCTACTTGGCCCGTTAATGCCCCCAGGCCAAGACATCCACATCTACCTCTGCGAGACCCGCGGAACACCATGGATGCACCAGAAGAAGTAGATTATCTTGCTGATCGAGTTGGGCATCCACCCGAAGGTTCAGCAATCGCAGATGCGTTTTTCTTCATTGGGACGCCGACGGAAGAATGGAAGAAGCCTCAACCGAAGTGCATTAGGCGCGTCTCGCCGTACGGATTTTGATCTATGAGCCTTCGCATCGTTCTTGCAGTTGTGAGTCATCTAGACGTACTTTTGTCTATTAGTCCCAGGTCTCTCGAGGTTTACAGATAGCTATTACTGGCGGAGTGGTATACACGTGTGGTACAACACCTAATGAGGGTATACAATACATTTGTATCGTGGTGAATGAACTGTAGGTGAAGCATGTCTGCACTCCACGTTCGTTACACGATTTCAAAATAGCCCGCAGCAAATGTTGCCCCGTATTGCCTTGACTCCGATAAAGATACGATAACTTCAATATTTCTCCAACAGTTCTCACAAATTGTACAATGCACTATCAGTCTCTTGTGGCAGCTCTGAGCCTGGGATCAGTACCTCTAGCTCTCCACGACCAACAGTTTCCTGTCAGCACTGCTGGAGAAACTTGCGTTCGACCCTTGGATATCACCAGCTTGAATAATGACAAACCAGATTCATATAGTTTCCGGTTCGAAGATCGAGCAATGGAGGTTTGACGAAGGTCCTCCCAACAACACGACAGGAAACTTGATCTTCGACACTGTCCATTCACTCTTATAATACTGGCCAAAATACTCGACATCGTAATGGCACGTATCATTTTCCGCTGCTTTGCTGACACTGGACAAATGTTCCATCTTGCTATAGGACATAACGTAGTACCGGGAGTGATTCCAACCGGCACTTTGCTTTATCACGGCACTGGCCGCCATACAATACCTAGTGGGCCTGACTGGATCGCTACAGACCCAGAGCATTCTCTTGTTTTTGCTCGTAGATTTAAGGGTGACTTGCACCTCACGCTGGCAGCAACGCGGCCTCTCAAAGTCTTGTACTTTGATTGAAGTAGTGTTGCTAAGATATCCGAGGGTATAATGGATACGCAGGATATAATAGCCTGGGGAGCAGTGCAACCTGAGAGCGTCTTCGATGAAAGATCACGGATTAGATATCTCTGTGACTGGGGAAAGAAGTTCGGAATCGACGGTTTCGTGAGGTTAGTGACTCATTTCGCTATGATATATGACTGATTCTCAGATTTCTAGGATAGAAATGGACTTGTGCACATACTCTTATTCTGTGTCGCGACTCGCACTTCCGACTGACAACCTTCTAGTTTATCCCTATGGAACTGAATGGGGAGCCTGATGTCACGCAAATAATGAATGATTGGAGACAAGACATCCAGAAGCTGATGTCTTGGTTAGATTGGAGTATATGGACCAAATGCCAACCTGCCTGCAGCCCAGTGGTGGGATCTAAAGAACTTCTTTCCTAGTCCACTTGACTAAGCACGATCTGCTTCCAGGAAATGTGCTATCTTCCTACTTGGCCCATCAATGCCCCCAGATCAATGTATCCACCTCCACGAGACCCGCGGGACACCACAGATGCACCACCAGAAGTAGATGATCTTGCTGGTCAAGTTGAACCTCCACCCGAAATCAACGATGCGTTTATCTCCTTTGAGGCATTGACGGAGGAATGGAGGAAGCCTCAACCGAAGTGCATGAGGTGCCTTTCGCCGTACAGATTGTGATCATGATGGGCCTTCACATTGACCTCAGGGAGAACCTCCTTCAGGAAATCATGATAATTTCAGAAAATTTCTCGTAATTTTGTATATTCATTGAAATCAGAAAAGACTAGTTCTCCCAACCCCAGTTGCAGTTATATGAATTACTTCAAATTTCCGGTGAATTCAATATGTTTCAACTGGATTCTGTTGATTTTAGTATAGCCCGAGATAAATGAACATCGATTATATTGCATGGGACTACCATAATAACACAATGATATAAATAAAAATAAACAAAAACAACTCATCAGATAGAAAGATGTTCAATGGATCAGCACTTGTGGTGCCAACATGTTCTTTATCATGCTAATTAATAGTGGGGCTGAAAAAAAGCTTGAAATTTTGAAAGCTTGGCTAAACACTGGCTAAACACTTTCAATGCTTACTAATGTGATATGCGCAGAGAGGAGAGGTTCATAAATGAGTGACTACTGTAGAGATACACACTTACCTTCGATGACATCCAGGTGTGACCAAACATGTCTTAGCTTCGAAGATTTGAAGATGGATGTGACCTGTGACACCTCAGAAATAGCTTCGACACCACCATGACTGAGCACTGAGCCACTGTCAGTGCCTGCAGCAACAGGCTCTCATTTTCTCGATGATCCTCAAGGGGCACTTCGTGTTCAGCTATCTGGCGACATGTCAAACTTCAGGCTTCTCTGTGTATGCATGTACTGTCATACTATCAATGCAGATCCTCCAATGTTCAGTAAGAAATAAGTCAGCTCTCATGATGATTAACTCTGTGAGCCACCATTTGCAAATGCTGCAGATGTTGAGCTCAATCCTTGTGATATTCCAGTTGATGCGGTTCTACTTCACATCACATCAGGAGGGTCAGTCCCTTGAGGCTATGGTACTGATGATTCTAGCAACCTGCTGGTTTGCAATGAGGCAGAAGGTTATGATCAAGAGCTTGCAGCTTCCACCACTGAGGGTGATGAAGAAAATTTTGGTCATGGGAAGCGCAGATGCATGGAAAATACACAGTACAAAATTTTTTGGAAACATTGACCATAGTTTAGGTGTTTTTTTCATGTTTTACCATATGTCACAATTTACCTTTGACACTTTCAACTTTGTGTGACAGTCACACGAAATAGCTTTGATTCGAAGGATGTGTGATGCTGTGACGAAGGTAAGTGCAAATCTCTACAGTATTAGGCTTAAGAAAACTCTCACAAACATCATGAAAAACTAATGTGGTCCACTGGATTATTCTAACATGTGATACAGTGATCAACTGCTCCTTTGGACGGTGAAATGAAGAAATGAGTGTAATAGTATGAAATTTTCAATATAGAAAAATTGGTTTGGTATGTTTGACAGAGCAGGCTTTTATCTACTTTCTACCATGTTTTTTAAAATATGCTAAGTCCCATGTGGTTTGTGGCACTTCACGCAGTTGAGCAAGTCATTTTCTCGCCTTCCCAGTTGGTTTGTACAGTCAGTGTAACAATGTGTCACACATGTCACATTACACTGTTCATCCTACTTGTCGTCATCCTCATACTTGCTGTCATCACCAATTGACCCTTTGTGAATGTCAATGAACTCTCTTTGATCTTGCCCATCCTCCTCATCAATAATTCCACCATTTTTCCTTGGATTCCTTGGCTTAGGACAAGGCTTCTCAAGTGGTCCATGGACAGGCTTCTTCCATCATGGTTTTCACTTTTCTTGCTTTGCCAGTACTTGCTCAGCCTCCCACTCTTTAACAGCTACCTTCCACTGCTCAGTCTTGGCTTTGTTTCAATTTTTTCTTGCCTCATCCTTTTGAATCCACACTGCCATCTCTTGTGTTCATGCCTCCCATGCTGCTTTCCTTGTTTCCTTCTCAGTTGCTTTTGCCTATTGATGCTCCTGGTATTGCAGGACTTTCTCGAAGACCTCATCACTGGTAAGTAGCCTCAGCATACCATCTCCATTCAACTTGATATTGTCACTGTCCTGACAGCCTTTCTTCTCTTGCATCTTGAGATGACGGCGAACTCAATCACAGTAGCATCCCTGGAGAATTACAGTCGCTTGAAGGGCGCTTACATGCTCTTTGAGCATTGTGACCTGCTTTGTGAGATTTTTCACTGTCTTCTTGAGCTTTTTCTTCCTCATTGACTTTGAGGACATGTTACAGTGCAACCTCAATTTTGGTGCACATTTAATGGGTGAGATTATTGCTAGTGGCATGGTAGGCAACATTGAACTTGATTTGATAGGAGATGATGATATAAGGAATTGAGCAGATGTTTCTTCAAGTCATGTGAAGACATTGTGAATGGTTCTACCACCAATCTGAAAAGGATCATTATTCTCGTAAGTGTTTTCATCTGCTGATTGATAAATTATTGATCCAATCTTCAGAATGCAAACAGTGAGAATTACCTGGAGTTGTCTCATCATTACTACTACCATCTTCTTTGGCAATTGTAGCAAGCTGTATACCACAATTACGAGTTCTTTCCCTGGGTTGCAGGTCTCTAAACAGCTCTAAAACAGCTTGAACAGGTGATTCCAGAGTGATCAGGAGGTGTCCCTGGTTAGATGATTCACAAGTGGGAGCCAACATCTCATCTGTGACAACTTTAGGATTGAAAGGCCATACACCAGTTTTTTGGAACACAGATTTAATGGTCTCTGGCGTGAGTCCGTGAACATGGGCAGCACCATAGATAGCAAGGAAGTTGCTCTTCATAACTTTCTCTCCTTTCTCATGCTCCCATTTATCTTGTTCTTCTGACCAACACTGTTTAAGGACACCAAATACTGCAACATCTAGGCCCTGATAGATGTGGGTACTGTGTGCAGGATAGCAAAGGACATGAATTTGGTGCTGTTGAGGATACTCCAGGAATGCACAAGTGTAGTGAGAATAATGCCCATCAATGAGAAGTAGGTGAGCATGACCATTTGCTTTTTCATGTGTTTACTCATCGAATTGCTTGATCCAGAGTGCACCAATCTTGCCATCAGTCCAACCCTTCTTTGAATAACCAATACTATGAGGAACAATGTTATAGGTGTGATTATGGCATAAGATAACACATGACTCACAATGCCTTGAGTGGATTTTTTTTCATTCCACTTTGATTGATATGCCTTTCCCTTGAAGATCACTGCAGGTGCAATTGTACTCCCATCTGCATAGATTGTGACCAAAACAGTAATATTTTCACAATTGCCATTTCGCTGCTGATACTGGACTTGTTTTCCAGCTCCACTGAGAGCTTGTTCTTGTGAGCTTCCTCCTCCTGGTTGAATTCCAGTCTCATCACCACACCAAATACATTCTGGTGCCATGGGTTTGCCATTGTCACCACTCTCCAGGACATCCTTTAACATTTTGAACCATGCATTGTTAGTTGTTGGGTTCACAGCACGGCCACAAGTACCATCAAGTGAATGTGCTCAGTAAGCTTGTAGATGCTCGGAGTGCTTCTCAATGAAACACTGAGTCCAGTTTTTTCCCACTCCAGACTCTGGGAAGGCATCTCCAAGTTGAGCTCGACATATTTCATCAACATGTTCCTTGAGACACTTGTGGCTAAGCAGAAAGCCACATCTAGCCATTTCAACAATGTATTTGAGAACTTTGTTTGTTTCTGTAGGTGTGAGCCAGCTTTTCATGGAGCTATTGAATTTGCTAAGCTGAACTCCTCCCTTGGTGAGATTTGCCAGAGTATTATGATTTAAACTGATTAATTGTCCCGTTTCTTTGAGGTATGCCTTCTGAACATCTATACACACTTTACAAAGTCCTTGTTTCTTCTCTGAGCTCAGTTTTGCAAGTTCAGCTTGACACTTAGCCACAGCATGAGCCATGACTTTCTCTTTCTCCTCACGTGAGACCTGTGCCTTCTTTGTCAATGATTTTGGCCTCCCAACCATGTTGAAAGACTATATGGGTAGTTAGAAGGTATATGTTGAATACTGGCAGTGAACGAGGGATGTTGAGCAAGACTGAGTCAAACCGGCACCTTGTGTCCAAGCTTAGTCTGGGTAACAAACTCATACCATCACTCGTGGATCACAATGTGTAGCAGCACCAATGAAACTTTGACTAAACTCATCTCCACTACTTCCAATACATTTGTAATGCTTGTAGATGAAGTGGAAGGGGTGAAACTGGGTGCAATGTGAGTTTTCAATGCTTGTGAAATTCCAACATATTGCTCTGGAGTGATGTTTTGCAGATTCCAATGATTTTTTGAATCTGAGAACTATATTTTTGGTACCATTACATAGCAGGACATATTCTGAACATTATGATATAGGATTTAAAAGGAGTTGATGAAGAACTCGTTGAGGAAATTAAATTGTACAGTAGAGTGGTGGTGTACAAAGGACCATGGGATCACTGTACATCGAATATGAGGGACGTCGAGTGGCACCTATATTTCCCACAATATGGACTTGGTAAAGTGGCCTTATGTGACATGTAGCGCCACTTAATAAAGCCTTGTACCTGCTTGTATGGAGCACCACCAGTGCACACCAGCAGTTTTAGGTGACTTAGCACTACAGGTGATGTTAAGATGGACTTACCTCTGGGTTCCAAATGCACCACTATCACACTGTCACCCTCCGAGATGCTCTCTATGCCCACCAGATGGCCTTTACCCTCATCTCCACAAACTGGATCACCATAGCAGGCATGGCCATGCATTTTGAGGGCACTATGTGCCACATATTGTCGACTGGACCCAAATGCAAAGTTATAGCTAAGATCCCACAGGTTGAAGGCCTATATACTGTCCTTGCCCACCATCAGACACATTACACAAATCTCGCAAAGGGAAAACTCACCGTCTTTGAGCTTCATAAAGTCCTTGGGCATATCTCACAAGCCTCCATTGTGGGTGCAAAGAAAAAGGGCCTCATTGAGGATGTCAAGCTCAACTCTACCTCTCAGCCTGAGTTCTGTGACACCTGTGTCAAGGCAAAGGTGACATGTCAATCATTTCTGAAGGAGAGTGAATTCCAAGCTGAATGCTATGGAGAACAAGTCCATATGGACCTCTGGGGACCCTCCCAAACTGTGAGTCTAGGTGGCTGCAGCTACTACATGAGTTTCACAGATGATTACACCTGTAAGACCAAGCTTCACTTCCTGAAAGCAAAGAGTGAAGCATTAGCAGCCTTCAAGAAGTATGAGGTGCACCTGTCAAGGCAGAACCACGAGATCCACATCCTCAAACTGCACTCAGATTGCAGGGGAGAATACCTGTCTACAGAGTTTGATATTCATCTCCACAATGCCAGTATAGACAGAGAACTCACCATCCACAATTCACCAGAGCAGAATGGAGTAGCTGAGCACCTCAACAGGACACTTGTCTCCCTCACGAGAGTCATGTTGATAGGCCGCAGCCTACTGAAGTTCCTCTGGGTCAAGGCAGTTAGTTATGCCACTTGGCTCAAGAACCACCTACCTTCAAGGGCAATCCCAGGCCACACTCCATATGGCTTGATCAACAGAGCTGCACTGGACTTGTCTCAGGTCCGAGAATTCAGGGCAACATGCTATGTGCACATCTTGGATGCAGGGAAACTAGAGGTGTGAGTAGAGGAGGCATTATTTGTTGGGGTAGATGAGGAAAGTAAAGCTTACCACATCTATTGGCCATCTAGACACTGTGTGACCATTGAACATAACATCATGTTTGCTCCAATGGGTGTAGTAGTAGGCAAGGATGCCCAGGACGAGGAGGAGTCAGTACCTGTGCCTGCTAACACTGATACAAGCAGCACACCTAACATCCAGGCCACCTCACCAGAACCTCCCTCCACACCAAAGTGCCCATCCCCACACTCTGAAACACCCCTGGCACCTCACATCACTCGAACACAACCTCTGTCAGGCTATTATGCTACCCTCAATGAGAGAGAGATAGTGACTCTTGCAGCTGAAGTCGAACCTGTGCAGACATTAGAAGAACCAGAGGATGAATGACTCACTCACCTATATGCCCTGGCAGCAGTTGAACCAGAGCCAACACTCCAGCAAGCTCTGAATGGGCCAGATGCTGAAGAGTGGAAGGAAGCTATAGGGTATGATTTGAGTCAGTTGGAGAAGTTAGGCATGTGGGAGATTGTTGATGCACCAGCATGTATAAACCTCATCCCATGCCACTATGTCTTGGTAACTAAATGTGGTCCAGACGGTGAGAAATTCAAACTGCATGCTAGGTTAGTAGCTAACAGATGCCATCAGCAGTATGAGGTCGACTACTACAACATGTTCACGCCCACCTCCAATATGTCCACTATCTGCACAGTCCTATCGAAAGCAGTGGAGTTAGACTGGGAGATCCACCAGGTAGATATCAAGAGTGCTTACCTATACACGGATGTCAAGGAAGACATTTATATGTGTGCGCCACCTGGATACCTCAAGGAGGGAGATAAGAAGAAGCTAAAGAGAAGCTTACTGGGTTTGAAACAGGCAGGATTTGAGTGGTCTGAAGAACTGCTGGAGTATTCTCAAAACTCGGCTTCATGCTCTCACAAGTTGATCAGGCTGTGTATTTCAAGCGCACCACAGACGAACACATGGTCATCATGGTCTCAGTTGATGACATGGCCATCACATCAAAGCACCTCTCTCACATTCACCGCTTCAAGTCTCAGCTCCATGACTTCTTCGACATCTCAGACCTTGGGGAGCTCAACTGGCTGCTATGCCTCAAGGTCAAATGTGACCATAGTGCATGCACCATCACTCTGTCTCAAAAAGTTTACGTCAACACCATCTTAGAGCATTTTCATCTTGCAAATGCGAATAGCACCCACACACCAATGGATTCAGGTGCCGTGTTGTCTGATGCCCAGTCTCCTGCAACCCACACTCAGCACGAAGCAATGCAGAATGTCCCGTATCAACAGGGCATCAGCTCCTTGATGTATGCAGCCACCAGTACACACCCAGATATTGCATTTTTGGTGGCAACTCTATCACAGTTCATGCACAATCCTGGTACTGCTCACTGGGAAGCCACAAAATGTATGCTTCACTATCTTAAGGGTACCGCAGACTATGGGATCATGCTGGGGAGCTCAGATGGAGGATTAGAGGCCTATGTAGATGCAGATTGGGCATCACAGCCCCACAGGCATTCCATCTCAGGATATGTCATTATGCTCAACAGAAACTTGTCACATGGAGCACATGAAAACAGCCCTTAATCGTGCTTTCAATGGCAGAAGCTGAGTACATCGCTTTAACTATAGTCGGGAGAGAGATACTCTACCTCCAACTACTTATTGAAGAGTTGCACAACCCCATGGATCTCCCTACCCCCATCCATTGCAACAACCAAGCTGCCATTGTCCTTGCATCCAACAACAAATTTCATTCCCACACCAAACACATTGATCTCTGGTACCACTTTGTTCGCACTCATGTCAAAAATGGAATGTTCACCCTACAGTATTGCACTACCGAAGACAATGTTGCAGACATCTTCACCAAAGCCTTACCTCACCCCCACCTTCAAAAGTTATGTGGCCTCATGAGCTTGGATTGTGCTCGAGGGGGAGTGTCAGAGTCAGACACAGCAGAGACAGAAGGATGATGTCAACAAGGTATGAGTGCATCAAGCCTTGTTTGGCCAAGGATTCTCTTCGTATGTTTCAGACCTATATGTCCATTTTCCCTACTTTACCCATACAATAAAATAAGCTGTCCCATCATTGCAGCATCTCAGTCCTTTCCCTGAGACTGAGATGTGAGTAGCTATATTGTTTCTTCAATGTTCATGAGCTAACAGAATCTTAGTATAAATCTATTCTAGGTACATACATATGTATCAGAGTCCTTTCCCTGAGACTGAGATTATAAATCTATTCTAGCTGCTCCTTGCCTTGTAAGCTCGCCTGTCATCATGACATGAGCTTGGTTAGAGCTCAGGGCTCATAACCTCTAAGACTAGACAGAGTCTCAGCAGATGCAGAAAACAATGCTGAGGTAGGACTTTATATGAGCAGGATATTAAGTATCATATATGCGAGAAGCAAGAAGCAGGAGAAGCCACCAGTGATGATCCTACTGGTGGACGTAATGTATTGTCTGTATTGTATTGTCCAACAGAGTTCACAGTGAAACTTCAGGAGGAAAATGCAGCCAAGGTATAACCACAGTCAGACAGACATTTGAGGTCTGATTCTATTAGACAGAATTCCATGCCAAAGCTTTCAGGAAGTACCAAGATTGAAGGAGCTGCATCAGAGGATCCACATGCAGTTGCTGACCATATCAGTGACACTTGAAGTTAAGGTTTGTTACTATATCAATTACTGGAGATCAACTTGGCCACTGCACATAAGTAGTGGTCTCTAAGTGATCAGCACCATAATTCATGCCCCAAAACACCCATCTGAGATTCACATGCTGATCCACAGGTGTAAATTAACACCCCTCTATTTGACCATACACTACAAGGAGTGCCGTTTGAGCTCTATAGTGAGCTTGTGAGCATATAGCTCAAACAAGTGCCTAAGCGAGAGAATGCACAGAAGTGACAACGCATGACAGACACATGTTTCCAGCCTTCAAGATCTTATCTTGTACCCACCACCACAAATTCTTTCATTCGAGAATTCAAACATCGTTATTCCATCTTCCATTCAATTATGCATTGTTATCAATGAAATGACTAACCATTCAAATTCTGGGCCTCCAGCTGGGGTATCTGGGAAGGATACTTCCACATTTAGGGCTGATACCAGTGGTCAGGGTATGAGTGAAGATGACATGGCTAATATAGTGTTGCATATGGGTCGTACACGTCCTAGAGCCAATTCTGGGCATGCCACATTGTTTCCTTCATGAGAAGGTGTGCATACATCCACTAAAAATGCACATATAGTCATGCGGAACAAGGATCATGCTGCTAGATGTGCTGACCCTAACCACATCGAGGAGGTTTCGGATGACGAGTCTTGCACTTTGTCCCACTCACCATCTCTGGACCCATGTACTCCTGCACTGTTGGCACACTTCACCAAAATCTTGAAAGA
>MU179301.1:630242-659556 GCA_016767475.1 Suillus weaverae
AGACGTCAACACTCTGACTCCTACTTCCTGCTCTGCGCTACAAGGTTATATTAACAGCATGTCCTTCCTTCAGGCGTCTTCCACGCCCAAACCATTATCTACCATCCCTTCGTCATCCACAGCTCGAGATTCTCACACCTTTCAGAACAACGATGTCAAAATTGCAGATGCTATTGAAAATGTTTTTGAAATCCTGCAGCCTATCATTAACCTCATCAAGGCAAAAATTCACATCCCACTTACCTTACTCACATATGAGTCTATCAAAAAGATCCATAATGACCCGTCATCAGTCAAGCTCTGCAAAGGTCTCGTTTTGGATGACCCTAAACATTCAGTCCTGGACACGTCTGGCTTCCCACCAGAATCAAGCATGTTGAGTGCTGACTTCAATGAGGCATATGACAACTTCATTGCCCTCATGGAGCTCAAGGCGACACTGGAAATCATTAGCCCCTTCATGGAACACAGGCAATTCTGCCTCAAGTGAAAATGTTTTTCAGGGTCTTTCCAGGTGATTCTCACCTTCAATATTGAATTCTGATGCATGTTTTTCAACACATGCACATTTCTCTTTGAGTCTGCTTATGCAAAATGTTGGAGCAAAATTCAACTTAAGGTCAGCTCAGATGAGGCTGCTGCATCAGCAGCGCGAGAAGCGACTAGAGAGGCTCTTTGGTTTCATTCCACTCAGTCCGTGAACGGTGGGACGTTGTTGTCATCATCTAACTGTTACACACCTTACCCAAGCAAAAAACCAGAGTCTGCTTCAGGCACATCAGGTGATGGAGGTTCCGAGTCCTTTCAGAAAGGCAGAGGCAGCGCAGCGTCTGAAAGCAGCCTCTGCATCATCTGCGGATGTATGGGCCATAGAGCAAGTGGATGCACCCACACTCACACTTTGAAGAACACCCCCATCATCTCTATGTGGGTCGACAAACTTGTCCTCAAGTCAACCATGCAGTTCATCTGCATTGGCTTCAACATCGGCAGGTGCAGGAACAACAAACATGACCTTCTCCACATTTGCTCCATCTGTGGCGAGAAGTCTCACAACACCTGTTCAAAGCAGTGCTGCTAAACTTGTCAATTGCATCATCACACCATATGTCTCCTCTGCATATCATTTCTTCTTGAACAAGTTTGGCCTCATGCATAAGTACCTAGACCTCATTTTCAACTTGCAGCACAGATTCCCAATCAGAGACATTCCTCCCCTCACTCATACCTACACTCCCAAAAATCACAACTCAGCTCTCGAACATCCTCACATTATCTTGGAATACCTTGTGGAAGAGTTATCTCTCAGCCACATGTCTGGCCCCTTCTCAGTCAAACAAGTTGAGCACAAGCTCAACAGGCCTTTTGTTTCTTGTCCCCTTGGCCTCATGGAGAAATCCGGAGAGCCAGGGAAGTTTTGCATTGTGAGGGATCTCTCCTACAGACACAAGGAGGATGGTTACTCAGTTAATGCACATCTCAATGCTGATGATTTTCCAATCAAATGGGGAACCACAGCTCAAGTAGCAGGTGAGTCTTTTTTCTCGTATTATTCCCCAAACCCTTTCACAAACCTTCATATCATATTTTGCTGTGTCCAGCCATAGTGCCACCTTCATTTCATGCACCTCTGGTGCCAGCCTGCTCTTCACTTCACTTCACTGCACATGAGCATTATGATCTGATGGCATGGCTTCACTTCATTTCAGAAACTGTTGCTATGGCTCCTCCAGGCACCCAAGCAGCAACACTTGACATTGAGGCAGCATACCGCACCATTCCTGTTTGGCCCCCTCATAAATGTTTTCTCGTCATCTGCGTTGATGACCAGTGTTGGATTGACCATGTTTTTCCTTTCAGCCTCACTACTGCCGGTGGTGTCCAAGGCAACATTGCTGATGCTACAGTGGACATTCTCGCTGGCATGGACATCAGTCCAATTAAGAAATGGGTCGACAATCACCTCCTTTTTCGTTTTGCTCTCAGTGGAGGCATTCTTTTGCCTGATGGCACACTTTCTCCATGGCTTTATAAGCACTCACTCTCCAACATTTACACCTTGTCAAACCCTCTTGGTGTCCCATGGCATCCGAAGAAAGTACAGGACTTTGCTTTCATTTTCATATATCTTGGTTTCCTCTGGGACCTCATTCAGTGTTCCATCACACTTCCTGACACAAAACAGGAGAAGTACCTTTCAAAACTCGCAGACTTCATCAAATGGATCGAGGCCAAGGAGTGCATATCTTACAAGGACACAATGAGTCTCAATGGCACACTTTCACATGTCACCTTTGTCATCCCCCACGGCCAAGCATACCTGGCCAACCTCTGCCATTTCATCTCTCAGTTCTTTCCAATTCAAAATTCACCCCTCGGTACCCCACGGCTTCTGTTCTTAGTGACCTTAAATGGTGGCATGACACTCTTTCTCACACCCCCACACCTTGTTCACTCATTCCTCACAGCGAGCCCATTGATATTGACCTCTGGGTTGATGCCTCAACAGACTGGGGCATCGGTTTGTGCATTGGAGACATGTGGAATGCCTGGCATTTGCATGATGGCTGGAAAGGCCAGGGTAGAGATATTGGCTGGCTAGAAGCTGTTGCAGTTGAGTTAGCAACTTTAACTCTTTTCAAAGCAGGCTGGCATGACAAGACTGTCATCATTCACTCCGACAACCAGGGCGTCATCAGAGCATTTCATCACGGACACAGTTGCAACTTTCAAGTCAACCTCTGTATCAGATGAGTCAAGACAATTGCCATGTCCTTGAATGTGGTTCATGTTCTTTCATAGACAGAATCAGCAGCCAACAAAGCTGATCCCATCTCACGTGGCCTCATCAGTCCCTCACAACTTCATCTTCCAATTCTCCAACTTCCAGATGCTCTGAAAGACTTCATCATGTCTTATTAACTCATAGGCTATTGTGCTATTTTCTTATTGGTTTGCACTTAGCATTTCTCTGCAGATTGCTTGCTCATCACTACCTAACAACAGGACCTCATTTCTACAAGACTTGTTCTTAATTTGTCACCTGTACCACTTGTTGTGTATTAAAATTGTTATTGTTGCAAGCTCAGTTGGGGAGTCATGCCTCAGGCACAATGAAGTCATGATTCTCTGCACTCACACAACTGTTTGTGAGCCTTGGGTGGGTTTTGTCATGCTCACGAAGCCTCCCATCAACCTCACACTCAAGGTTTTCGGATGCACTATGGTCTTTCCATTGAGTATGATTGAATTGAATTGTATATTTGGCCATCTACACTCATGTAAGCTCAGGTACCTAGGTACCTCGATGGCTCAAGAATGAAAAACACATGTGCTACGTAGTCAAATCAAAAATCTCAAAGTGTCCAGTAATAGATAGCTGTAACTAGTGAGTGAGGAGTCCGTAGGAGATGAAGTAGGTCCAGCATGGAGTGCATGAACACACTGTTTGTACTCTCCCCAAATGTGACCTGCGAGTCGAATACTTCACACATGCCATACCTGTGCTAATCGTGACAGTAGTCTAGCATCCAATGTCATATGAGAAGGACGTGGGGATGAGACACCCACATTGTCTGAGAATGAATTGTTGCCCAAGATATCAGATGGTGGGGGTAAAACACCCACGTAAGGTCTGACATCAGCCACAATATCCGCAAGTGGGGGTAATACACCCACATAGAAACACATATGATATTGTGGCCAAAGCCCCGTGTTGTCAGAAAATAAGCACTGTGCAGCCCTACCAAAAACCTCCCGAATATGGTCAGTAGTTTTGCCCTCAAGGAGCAAGGAGGTTTCATCGCAGAGTCCCACATTATGTGCACGACGGATAGCCATAAAGGCTGGGCAGAGAGCGAAAATATGGTGGGTGCTCTCGAAAGCATCACAGCCAAAGTGACACCAGGGCAGCATATTGCGAAAACGACGATGCCACACCTGTGCAGTGTCAAGCTGTGAGGATCAGGCATATAATTGTACGACAGCAGAGAATGAGCTAGACGCTCTTGTATATGGGAAGTCAGGCAGGGGATGACAGTTGTAGAGTGCGAGAGGCCAGGCTTGTGCAGGATGGAAGGAGTTTGAAGATGCGTAAGTACTCTCAAGGCGAGAAATGACAAAACAAGACATGTTACACTCCAAAAAACCAAAGTCAAACGAAAATAAAGCATAGTCATCCATAGTAAACGTTGCCAGTGGTGCCGAGGCAACAAGTCCGCAGCTGTGTTGTGCCACGGAGGCCATGTGATCTACATAATCATTAGCGAGACATTGTGATGTCTGACCGCCAGTGTGAGCAGCAGTCCATGATATGGAGGGAGAAGGTGATACAGTCTGAATGAGCATAAGCAACCAGCGGTATAGCAAATGCACTGGTTGTGCATTCCAGACATGAGGCAGAGCACTAGGGAGTACATCAGCAATCATAAGCACTGCATTTTTATGGTCAATCAAAACAGGGTAAGGTTTGCTCGGATTGTCACGAATGGATAACAAAACGGCAGAGATGATACCCAATAGTTCACCATGTAAAATACCTGCTGATGGTCCATGACTCATCAGCGAAAAGGATACATGGCTAGAAGGGGTTGCAGCCACAGATGTGATGGATCGTGCCTGCAAAAAGGATGCTGGTGATGGTATCATTGATGCATCCGAAGCAGCAAGGGGCTCTTCCCACGAGAAACATGATGAAAGTTTTCAACATCACGTGACATTGATCTAACCTGAGTCTTTCTCATCCTGACTACCTGATCAATGCACCCAAAGTTTCAATCATGTCTCTCTTGGAGTCTTTTGGCCAACATTTTGGACTTTCGGCTAAAGCCAAAGCCCATGCACTGAAACCCCTCCCCCCCAACTGGCAAAGCAGCATGCAGCCTCCAATGGTGAAAATGAATATCTCACCTCTGACGTCAAGTCCTAAGCTGCATTAAGTTCTGTTTAGATTTGTCCGACATTTGAATTAGCATCCAACTAAGTCATATGTGCAGATAATGTACTCACCATTGATACGAGAATTATCTGCAGCCTTGCTCGACTTCCAGAGAACGAGCAATTAGTAAGCACATCCTTAGTCAGCTTATCTCACTTATCTCAAAACTTGTTTGTTCTCTCTCACATCATTTACCTGGCATATCTTATATTTTTTGAATGTGAAACATAATAAAACATGTATATTAATATACCTCAGCATTTTTTTTCTTAATACAGTCAAGTTAAACTTTCGGACAAGTAGATCCACTTTCAACAAGGTGGTTAAGTGTAAATAAGTCTGTTTAAGGGTAAAATAAGGAATGTGTGAATTTCCTGATGCGGGAATATTTCCGCTCACAAGCGCTGTCAGCCTTGCACAATCAGCTACAGCCACCTCGTATGGCCTTGTTGGGCCAGTCAAGACCTGGGCGGTTTTGCTGATGCAAGACGTGCAAAACCGACGACCATGTGACTGCTGGCCATATCGCATATGTTTACACTGAATTAACAAGACAAAAGAGAAAAGAGGAGATAAACCAAAGACGATGGCAAACAAACATCAATAGCTTACAAAAATTTTAAAAGATCCGGGATGATCGATTGATCGGGCGTTCACATTAATTGCTGCAGCACCCTTTATAGGGTCCTGGAATTGAGCAGCCCTTCATGAAGTGATCGAGTGGTGACCGGTAAGTATGTTTTTTGTAGCATGTATAACACAAATTTACTCTTGCATCTACGCGTTTCCTAGTTCTCCTTATGAAAGTTTAGTGACTCGGAGAGCATCGGAGTTTTAGCCTCCTGATGCATGCAGTCAACTCATTCTTGCGACATAGCTAGATACGCGCAGGCCCGCGGCAAACATTGCCACGTCACGATCATAATATCATATGTTTTGACTCTGATATAAAGATGCGATAACATCAATATTTTTCCAACAGTTCTCACAAATTGTACCATGCGCTGTCAGTCCCTTGTGGCAGCTCTGAGTCTACTAGTAGGGTCAGCAGTTCTAGCTCTCCATGACCAACAATTTCCCGTCAGCGCTGCTGGAGAAACTTCTGTTCGACCCTTGGATATCACCAACTTGAATAATGACCAACCACGTTCATATAGTTTGGGTTCGAAGACCGAGCAATGGAGGTTTGACGAAGGTCCTCCCGAGAACGCGACAGGGAACTTGATCTTCGACACTGTCTATTCACTCTTACAGCACTGGCCAAATACTCGATATCGTAATGGTACGTATCACTTTCCGCTGGTTTGCTGACGCTGAACAAATGTTCCATCTTGTTATAGGACATAGTATAGTACCAGGAGTGATTCCAATCGGTACTTTGCTTTATCACGGCACCAGTAGCAAAACGATACCCAGTGGGCCTGACTGGACCGCTACAGACCCAGAACATTCTCTTATTTTCGCTCGTGGATATGGGAGTGCCTGGCACCTCACGCTGGCAGCAACGCGACCTCTCAAAATCTTGTACTTTGATGGAAGTAGTGCTGCTAAGATATCGGGCGAGGGTATGATGGATACGCAGGATATAATAGCCTGGGGAGCAGTGCAACCTGAGCGCGTCTTCGATGAAAAATCACGGATTAAAGATCTCTGTAAGTGGGGAAAGGAGTTCGGAATCGACGGTTTTGCGAGGTTAGCGGCTCATCTCGCTATGGTGTATAACTAATTCTCAAACGTCTAGGATGGAAATGGACTTGTGCGCATGCTCTTATTCTGTGTCGCACTTCCGACTGACTCAGATGACCTTCTAGTGAAGTTATGTTGTGTGATTTTACGGCCGGCGTCGAAGTAGTATCTTTCGTGCATCTCCGAGTCTTATCGAAGGACAGAAACCCGTACCCTTACCGCAGTCCTTCCCCTCCCCCACCTGACCCTGAGGTCTTAGACTGTCAGTAGTTTGTTCCCGTGTTCTAATCCGACTGACGTCATTTGTTCCTGAGCGCAGGGGTTCGCGTATTTGAAGTGATGCACTCTGGCTCATGGCACAATCGCTACCCAGGAGATTCTCGCATTGTGCTCGACCTCACTGGTCTTATCTCGCTGTATGATATTGCACTGGCACCTTCTCTCGTCCCAGTTCGCGCGGGTCTTGAAAGGTGTGACCACCGGGTGCTCGGAATCTCATCAGAAGATATATCGCAGGTGAAGAGAAAGCTCGCCGAAGTCATCGGTCGACCAGACCCGGGAAGCGGTATAGACTGGAAGACCCTCACCCACGTCATCGTTGATCGATATGCGAATCGGCTCGAGTCGGTGCAGCATCTCCTCAATTTCATCTCATCGGACTCGCAAGAACTCCTTCAGCGAGCAAAGCTCGTGCAGACACAGCTCCGCGTTATGCTCACACCATATATATTGGATACTACCGTCGTCCCCAGCGCAGACACTCTAGCCCCACATCCGTCGCAGTGGGCATCCCCGATTTTCAGGCTATGCGCCACAACACACACTTCCGTGATAATAAATCAAATACCCTTCATGACGCCTTCGGAACACTTGCTACTGAAAGCCGTCGAGGAGACAACAAGAGAAGTTTGCCGTGTCACTACGAAAATGTGGGCTGTAGGCGTCATGAGCGGGCTCGACACTCTTTTCCCCATTGAACCTAATGGGGAGCCTGATGTCGCTCAAATAATGGACGACTGGAAAAAAGACATCCAGAAGCTGATGTCTTGGTTAGACTGGAGTATATGGATCAAATGCCGACCTGCCTGCGGCCCAGAGGTGGGATATAAAGAACTTCTTTCCTAGCCTACCGGACTAAGTATGATCACTTCCAGGAAATGTGCTATCTTCCCACTTGGCCCATCAGTGCCCCCTCCAGCTCAAAGTATCTACGTCCGACTCCGCGGGACCCACGGAATACCACGGATGCACCAGATGATCTTGCTGATCGAATCGGGCATCTACCCGAAGGTTCAGCAATCGCAGATGCGTTTTTCTTCATTGGGACGCCGACGGAGGAATGGAGGAAGCCTCAACCAAAGTGCATCAGGCGCTTCTCGCCGTATCAATTTTAATCACGATGGGCCTTCACGTGCACGGACCACATCGTTCTTGCAATTGTCTAGACGCCCTAATAGTCCCAGTCCTCTTAAAGTTCACGGACGTGTTTTTCTGCTGGAGTGCAAAGATTGGTATATATATATACGATACAACACCTAATGAGGGCATACAATGCAGCTATATCGTGACGAATGAACTGTGAGTGAAGCATGCCTGCACCGCAGGTTTCCTACGACATGGTTTCAAACGGCCTGCGCAGCTGCCTAATAAGGTGGAACAAGGGAAAACAACAGACTTCGATGTATGCACCATCGGGGTTTTTAACTTCCATTCAAGAAAAGTTGGACCAAGAAATTACAGAGTCTCTCAATTCGGCAGCATCCACGCCAGCCTGGAGTAACCCTGCACTGGAGCTGCGAATAGGCCTTTCTACGCGCAGTCCCTTCACGGGCTTGATGAAGACCCATGCTGGGACAAAACCAAGCTGTACATTGTCTCCGCTACTCTCTACCCTGGCAGAGAGTCGTGAGGGATTGAATATGGATAATGAAGAACGAGAGCGAGGAGAGTTGTTTTGCACAACGAGGCACCAGCCGTCATCAAACGACTGCAGAACGTGGAGTTGCTCTCCTACACGCGAAAGAGGGAGTTCATCAGGAAGCACTGGTTGGAAAAATTGCCGAACTGGTCGGGCTTTGGGGGAAGCTGATGATAGTGAAGATTCTCGTGAATGCGAGGGACGCAAGCCAGGGGGAAGTTGGGGAGATAAACGAGAATAACCAGAAGAAATTGACGAACTGCGACTGTGGCGCGGATGCGACGGGTTGAGATTAGAGAGTGCACGGGGACGCGGCAGGGGAGCAGCATATGCTGCAGGAACTTCAGAGGAAGAAACATGGTCGTGTCTTGAAGGTCTTGCTATTTGAGCAGGACGAGGGACAACGACCTTTTGTGGGAAGACGACCGTTGTCGACTGACTACTGTTGACGAAGTGAGTAGACCTATATATGGGGTGAAATATTAATTCTTACAGAAACTGGCTGACGGGCTCGTTCATGTCTCGAACAACGCCTCGTACATTGAGAAAAGCTGCACCCCGTTCTTCTGCACGTTTTGCCTGCAATTTGTGGCGGAAGAACTTTAATGCAAGTAACATCAGGGACGCAGCAACAAGCAATCCAGCGAGAGTGAATCCGACTATATAAACGTTTCTGCTGATAGGAAGGACGGCTGAAGCATTGGAGGAGTCGGATCTTGAAAGGAGATATGGAGCCATTGCAAACAATACCAAAAAGCAATTGAAGCTGAGGGAGATTCCGGAGATTCGTCGACTACAACCGTAGAGTAGATTGAAAGGGTGTCGATAACGAGTGCTTGAAGAAGGATCGTGATAAACAAGGAATGTGAGCAGGCTACAGCTGCGAAATATGGAAGAGCCCAAGTTGAACGAATGACGTTCGACGTTGACACTCTCCCTGCTCAACTATAAAATAGGGATGTGAGTGGTCGAACGAGACCTGGATCAGAGAGAACAAACGCACCGAGCCAGCGCAAGCTATAAGAATCGCAGGCAGTTTCAGAAGTACCTAGATGGCAAGAGTAGAAAGAAAATCACCTGAGATATTTGAGAACGTTCATATGCATCGCGATGATCTTGTTCCACGGAAATGATGCGACGAGCATTAAGCTGCCATACCAATAAGTAAAGTTCGTTTCCAGGGGAGGCAGTGAAAGAAATAACAATATTTTTAAGAAGTTATCTTATCAAAATTAAATCTATCGAGTGGAGACTTGGCGGAGACTGAGAGAATTTCAATTTCAATTTCATTGCTGCACACTGACTGCATGCAGTTCCTGCCTCTCGTTGCTCCTGACGCGCCTGAGCTCCGGGGGACTTCACAACTTGGTACTCCAGAGGATACGTGCGCCCGGTCAGGAAGTACCTTCGCGACGCTCGATCTATTAATGAAACAATGTCAGATTTTGCGTTTCAATGTTTGGATCACGACGTGTAGCGGCCGTAGTCATTGGCCCGGGCTGTCACCTACTGTCACTGATAACAAGAGCTGACCCAACGAGTCTAATCCTGCCTAGTGCTAGCTCTATGTATTCACTGCTGGCTGGTGAATGGTGGTATGATTGAACTTATTATTATTTGGAATTGCCAGTTTCGGCCGGGCCTACTAAGTCAGATCCAGGCCTGTACACTGCAGTTTTTCATTCATAAACTAGTCGCCGCGGCGGCTTACTGCGAAATGAATGCTGGACAATTGGACATGTGCATGCTACCCGTATTAATGACGAACCTTCGGCTTGAAGATGAGGCTACCGGCATCTGCATCAGTACCGGCGGTCGGGATCACGCGTTATCACCACCCATCAGCTGAGGTTGACCGTCCGTTGCACTAGTACAGTAAGTGCCGATTGCTTAGTGGGTCGCTGCGAATTCCCTGTCGATGGCATATCAGCACTAGCGCTTAGATTTCAGATCATATACCATCATGCAGTGCTCTCAGTGCTGTTATCAGGTAACTTGTTTTGTTTGCCTTCGTCACGCAAACTTATCATTTTGGTATAGAGACTCATTCCGAAAAACTCATCCTGGCAATTCCGTAATTCAAAGGGCCACTCGTAGAAACGAACAACACCAAAGAAGTTGCAGCGTCTAAGGTAGACTTCCGAACTTCGGATATCAGAACCACCAGCTGTGCCCTAGATGTCATCCACACAATTGGTGCCTGCATTAGTGCAAGAATACGATTCGCAAGCAGGCGCAAAGGGTCCCTAATGATCTGGAACCCAAAGGTCGGTTGAGAATGATAACTTCAGAATAAGAGCGCGGGAGTCAAGAAGGCCTTTGGAAGCTCGGGTCCAGGAATGCGGTATTCTATGAACACTGCATATGAGGACGACAGGTCACCGATAGGTTACCAGAAGGAAATGGCCGTTAAAGTCCACGGCAGTTATATTTTCATACTTACAGTTTACGAACCGAACCGTGACTGACCGAGCTTGCCCATCAACAAATTACCGGGCTCGTTCTTCGTTTAGCAATTTACTCAAACGGTCAAGGACAAGATGTTAGACGATACTCGCTTTACTACTATTTTTGGCCTGGAGTTGTAAAATGGTTCAGAGTTGTACTGTGCAACCGGCATGGCATCTGACATTATTACTTCTCACAGTTTGTAAAATATTAGTATGCATGGTCGAGGCCTGCATGTCCCCGTCTACCCTAGTAATTAAACTATTTTGATGTGACATCGTTGAGTCACAATCCAAGGATTGAAAGTTTTGCAACTCTAGGCCTAAGTGGTTGTTTGGACAAGTTAGGAACGAAAGGCTTTGCCACACAAAGACAAATAGGAATCGCAGCAACCTCAATACAGTGACTTGACAGGGACTTGCGATAAAGACTTATTTCTAAGGATGTCAGTCCTTGCACCTATTATCTGCGACAATGGAACCGGATACTCGAAAATAGGGTAAGCACAAAACGATCAACTCTGATGCATTCACTCAAGGTCGATCGCAGCTTCGCGGGAAATTCTGATCCATCATAGTGAGTCTCGCCATTTCATACAAGATCGCACTTGTCAAACGCGCGTACGACTCCAGCGTTTTCCCCACCGCAATCGCTACACGTGGGCCTGCTTCCCAACCTACTCGTGGTGGTCCTCCAATTCCTTCGAAACCTGGGAATGTCGCATCGAAACGTGGTGTTGAAGACCTCGACTTCTTCATTGGAGACGAAGCCCTTGCCAATGCGAGGACCCCTGGTTATGGGGTTCACTATCCCATTCGCCATGGCATGATTGATAACTGGGATCACATGGAACGATACTGGGAGCAAACGATATTCAAGTATCTACGTGCTGAACCAGAAGATCATTACTTCCTTTTGGTACGACATCATTTCATATCACGCGTTCCAAATATTCTGATTATCATTTGTCTCGTAGACTGAACCTCCACTTAATCCTCCAGAAAACAGAGAGCAGACAGCCGAAATCTTCTTTGAGTCCTTCAATATCAAGGGTCTCTACATTGCTGTACAAGCTGTGCTCGCCCTTGCCGCATCCTGGACATCTAACCGTGCCACAGACAGGACACTTACTGGCACCGTCATCGACTCGGGAGACGGTGTCACGCACGTCATCCCTTGCGCGGAAGGGTACGTCATTGGAAGTGCCATTAAACACATCCCCATCGCTGGTCGTGACATATCACAATTTGTGCTCAACTTGTTGCGTGAGCGTGGTGAAATGGCTGCTGTTCCACCAGAAGATCAGCTGCGGGTTGCCAGCAGAGTGAAGGAAAACTACAGTTACACGTGCCAGGACATCGTCAAAGAGTTTCGGAAATACGACGCGGAACCCTACAAATACTTTGAGAGATACGAGGGTGAACATAGCGTCACCGGCAGAGTTAGTGCCCACTTTCGAACATGTTCCATCGGTTATTGAATGCACGTCGTTTTCACTAGAAATATTCCATTGATGTGGGCTATGAACGCTTCTTGGCTCCGGAGATGTTCTTCAACCCGGAGATCTACTCTTCCGACTTCCTTACACCTCTTCCGGACATCGTCGATGATGTGATTCAAGCCTCTCCGATTGATGTTCGTCGCGGCTTGTACAAGGTGGCCGGTCTTCTTAGCTTTCATTTACCCCTACATCTTAATTATGATTATGCAGAATATAGTTCTCTCTGGAGGTTCCACCATGTTCCAGCACTTTGGTCAGCGTCTCAAGAGAGACCTAAAGCAGCTGGTTGATCGCCGACTCGAGGCTAGCGTCGTTTCAAGTGGTAGCACTACCAAGGTCAGCGTTCATCATTTTTGTTTTATCCGTTTCCTAACGAAACAATAGTCATCTGGTGTGGATGTGGATGTAATTTCGCACAAGCGCCAGCGGTGAGATCCAGGTTCTTCATTTGTTCCACACCAAAACTGACTTGCTCAAGATATGCCGTATGGTTTGGTGGCTCCTTGCTTGCATCATTGGTAAGGATGATGTTTCAAGCTAAGTTTCATTACAATTTAATCGTCATTTCAGCCCGAGTTCTATACGTCCTGCCACACAAAGGCGCAGTACGACGAAATCGGTCCGAGCATTTGCAGACGGTACCAAATATTCGGCAGCGCTACGTAGGCTGTGGATTGTTGAGTTCAGACGTATATCGCACGGGGTTAAAAATCGACAATTGTATTGAATGCTGAACGATGCACCGATGAATTCTTCTGTGAATATACCGGAATAAAGCACTAGAAGTTCATTTGTATAGAACAAGGTATGTACAGCTCTAGTTCCACGAGGTACGAGTCTCGGTCTCCAAAGAATGCCGCACATCGTGGCCGCACTCTGCGATGAATGCCGGATGAGGGCATCCGCATGGTTGATGCTGTCTATTGATAGCAAGTCGCCGTCACGGAATTTGTCAAACAAATATTGGTATCTACAATTGTTACATCGCCGACACTGGGCGGTGGGCACTCAAGGCAGCTTCCAACGGATAGCACTAGGTTGACGTTGTGGATTCGCAAAGCACGATGCGTATGCACTGGAGAACCGTACTGCAGAGTTCGGCGGAGTCCGGCTGTGATCGGGCGGGGAAGTTGGAGGTTGCAGATCCCCCTGAGCCGAGGTTTCAGATGCCCGAGTTGTACACAAAGGCCGAGTAATCCAGAAAGACCATCGTTCCTCTGGTATGGACGCGAAAGATATTCTACGTGCAGTCTTTGGTTGTTTGACCAATACACCAGAGACAGACTTCGGGGAGGCGTCTCCTGCTTCCGAGTCGCATGGATCTTTAGTGATTTTTTTGTCCTGGGCGTGTACATCGGAAGGCATGTCGGAGGGCTGCCTATCAGAAGGTACCAAAGCGTGAGTGAGCCATGAGAGCAGTACTTCCTCTTGTCGCGGACGGCCCCAACCTATGGGCTGACGTCGTTTTCCGGCTAACTTGGGAGAATTTTCTTGTTCCAAGGAGCTGTACTGTCTTTTTGTCTTTGTTTTCCGTCCGAGCTGCGGTGGACAACGTTTGGCCAACGTTGCGAGTGCTGCAGACACGGGTGATCGCGAGCGCTTAAACGCTGCTTCAGCCTCGGCTGCATGGATATCAGAATTGTCCTGGGATCGGATATCAGACGGAGTTTCTTCTACGGGCGCATCCGAAGAGCCTTCTCAGCGAAGGTGCTCAAATTTAGATCTACGCAGCAGTCTCACCCAGGCTTTGAGAGACTGAGATAACCTTCAGCATTTCTCCTCCTCCGGAATGGTCATCATTGTATTTTCTGTTAGGGGACCATCGTCAATCACGTAAAGATACCGCATGTGACAGTAACGTGCCCTGCAGCGGTATTGTTCTCGTTCATTTGGTCCTCATGCGTAGCAGCAGAGCCTAACCAGAGCATGTGGAGATAACGGCCGGAGAGAAGTCGCAGAGTTTTCTGTTCACGGCGGTTAGTCGGAACGGCGCAAAAATTCAGGAAGGGTACATAGGCATACGAAAGTTGGTGGGGCAGCTTCAACACTGCCACAAGTGTTGTTATTTTTGGAAAGTGAAGATTTCATCGTTGAGTGAGGTATCATGCCTTCGCTAACGGGCCATCTTATAGTAACCAACTGGTGTGGATAGTGGCGTTGTGGAGAGCAAGCAATCGACAATGGGTGGTAGCAGTCCACAAGCGTACAATTAAACCAAGGACATACCTGGTGTCGGATGTTATCGGAAGTACAGTGTGGATAGAGCAAAGCTGTGTACGAGCTAAAATTATGACAAGTGCACACGAAACGCGCAAGCGTGTTGGCGCCGTGCAAAGGGCATTTTCGTGGTACTTGCCAAGCTCTTGGCGCCACACCAAAGCAAACTATGGAGAGGCGAGCTCATGTTTGTTTTGCAAATAACCCGTGTGCGACACCACAAGTGCCTCGATTGCACCGTGCCAGTGCCAACGAGACCTGGAATGATGTATGTTTCGAGAGAACATGTTCCAAGTTCTCGAATCGCGATGCTCTGAATAACTTGAAACGGGATGAAGGAGTCGGCGGGTGCGGAGAATGCTGCCCCGAAAAGCGGAGGCTGATCGGGGAAGAGTACCTGACAAGTAAGCTATACGACTTCGATCGCCCATTGGATTATCCGTGGCAGCGCCTTTTTTCAGAGGCCAAACTGGTTGCGAAAGCAACCGGAAAGCAGTGAAACGATTTAATTTTGAGGAAGCAAAGTGACCCACAGCCACGAGCACCGCTTTCAACCAAGGGTCGACGTCAGGCTGAATATAAACAACGTTTTTAAAGCTGTCAACGACGTCGACGGCCACTTCACTGGTACTGATTCAAGGCTAACTCATTACTAGTTGTAAGACCTTACAGCGGTCCGCCTACTGCCGACTTTAGTCGTGAGTTTACTCTCCCATAATGGTGTCTTCAATTCTCATGCAATCCCTGAATTCTACTTATTAGTACTCCCTCGTGTTCTTTACAGGGCTTGGCATCTCTTCTATCCGTGAACTACGTCCGGCCGAGTTCGTCGGCCTGATCACAGTCATTCCGTCTCTCTTTGACACTCTCCATTATCTGCTATCGTCGTCCAGACTCATCATCTACGATGTCTAGTTCTGTTCACGATACGAGCCCTAACGCCTCTTCTTGGGATCATCACCACCGATTCACTACCCAACAGGACCTGTTGCTTGAAGACGAGGTCCCGTATCTCCTCGCAACCCAAGATACCCCCCAAGGATATCTACAGCAAAGGCATCCTAGTGCCCAACACCTTATCAACGGTTCTTTGTCTCAATTTAACTCACATGCGTCAAATCAATACGACTCAGCTTCTGCCTACCAACAGCGCCCTCCTTCCTTTGCAGCATCACCTAATGTGACTTCAAACCCAATTCAATCATTGAATCCCGTTTCGACTACCTTCACGTTCACTCCATCAGATTATAATGCTAATTCTACTCGTCCTGAATATCAGACCGCATTTCAATCAAGAATGAACGCGTCAAGCGCTCCGGGCACACACAACCAACTCTCTGCAACATCCGTCACCCCTTCGGGTCCCGGGTTTCCTATGCAGTTCCCATACACTCATCAACCACCTATTCGCCAATCCGAGATCCAGTCGCAGATCATAGACAGTATGCACGCAACCATGACCCAGCAATCAAAACGCCATAGAGGCGCTGACGATAGCCACCATCCTCGAACTGTAATACCAGACCCACAGGAACTGCCAGAGTCCGCGAACAGACCGAGACCGTGCGTTCCCCAGTTAATTTCACCGTATCCAACTAACAAATCACACAGAACGGGTGCTTGTGCTCGGTGCAAAAGCCTGAAGGTACGTGGGTATTTTTTAACTTCATTTCAAATATCAAGATACCACCACGCTAGGTCCGATGTGATTTCAGGGGCAATAATGACACCTGCAAAAGGTGCACAGGCGCCGGTCAGGAATGTGTCATTCCGGGACGCAAACCACGCCGAACCCCACCGTACGTGCTCATTTGATTTTCAGCTGAGCAAGTAAAGACATTACATTAGGAAACGAGAGCACCTTTTGAACCAGATTCGTGAACAAGCTGCTCAAATTCAGGAGCTTATGGCTCAGCTCGATGTTACTAACCGACAAGTTGCAACGGCCTCGGTCAGCAGTCCTTCGATCACTACGATACCAATATCCCCATCATCCTCCATCGATCTTCATTCGCCTACCCTCGACCCTCACACCCCGGCAGATTCCGCTCCACCCAAACCGGAAGTACAGGATTGGCTTGCAAAAGCCCGTGCTTCAATCAACACATTCGGTGGCTTGATTGCCCTTGGCGGTACAACGCATGCCATGCCCGTCGATGAGGACCCTGAGAAGTTTGATAGCGATGAGGAGGAGTACGGCTTTGATTTCGAGGACGACGACACTGATGATGAAGGTGATGGATATGCCACTGCAGAGGAAGGCGGACGCAGCCGTCGCTCACAGTCAAAAGAAAGGCACTCGCCGACTGCGCTAGCCAAAAAGAAGGAGCTTGCTGATAAAAAGTCGGGCATGCTCCCCCACGCAGATAGTCCATTTGGTTTGATGGCCCACATGGCCAACCGTGCTAGAGGGAAGAGTGCGGAACCAGAACTTCAGGACGCCGTTGGCGTAGCGAACGCTGACTTTTTCAGACCATGTAAGTATATGCTTTGCTTCGGCCCATGTCCCGAGTCCTTATCTCGCTAGCTCCTGCTCCCGATCCTGTTCGGTCGAATCCTTTAACTAGTGGCCAGCATCTTCCTCACATTCTCACTCGCGAGATTGTTACTGTAGAAGACGTTGAGAATCTGTTCAAATTGTGAGCTTTAATTTTTTGTGTACGATTCTTTATTAAAAATGCCCAGATACTTTGATAAAATGAACCTGTCAACGTCGTTGATGGATCCCGTTCTTCATACTCCACAGTACTTGGTTATGAGAAGTCCTTTCCTCTTCACAGTCGGTGAGTCGATCTTATTATCATTCTCTTTTTCTCGTGTTGACTTCTGTGCTCAGTGTGTGCTGTCGCTTCTCGGTTCTACACCCAACGTCCAGGCCTCTACGCGGAAGCGATGCGTTACGCACAGCTCGCGGCAGGCACGGCGCTTATCACCGGTCCCAAAAATGAGGAGATGTGTCTTGCTTACTTACTACTACAGCTTTATCCTGTCCCCTCGCGACGCTGGGAAGAGGATCGCAGCTGGGTGTACCTTGGTGTCGCAATCCGGTAGGCACCTCCGCTATGTCTCACGGCATCTCCTTACGTTGTTCTAGACTGGCCCAGGACCTCAACCTGAATAGGCCTACAACCACGACGCCCCTGAATGAGCTCCACGCTCGTATGCTTCTCAATCGCACGCGGGTTTGGATCAACTGCTTCAACTTGGACCGGTCATATGGGTCTCAGTACGGCAAAGCGCCCATTATTCCTAATTCTGACTATATTGCAAACCATTTGCAAGATTGGTGGTGCTCCTCTAAGTATAATGTTGAGGACTTCGACATTCACCTTTGTATCTACTCTATGGAGCTCAATATCGGCGCAAAATTCATGGAGAAGATTCGCAGCGACCCAAACCACCCTACCGGACTCAACAAGGCACGTGTTTCGTTCCCATGATCCCTTGCGCCAAGACTAACAGATCTCAAGTCTGCCAATTTCACTCAGATTGCTAGTGAAACCGACGACGAACTGGCTAGCGTCGGCGCACATTGGTTCCATCAGCTAGATGGAATCGAACCAAAGAGCGCCATGTTTATTTTCCGCAGTGGTCTTCTGAAAATGGTCTTCAGCTATGCCCGTTTGGTCGTCCTTTCTTCTGGCTTGCAGCATGCCAAAGAAGACCACTTGGATGAAAATTCATTTTTAATGAGGGTCAGTATCTACTCGTGATTTCTTCTTATTTTCGTAGTCTCATTCCTTGCAGTGTTTTACGAGGGCATCCGACGTCATCAAAGCTTTTGTTCACCGATTGTACACTACCGAAGAAGAGAGTAAGTCGTGTATCTCATGGAGCGTATCATCTGATCTCACTGGTGGACAGGAGTTCTTCTACGCCACGCACCCGATGCGCAATATGTATTTGTTACTTTTGCTGGCGCCTTCCTTGTTAAAGTACGTTCCTTTCTATGCTCACTTCTCAGTACGTAACATTTTCCGCGCAGCTTTTGCAACTCAAGTACGCGCAGTACTTTACGTATGAGCAACGGGTCGAAATTCGGGACCTCGTGCAAAAAACCGTCGATCTCCTCGGGGCAGCGGACGTAGCTCTTGACGAAAAGCACGGACCTTCCCTATACTCTCGTTTCCTGGCCGGCCTATTAGCTAGTCCCGCAGTCAGGGTGGACCTGACACCGACCTCAGGGAAGTCACCCTTGACTAGCCCTGGTACCCACAAACGAGCACGCAAGCCAAAGATCGCCCCTGCCAAGACTCGTGGTGGTTTAGCCGCAGATATTTCTACATCTGTTGATTATCCATCTCCATCCTCCGTCAACTCTGGCTCTCCTTCTTCTTCATATATGTACCTAGGTGCGGAAAGCTTTTCGGGAGCTCAGCTGCAAGACCACACGACATCATCTGAAATGTTCCATGGCCCGTTACCGATGGTTTTGGACGCCGATCTTTTAGAGTCAGCACAGATCATGGCTGATCCTTTGTGGCAGGATACCCTAGTCCCTGGTTCGCCTGACGCTATCACTATCGAAGTTCGATTTGCTGACCACTCTCACTGCAGGTTTCCAGTGGATGAATCAAATGTCATACAATACTTCTGTGACTCAAGATTATTCGATGTACGAGCCACACTTTGGTTCGATGACATGAGCGTCATCGCCATACTTTCTGTATCGTTTCAGTGCTATGTTGTTGTAATATGTGGTACTGTTGTTTGTTTTTGCGTTTTGCTCTCGTGTATTATGCTGTAGGCTTCGAGGCACGACATGTGGTTTTGTATTAGAATTAAAAATGTATTCTTGGAATCCTCCGTGTCGCTGGTATGTTAGTTGCACGCCTATGCGATATACAATATAAGCTCGTGTACCGAAAAACGAACGCTCAGATCTGATGGTCCCTTGAATTTTAGACTACTGTGCAATATTGTACATTTGAAGACAGTCGTTCCTCTAGCTATGCATGTCATCATGATCCATCATCAGAGGTTAATTTTCTGATGGGCCTTCCTTGCTTTTTTGGCTCTAGCTGTACTTAACTACTTTAATTGTTGATATCGTACTACTAGCGAGAAGTGGCTTCTCGAGGTCTCATGTTATGACCAGTGTGATCATGACGCATGATCATATGGACAAGGGTGACAGCAGTGATTGTCATTTAATTAATGTACCAACGTCAACAAGAAGAAAGAGGGCGAAGATGTAAATGAAGTAATATTTCACGAATGCAGTTGGAGAACATCATCCACGGACCAACCACAGAATCTAGGAAGAATGCAGTCTGCAATGTGCTGCTGTGCATCAAGCCTCAAATGTTCCGATACCGAGAAAAGACCCCAAGTCCTAGTCATACACCATCTCTTAGACGATAGGTCAGCCTTCCTTAAAATGTGATTCGAGTTATGCAAAATATAGCAAAAATACAGTATTTATGCTTTCATTATGAAGCTTATACAACGGAGCGCTTGAAAGGGTTCAGCACGCGAGAATTCCGTCCATTCCACATTATGTCTACCTCCCATTATCTTAAGTTGCTGAAATGTAAGAACCTCGGTCACCGCGCAAAGATATGCGAGTTCTCTAACTATCAAAGCCGGGCATTCTTTGGCATGGCCCTCATTGCTTGTCGAACACCAAGATCAGCAAGGACGTCCTCCGCTGCAGAACATGAGCAAGTGAATTCATGGTATAAATCCATGAAAAAAAGAACTTACCACCTCCCAACAGTGCATCGAAAGTCACAGTGCGATGGTACTGCAAAGGCGCCAGTAAGATGATGATAGTTGCTGAAAATTCGACTTACATGTTCGACAAACCTCCCCATACCTGTCCGTGTGATACCACGGCCACCAAATATCTGAACAGCATCTTTTGCAGTCTCCTGTGCGCATCGGGTGCTATAGCTCTTTAAAAAGGCGATTTGACTGAGGAAAAACAAAATTATCAGTGGCGGTTATACATGAAAATATCAAACCGCCTACCCAGCGAGCTTCTGAGATTGTTGTTTGTATGTCTAACCCCATTCGTAAGTATGCGACAGAACAATAAGAGTGGCGAACTGTTCTTACCATATGACACATCTGGTACGTAATGTTTTCTAGCCAACTCTGCACGCTCTCCGTCCGAGCTATCATTGTGGCAAGCTTGGAGCGAATTACAGCTTGTGATATTAAGGGCTTCCCAAAAGCCTTCCGTTGAGTTGCCCATCTAAATTCGCCGTAAGAAGGGGAAATACAAGACGATAGATTCAACATACTTCAGACACTCCTCAACAATGCTGCGTTGGCTGCGAGCAGAACTACAACACATGACCCACCGCTCATGGTTGAAGTTACTGTGACACAAATGAGTGTTCAAGTCTCACGTCACACACCGTTGTTACATACCTCAGAATGACGAAAATTCCTCTACCTTCCTCACCAAGAGTGTTCTCAACGGGGACACGAACGTTGTCGAATGTGATGTAGGCTGTGCCTGCCGTTGTCGAATAGCTTGTTTTGATTTGCCGCGTTTCTACACCGGGTCCACGCTCGACAAGAATGACAGTGAGACCATCCTCAGTCTTGCAGCCTACAGTGAAGCTGAAAAGCACGTTTAAATTTGCTGCCTGGAACAGGTGATCATACCCACTAGTCTGCGAAACTATGCATAACGCGGTTCATCAGTAGTTCAGAATGACCCTTAGATTTACTCACGTAGCATTGGTGATCCATTTCTTGGTTCCGTTTACAATCCATTCCTTGCCATCCTCGCTCTTGACTGCAGTTGTTTGTAAACCCATAACATCACTCCCAGCCTGGGCCTCCGAAATGGCGAGGCAAATGAACTTCTTCCCGGCGAAGACTTCAGGCACAACGCGAGCCTTCAGTGCTTCCGAGCCAAAATTGAGGACCGGTGGCAGTCCAATTACCTTCCCTCCCATCAAACCTGTGCATATTTAATAGGTGCCGCCGTACTATGTCAGTAACACTTACCATCTCCGTATCCTCGTGCACCACATCGTGCAATCTCTTGAGTAATGATGAGCTCGTGGAAGTAGTTGAACTAGGAAAGCATCCGAGTTAGGACAAGACGAAGATTTCAGGCTATGGTTGCACTTACTTCTTCAGGTTTCACGAGACCATCCATCAAGGTTAACCCTTGAAAATGCTTGCCTGGACCCATGCGCATTGCGTGCAAGTTCACCGCACTATACAGAAATAAGAGCCTGAACGCTGAGAAGCAGGTTAACATACGCCATCTTGTCAATTACGTTTTGACTGGGTCGCTTGCCATCCTCTTCGCGGGCCTCTCACGGATATTAAGTAAGGCACGGGTGATGAAAGAAACCCTGATGCCTCACCTGTGCATCCTCGTAAATGAACTCGTCAGCAAAGCGACGCATGGCCTGTTGGAATTTCCTGTGGTTCTGTATAAAAGTTCAGGGAAGAGTTCCGGAAAACGATTGTGACAACTCACCTCGGTGTAGTAAGGGCTGTGGTACCCTTGTGACAGCCAGGTAGGCTCTGCGTACGGGACATCACTAATTTCTCCAACAATTCGGCTGTATATAACAGGTTGTTCGCCTTGAATAGTGCCGATCTGCATGCGTTGGTATTGAGGTCGTTCCAAAACTTCATGACGGTGCAACCCGTAGAATGCCTCCGTAGCATCCTGGCCAGCTGAAGAACAAATTCCGTTTAAAACTGTCATGCATGGTTGTCACGAAAGGCATCATACCAATTTCCTCATCCGTCAAGACAGAGATCCCTCCAGGATGCAAGTCTTTAAACCGGGACAGATTATACACCTTTGCGTCGATGACCACCCACTAAAAAGATGATTATTAGTCACAGTAACAGTTCATGGTACTCGGCACACACCAAGTCATCTGGCTTGTTATGCTGTAGTTCCGCAGTGGTCTCAGCAAGTAGTCTTAAGGCCTCGGACTTTTCGACGCACCTCAGCAACCTCCTCCAGAGTATATTGTTTCAGTTCTTTGGCGGCCATGGGAGCAGAATTGATGTCTTAGAAGATCCTGTACTGAGCTGTCATCATCGTCTTATACGGTAGAATCTTCAGTTTCACGTGTTTGTCTAGTTCGGCAAAGTGAGCCGGCTCGAAGCACATGACAGATCGATGAACCAAGCTGATGACCCACTAGTGCATTTGCTTCCGTTTCTTCTCTTCGAGTGTCATCCTGCCATCATCTGCCATCGTGGACATCGCCTTTCGCGACGTCGCGCCAACGGCCAAGGTACTGTACACTATTTCGACTGTTATTTTCTGATCTGCCTGACGACAAATCACACGATACAAAGTTGACCCCAGCAATCACTGCACGCCAGCAGTTACTGTTTTTGCGTAAAACATCCGTCAGTAGCCATCTGGCCTGCTGGCATCCGTAAAGCAACTAATGGGTGATGGCATCTTAGTAACAATGAGTCCAACGAGCTCACACTCTTTTCTTGACGATGAATCCCAGAGAGAGCTGGACGACCTCAACAAACGAATTAACGCCTTGCAAGAGCGGAAGACCGCCCTAACGTTTGAAGCCTTTCAAGTCCACACCACCATCCGCACTCTTCAAAGTCGTGCCGCTCATATTACAAACAAGACTGCTCCTGTATCTCGTCTGCCATCAGACGTGCTTGCCATCATCTTTGAGGAGAGCCGGCGACTACTTATACCTTGGGCCAATGTAGTAAAGCGCCCACTTTCTCCCGAGGTACAGCTATCCCACGTCTCATCTAGATGGCGGGAAGTGGCACTTTCAACCCCTGCTTTATGGACAACTATCAGGTTCCCGATTTTGCACAAAGAAGCTGCTGCTCTGGCATATCTCCTGCGGTGCAATCACGCGCCCCTCAGTGTTCACATAGGCCCAAGAGTTTCTGATCCAGATTCACTGCGCTTTATTGCCGCCCAATTCGTACCCCGACTGAATCATATTCGCGAGCTCACTTTCGACACCGACGAGCGCCAGGAACTCTGCGCATTGTTTCCCTTGTTCGCAGAAGAACCTGCTTCGATCCTCAGAAGATTAAAGATTTGTTGCAATGACACACGCGGCGCTTCTGGTGTTGTTCCTCGCCTCGATATTTTCAAAGCAGGAGCACCGCTCTTGTCTGACGTACGCCTCAGCGCCTTTGCAGTCGGACTGCCCCAGTGTTCTGCAACCACTCTGCATCTTGAACCACCACCTGGACCTGGGAATCCTTTGTCCAGACTTGCTTTCCTCGATATCCTTGCTCCCCTATCAGCTACCCTTACTACCCTACATCTGAGAGGGTTCATTAGTGGATTTCACCAGGAACCTGGTAGCGCACCTGTTGAACTCCCTGCCCTGAAGGAGCTATTAGTGTACGGTAGTACCCTGAACCACGGATTTAACGTTTTCCGCAACATCTCCACTCCTGCCATCAGAACTTTGTCCCTTGTGAATGTTAGACGACAGGGCTTATCGTCAATCCACAAATTTATTGCTAGGACATCTCCAGAGCACTTCCAATATCTCCACACATTGCGATACATAAACTGCGACATCGACGATGATCTCGACGTTTACCTCCCCCACGCAACATCTGCTCTCACGGAACTTGCTGTGTCTGTCAAGCATCACACTCATCTCTTGCGACTTCTATTGAACAGCGATAGACAAGCTGCTCTACACGGGGTGCCTCCATTGTGGCGCAATCTCCGTACCTTATCTCTCCACGTTTCCAAGCCATTGGACCGAGCAAGAGATGATGTGGACTCCGACGAAGAAGATGATCCGCCCCCAACAATGGGACTATTATTGGAGGTAGTGCAGGAGAGGAGAGCGGTGGGCAAGCCCCTTGACCTTCTTCGGATCGAGGGCCCGCACGCTCGTTCATTCTACGAGGAGTTCACAACTCTTCTCATGAAAACGCATGAACACCTTCACACGGAACTCTTTTCAGCATCTTTGCCTTCTTCAGTCGACGTTCAGGATTCAGAAGTGGATTGGGCGTTTGCTGCTCACTATATTGGAAACCAATATCGTCTTTTCATGTTCAAGAAGCATCAACAGTTTGCCCCCCACGGTACTCCAGCTATTCATCCCCGGGGGCTTCCAGTCATGGCATACCCTTCAACACATACACAGGTTCCATAGCAATATATGTTTCTCTCAATCTAAACGGGACTTGATCTCCCGTTTTGTTGCTTGCTATTTGTATTTTACTGTACTTCATACCTAGGGCAATGCTGGTCATAGAAAAGCACAGCCACCGGAACAGTGGATGAAACCATGCGCCCACTTCCGTTATAAATGATACGCATCACTTGATGGAGCCAGGCTGCACTGAGCATCATGACAAGATTTCGGATCCGCATCAGCACCGATCAACTGCGAGAATTCGCTTGACCAGAGTCTTGTTTTCATATCTGACCTTCTGCTGCTGGCTCACGCCCGCACCGTGACCTTGTCCGAAGGTAGTCCCCTCCGACATCAGCCTCCACGAAAAAAACGTGTTCTCAACGTGTTTTTATAGCTGCCCTTTAACCCTGGGAGGTCCACGGGAAAATATCACTGAACTTCTTTGTTCTTCGATGTGAGCCTCGTCAGACAATATGGCATCATTTGCAGCAGCTGACTTGTTTCATAGACGTGCCGTCGATGAACCACGACCAGGCTAGCGTCAGCAGCAATACTCGAGAAGATTTTGATGAGATAACACAACAAATTAGGGCACTCCAGTCTTCGCAGGACGAGCTGTCCCGCTCGATCCGCAATCTACAGGTCCGTGCAGCTCGCATACAGAATCAGAAGGCAGCGGTGTCACGTATCCCCTCCGATGTCCTGTCAATGATATTCGAGGAGTGCCGTCAGCTCAATCCACAATGGTCTGGCGTTCTGTTCCTTCTCCACCAGTCACCTGTTGAGGTACGACTGTCGCATGTATCGAGTCATTGGCGTGAGGTAGCCCTCACCTCACCTTCCCTTTGGTCCTCTATTCACTACCCATTCGCGCATAAAGAGGGTTCGCTCATGGAATATTTGAAGAGGTCAGATGGGTCACTTCTCGACGTATACATCGGGCCATGGAGACAGCACCCTCAGTTTGAGCGCGTGTTGACCAATATTATCTTGCCACACCTTCCCCGTTTCAGACAACTGGTTCTTGATGCAGTTTCACGAGAGACTTTGGCGTCACTCCTCGCAACGTTTCGTGACGTGTCTGCCCCTGCGTTAACACGGCTGCGAGTGATGTGCAGAGGACCAATGTCGACTGCAGGTCCCATCGCTTCTGAAAAGCTCTTCACCAAGGGAGTCCCTTTGTTATCCGACGTTAGGCTTGACAGCATTGCAGTCATCCTGCCCAAAACAGAAGCAAACACGCTCCATTTTTGCCCGCCACCAGGGCCACCCTTTCCGCTCACACACGATAAACTTTTCCAAGCAGTGTCGGCATTCCCGTCCCTCCGCAGGCTCCATGTGAAATCGGCTATAGAGCTGAATAATGTAACCCCTGTTCCGCTTATCCGCTTGCCCTCATTGAGGGAATTAGTGGTGCATGGCCTTGCTGTGTCAACGGGCATACGTATATTTGATGTGATATCCGCGCCCAATATCGAGAGCCTCTACCTCGTGGATATGAACTGCTCTGCAATATCTGCAATTCACAGATTCATGACACAGTCTTATCCGGATGCGTTCCAGTCCTTGCGGGTGCTACGGTATATCAAGTGCGAGTTCAGCGAGGACATGGACATCCATTTCCTTCGTGCAACCCCTGGTATCTCCCAACTGCTCATACCTGTCGATAAAACAAATTTCCTGATACGCATGCTCGTGAATAGTGACAAACAAGCAGCTATTCATGGCTGCGCACCGCTGTGGCCAGAGTTGCGCAATGTTACCCTGCACACACCTGGGTACTGCGCGCAGGTGGTCGGCGCGGGCGGTGTTCCTGACGACGAGCCTTCGCCTACGATGAACCTCCTTCAGGAGCTGGTTACAGGGCGAAAGATGTTGGGCAGACCGCTAAGCAAGCTATGCTTCAAAGGACCAAATGCAGGACCTTTTGCGAACGAGTTCCACTGGGGGCTCAATCGAGCGAAACAGTTCGTACCTATCGAAGCTGTTTTCTGTCAAATCCCTGCTCTGCTACAGGATGGAGGGCAGGAATACGACTGGGCTGTCGTCGCTGAAGCATATGGTATGCAACTACGGCAGTTTCTTCAGCAGGTTCAAGGTATACGGCAGCAGTTAGTTACTATTCTTCCACCCAATTTTTCGTACCAGCAACTACGGAGACGAGTAGACGGACCAGCGTAATAGATATTTTACCAGTAGATTTAGCTCATGCCCTTCACTTACTTGGTCATCAGTTTCAGAGTAGTCTGCAAGACGTTATATTTTGTTCTTCATAATTTCGATTTGGGACGTTCTAGTTCTCGTACTTCTTTACCCAATGCTCCCTCAGTGACAAGTTGCCTCATGTCCTCTTCAGATAATCCGAGTTCTCTGAGAATATCTGCAGTGTGTTTCCCTGGATCCAGTGCTTTGATTTCATCTTGTAGAGGTGATGGCGATGTTCTACTGAGCTCCGGATGAGGCATGGGGTGGAGAGATCCATGGAACTGAGCTGCTTCTGTGGGAGACAGGACTGGAACTGCACAAGCGTCAGTGCCTAGTGATGGCAAATCAATCAGCATGAGAACCCTTCTGTAACGCAATACTTGCCGTGGAAAACCTCCGTCCAGAAGTCTCTTGGTTGTGTTCTGAAACCGTCTTCAAGATACTTGCGAAGTTTGGGCCAATCTTCCTTCGTGGACTGCGTCGACTGCGATGGCAACCAGCTCCCTTGTTTGCCACTGAATTTCATGACCTCATTGAATTTGCCAATAAATTGCACAAAGAACTGGGGCTCCAGACACCCTACGCTCATCCACTTTCCGTCTGAGCAGGTGTAAACATCGTAGAACGGCGCGCCACCGTCAAGGAGATTTGTGCCTCGCGGTCCTCCCCAGGCACCACTCCCAGCATTTAGAAGTGGAAAAGATGATATATAACGCGAACCAGAAACCTGCCACCTGTATTAATAAATCATTGAGACTAAATGCCCCAGCACGTACCATGTCCACATTCACGACTTGTCCACGGCCACTCCTACCTCGCTCGATCATAGCCAGGAATATACCATTTGCACAAAGTAGGCCACCTCCAGCAAAGTCAGCAATTAGATTCAAAGGGAAGGTGGGCTTGTCCATGGTTCCCGGAAGCATCTGCAAGAAGAGTTTAGACATGCTTCGTTAAAATACGAGCGAGCCGCACGGAGAGAATGCCGCTAAGGGCGATATAATTAATATCGTGACCTATGACGGGAATCTTAAACTAAGCAGCACATATATGATGATATTTACCGGCCATAGTAGAGTGCGTGCCTTAAAATCATTGAGAAGATGCGAGAACATCAATTTGGTATACGTACCATTTTTTGGGAACCTTGAAGGAGCATCAGCTAGATGGTATTTCAGAAGCTCATGTGTACCCTCACCCTGCGAGCCTTGCATATATAAGTTTGTCATTCAGGCCTTCCTGTTTGTCACTTGTATGAAACACCTCGGGACCGAGCCCAAGCTTCTCAAGCACTCCAGGTCTGAATGGATCAATGAGAACGTCTGCTCTAGCGATGAGGTCCTTCGCGACTCGCAGTCCACTCGCAGTCTTCATGTCCAACGCTATCGACCGCTTTCCCGCGCAAAGCAGATCTTTGGTAGTTGAGGAAGGACGATCAATGCGGATGACGGATGCCCCATGATGAGCGAGTATCAGACCCGCAAATGGGCCCGGTGCTAGGCCTGCAAACTGTGGACGTTCGTCGTTTATTCGTTTCACTTCAAGACCAACCGCGACATACTTCTACTACTTTGATGCCATCGAGCGACATTGGTTGGAGCCTCAACACTGTTTGTCACTAGTCAGTGAGCAGGTAAACACTAGTGTCCCCTACACAAACCTTTATAGACGAAGGAAGATAGTCGTCCCTTCTAATAGGTACTAGCTGATGACAGACGATCTGACACTTCACCGGTCACCGGTCGCTTAACTTACTATTAGCCGGATCGTTTTTGTGGTTGTTTGTCAGTGTTAGCATCGGAGGGCATAGCCAAATATCTTCAACAACTCCCTCACGTGCTGATCCTAGTGACGTTCTGTGACCTGTCAATTCTTTGAACATGTGGACATTCCTGAGTTCATCTCGGACCGGTGCCCATGCTTTCTTCCCGTATAAAATACTGCAAGGTGTGGTAAACATGGTATTCTTTGACCTCGCCTGTTCCTTTCTGCGTGATGTGGTTCTTGTCTACAGCTCTGCATTGCGTTGCGTTAGTATCTGCGAGACATGCTCTTTTGTCCCGCGATGAAACCAGTCTGTCTAAGTTGGTGCTATCCGGCCCAGCTTCGCTCCCAATGGATGCAACGCTACCCTTAAACCCCGCCCTCGCAAGCTTCAGTATTGAAACTGCTTTCATTGAAGAATATCTGGGAAACCAATCCAATCCGAATAAGCTCTCTCGAAATCTCCTGGAGAACCTAAAAGAGAGGACTGGGGTTCCAGCTGAAGTGCGCATTGGTGGCATCACCGCTGACTCAACATTCTGGGA